>CM053749.1:6752925-6852101 GCA_028658305.1 Pachyuromys duprasi
CCAAGAAGCCAAGAGAACTGGAACAGAACCGCAATCACTTTCAAAGGCATGTGTCCAGTAACTTCCTCCAACCAATCGAGCCTTGACTTGTACAGGATTCGAAACTTTCAGAAGAGCTACTAATTAATGTCCAAACGTGAGCCTTCCAGGACAGTTCAGAACCCAGGTTCTGTTGGCATCAGTAGCTCTGCCACTGCAGAGCAAAAATGGCTGTGGAGAATGCGGGATGGACTTGGGTGTGTTCCAGCACAAGGGTGACTTCATACCAGGGAGCAGCAGCATGGTGGTGCTAAGGATACTGAGGAAGAACTATTGCAGGTTTGAAGCCAGCCTGGGAGACTCAGTGAAACAGTTATCTCAAAACAAAGGAGAATCAAAACATAAAAATGGTAATAACAAAACTGGGTGATAGACAGCTCTGGCCCATGGACTCTAGTTACTTTCTGTCGCTGTGATAAACTGCTTGGACCAAAGGAAGGAAGTATTTATTTTGGCCTGTGGTTCCAAAGATACAGTCTCTAATTGCAGAAGAGGCATGAGAGCAAGCAGACAGACAAGAAGCTGAAAGGAAACATGAAACAGACAACAAAGTGGAAATGGAGCCAGGCTACAAAGCCCCACCACCACCATCACCACCACCACCACCCGCAGCCACTGGAAATACAGGTTCTCCAGCAAGACTCCATCTTCCTTTGCTTCCTCCTGTATTTCTCCTCCTCCTCTCCCTTCTTTTCCCCCTCCTCCTCCTTTTCCCTCTGGAGACTGACCCCAGGACCTTGAGCCCTGGAAGAGCTTTACCACTGAGCTACAAGTGAACTGTTCATATTTTATATATATTTGTGAAAAGCGATGCGATGAAGCATGCATTTTTCTAGCAGCTATTTGGCTACTTTAAAGTGCTATTTATCTGGCTGTGAGTTAATTTATGTATTCTGCTTTCATCCCGTGTTAATGAATTTTCATTGTTGGGCACAGGTTGCTGTAAAGAAAATGGAATCTTTGACTATCACAAAGCAAAATCCATTAGTTCTTGTCATGATGGTTTCAGAAAAATAGTGAATATTTTGAAAGCCATTCAGTCTCAAGTTTGGATATATATTTCTATTTTGTGAATATTTGTTTTGCTTTTTTACTGACTTGAAAGTCAGACTTACAAAAATATTGGATCTTTTCTGGGGAATTTCACACTGCCCATTCCATGACGAAGGTGGTAAATAGTTGCCATGGAGATGATTTCCAAAATTCCATTTAGGTTTGTGATTTCTATTAGGAAATGAGGATCAAAAATAAATGAATTTTTCATAACACCCTTCAGTGTTGAAGCCAACCTTTAAAGTGACCCCATTGCATTATCAATATATTATCTAGCTATAATTACTCGTGCCTGTAATGAAAAGTCGTTGGATATTAATACTTACTCTTAACTGTGTGGAATGCATAATTAGAAATGTTGTTGGTCATATTCTTCATTAAAATCTCGATTGTCTCCAGGGTAAACTACCTAGAAGGTTGGTACCTGGAAGGTGTCTGAATATTCTTAGGTGTTGTCCCATTGGTTTTATGGAGCTGGGAACTAAGCCCCAACACTGAGTCATTCTAGGCAGGTAATCTAGCAGTGAGAGACATCTCCACACATGAAGTAGAAAACAGAAAATGTAAATATAAGCTGTTTCACATTCCTCTAATCCTAGCTCTCAAAAGGAAGAGGCAGGCAGACCTCTATGAGTTCAAAAGAACAACAACAATAGAGTTTCTCCTTCTGGACTGTCTGTGTAAAGCAACTTTGGAAAAGAAATGGGGGATGATAAAATTAGATTTAAATTCTGACTCTGTGGTAGTGCCCTCTTTCCAGACCTCTAGGTTTGGGAAATGAAAACGAAGTATGCCCGGTTACAATTTTATTTCAGGAAATGAATAGTTTTTGTTTTATGTATGCTCCATGCGGTAGTAAAGCAGAAAATGATTTGTTGTTTATCTGAAATTATAATGTAGCTGAGCATCCTATATTATTCTTGGTAACTGCCCTATGTATATGTCAGATTATTTCTGGGCCTTGGTAGTTTTATGCATTACTTTATTTTATTAGTATTTCTATTGTCAGGTTTTGTTGTTGTTGTTGTTTGTTTTATGGTTCTGAAGAATAGGCCAAGGCACTTAGGCATCAAAGGACAGACATTTCCTCCTGGGTTACATCTCCAGACCTTGGTTTTTAAAGATGAAGTCTTGCTATCTAGCCCAGGCTGGCTTTGAACTCATGATCCTCCTGCTAATGTCTCTCTATTGCTTGGAGTAAAGGAATGTGCTACCATGTCTGGATGATATTCATGTTGGTTTCAATAATTCTTCCTTTTGATAGTATTTTACAAGGTTGAAAAGAGTTTGAGTCTACAGAAAGTGGGCTGGACACAAGAGATGGTTTTCTTGCTATTGAGCTATGCAGGGGCCAGGCCTATGTGGGGCTGCAGAAATGTGGTTTCCTTTGTTGTGGGTTTTTATCATTTCCAAAATGTGCTCTTAGCCTGGAGGGTGGGGCAGCTAAGTCAGTGACATAACTGTTTTGTCAACAAGAAGGCCAGAATTTGATACCCAGAAATCCATGTAGAAAGCTGGGTGTGGTGTTATGCAGATGCAATCCCAGGGGTAGAGAGGCAAGGAGAGGGAGATCCTCGTGGGGAGAGCTGATAGATAGATAGATAGATAGATAGATAGATAGATAGATAGATAGATAGATAGATAGATAGATAGATAGATAGATAGATAGATAGATAGATAGATAGACAAAATGTGTAGGTCAGGTGCTGGGAAGAAATGCAGAAATGTTTGGTTCACAGTACTACATGGTTGCTCACAACAGCTCCTGTTCCAGGAGATCCAGAGCCCTCTTGTGGTCTCCATTGGCACTGCATGCACGTGGTATAGATAGGACAAGCAGGCACACTCATGCAGATAAATAATTTGAAATGAAAACAATGTGGACATCTTTGGTGACTGTTCACGATATAGAGATGAGTCAAGTATAGTCAAGCCATGTTCCATGACTGGTGACTTGAACAAACTATAGGTAGGTCAGCATAAAACTGGAGGGAAACAGCCCAGACACAGATTGCAATAAATTAGAGAAGGCAAATGGTTATTTCTTTAAAAGAAATATAAATTGATCGCCAATCTGTTTCCATTGATTGAACAAGCATTTTGTGCCTATTGATTCGAGAGAGCCTGCTCTTCTAGTTGTTTTTTTGCTCGCTTTAATTTTAGAAAATACTCATGGCGTATTAGCTCGAGTTACTAGCTTGCGTGGCCCAGAGTCATTTAATAAGGTGTGACTCCAAGTATCTTACAAGAATTGTTGGAAGCTTTTATTATAAAACCATCCCACCACAAGGAGGGTTAGAGAGAAAGTGGACAGATGTGCCCCTTCCATTAGAATTCAATGGAATTCACAAATACTACAGAACAGCCACCAAGTGTAAGCAGGGAAGTGCAGACAGAGGGCTTCTTACAGATCTGCTGTTTACCTAGAAGGCACCCTGCGGCCCACCCTCTGCAGTTCACCTTCCTGGTTGGTTTACACAGGAAAAGAAAGGCCCCTTGACAAACAGCACTGAGCAGTTTGCTCAGCTGTGAGATTTCCATTAACCAAACAGAAGTCCTCCAGCATACACTGCGTGTTTGCTCAGCCAGCAAGTGGTGGTATCTCGTCAAGGCCCACGTTGTCTGCAAAGCCCTTCAAAGTCCTAAGTCCACAGGAGAGCAAACAGTTTGCCTAGTCATTACTGTCAGACTCAGTTTTTATAAAGCAGCTATGAATGTCACCAGTTGCCAGTTGAATTGACTCTCAATGAAGGCACACATAGCATGGTGGCTAAATATTTCACATCAACTACTCTCTCTCTGCCACACTGGTGGAGATGATGTGAGTATATTGGGGTGCCTTTGAGGGGGATCAAAATTCCCAGGTGCCAGATTGCCACCAGAGCTGCTCTAAGCCAAAGTCTTTCCATTTCTGGTTTCACAAATTTGGAGAACAAAATACTCAAACACAGAGGATGAGGTTTGGAGAGAAGTTATTATGGATTTATAGGTGGGAGCTTAAAGGGGGGGCACTCGCTTGCAAGTACAAAGCCCCTGTATATCAAGACGGGCTGAGGGAAATAGTGTACCACTGAGCGTCACTGCCTTGGAGCTAACACAGCTTTACTGAATGGCACACAGGATGCAGAGGACACACATGGCAGTCCATCCATTCTTGGTGTCAAGGTGCCTCAGAGTTTTATTTACGTACTCTGTATGGCTTCTAGGAAAGGGGTTCTCCAGGAAAAGTATAAGAGTTTTTTTGTGTGTGGTGATGGGGTGGGGGGTGGGGAGAGGAGCTAGGAATGCCACAAAAATCACACCATACAACAGAGTTCGTGTGAGGGATTTATTGGGGGAAAGGTGTATAAAGGGTTGCCACTGAGTGAGGATAGAAAGGGCAGGCCATGAAGGCTCGGGCTTTATAATGGGAGTAGCACATGCGCATAGAGAGAATATGCCTTATAGGGTGACAGTGGGAATATGTCCCATTTGGCTCACGTGATGACAAGGTGCTGGGTCACTGAAGGTAGGCTGGGGAGCACCTAGTTCTGGAACATGAGTAATTCTCAGTTTACCAACAAAAATAAGCAATGGAAAGTCAGATACCCCCTCTAGCATCTCTGTACGCTGACTATGGTGGAACCAGAGACATTTCGGTTTAAACTGTTATGACTACCGCAAGCCCCAAAGACATTTCCAGCTTTTAGTGAAGAAAGACATTGGGGGATTTTCTAATCCAGGAAGAAGTGGATTCCTGATCTTTATTGAGGAGCTTTTCCTGGTGTGATATCATAATGCATTTTCCTTCAAAGCCATGATGGACCATACCATAGAAATAAATGTGCAACTAGTGATGATATGTACAGCCTGCCTTTGAAAAACACCTAGTCAGTATATTTTGACATTTGCTTGGTGCAAGTATTATGATGGTTATTGCATTTGCTCATGAGAAAAACAATTCCCAAAACAGTTGTAGAATTTTCCTTAGAATTATTTGTCGAGTGAGTAGAAGCAGGTTGCAGACACTCGCAGCTCTGGCTCCAGGGTTGTCCATCTTCTCACACCTTGTCTTCGTTTGCAGATCTTCTGGGTCCTTGGTACTTCAAATGAAGGCCAGAGCTGGTGTCTTTGTTCCCTTTCTGCCGCTGGGATAAAAGCCCTGAGCAAAAAGCAACTCAGCTAGGAAAGCGGGGGCAGGAACTCAGAGCAGGAAGCTGGGGGCAGGTCTTAAGCAGAGGCCATGGAGGAGTGCTGCTTGCTGTTCTGCCCATGGCTTGCCGAGCCTGCTTTCTTATAGAACCCAGGACCTCTTGCCCAGGGGTAGCACAACTACCAGAAACCTGAGCCCTCCCTCATTAATCACCAACCCAGGAAACGCACCCTACACATGTCCACAGGCCAAGCTGACGGAGGCAATTCCCCTGTTGAGATTCTGTCTCCCCAGTGACTCTAATGCCTGTCATACCGACAGGAATTAAACAGAACAATTTGATGTGGTGGCGGCGGATGCCTATAATCCCAACACTGGGGCAAAGGCAGTAGGATTGTAAACTCAAGGCCATCCTGGGCTACAAAGTTTGAGACCAGCCCAGACTACAGTGAAGCCTTGTGTGTTAACAAATGAGTGAATGTGATCTATAAAGCAACAGTGAGACCCCAGGCAGCATCTCAGGCTTTAGGGCAGACCCATTGCACCTGAATGTGCCCTTTAAATAATACCTTTAAGTAATACTTCAGGTGTCAGAAGCGTTCAACTAGAAACTAGGGGATGCAGTACTTTCTTGTTTCAGCCCGATGTCAACACCCAGGGGCCTTTGGAAGTCCTGAGCATCAAACTTCCAAAGGGATCCAGGCCATGGTGTTTTTTATGGCATCCTAGGGGTCCGAAGATGAACCTTCTCCTATTTACCTATTTTTTTTACAAATAGAATTGTTTCACAATTGCATGTGTACCCAATCAGGAAAAGAGGAGGATGTGTCAATGCCCTTGGTACTAGTGTGGTAGGTGAGGAGGGTGGGAAAGCAGCCTACTGCTTGAACTGTTTCATTGGAACTTCTCTGTTGAGGTAAACATTTTTAATTGAATGTTCAATGTCAAGTTGTGAAGTTCTAACTCTCCCGTCATGCCCTGTGCTATTTCACAATGGATGTCGTTCGCTATTCCTAAGAAAAATTATCTATTGGAAATCAATGCTGTGTCCAATTGCTTTGTTGATAACCAGTTAGATGAGACCAGATAAGTCATTTTAATTGCTTCCATTCTGATTTGTCTTGCCAGCAACTTTAGGTCAGATCATCTTGATACATCTTGTCCACATTCAGCACAGACCTGGTGTTTTAAAAACTGAAGATGGGTAAACTTTGAAAGAAAAAAGTGAATTCCCACCCAAGCCATGCCCTTACCCCCTTCTTTTTAGGAGTGGCATCCTCGGGGCTTTTCATTGTGCTTAAGGTCACTGTATGTTCTTATTCTGAGCATGAAGATGCTGCAGACACCTCAGAAACAACAGTCCAGCACAGCACAAAATGAAACATGTGCCACAGCATGCGGAGGGCTGGCTGAGGCATGCCAGGGAAAAAGGCTTAGGGTGGGCGGCCTGCAGCCACAGGCTCTGTGATAAAAGGAAAACCCTATAACCACAGAACCCTGGTTCTTCAGGAATAAGGAAATCACCACTTCTCTCTTATGCACTGTGAGTTCTCTTCTAAAATAACCCCCAGCTCTCACCTGCAGGATAATCAAGACTTTGGTTCTTATTCAGGACAGAGATTTAATCTTGGTTTCCTGCCCCGAAAAGACCAGTCTGTGTGTGTAACAGGGATATGATACAGTACCTGGGGTTCTGGGGGGCATTAGGATGACAGCATCAGATAATTGTCACATGAGCGCCTAACAAGAAGAAAGTCTTGCGTGCGTGTGTGTGTGAGTGTGTGTGAGTATTGCATATCTCTGTGTGTGTGTCTGTTTGTGTGTGTACTGTTTAGTAGGGGAAGAAATTTTTTATACAGAGAGAAAATGAATCTCACAAGTCTGGGTTGAATAACGACTAGTAACATAGCTTGAAAATGTGGCTATAGCTGACTTGTGCGCAGTCTCATGTTTTCTACTGTTTCAGATGGCCAGTAAGGAACCTGTGGCCAGTCTTGGGAAGGGATGAAGGAATGAAGGGTGCTTTTCCTCAGCAAAGAAAGTCAGTCAAGTTCTTTATGGCCTATGCTTTCCCTCAGGTACGAAGAGTGTCTGATTGTATTCATAGGCAGTCTATGAAACAAAATAATGTGTTGGAAAAGCAGTGCTCACCGGGGGTGTGGTTTTGCTGAGGTGACACATCGAAAGCATGCCCCTGGGGGAGGCAGAGGCTCTGGCTTAGCTATCCTGCCCCTGCTGCATAGTGTGCCTTTTCAGAGCAGGACTCTGAGGCTCCTGGCTGGACAGCCCCAGCTTGTACCTTCAGAGTTTGTTGTGGTTTGAATGAGCCCTGTCTCCCGGGTTCGGGTGTTTGAACACTTGTCCCCAGCTGGTGGCGCTATTTGGGAAGGCTGTGGAACCTTTAGGTGGAGGAGCCTTCCTGGAGGTGGTGGGTTGCTGGAGGAGGGCCTTGAGGATTTACGAAAGCACCTTCTGTGCCAGTTCATTCTCTGCTCCCTAACTGCCGACTGATGGGACCAGCAGCTTCATGCCCCTGCCTCCGTGTCTTCCTCACCTCGAAGGATTGTTACCTTCCTTAAGCCACGAAGCAGAAATAAACCGGTTCTCTGTTAAGCTGCTTTTTAGCCCCTGCCTGTTTTTGAATACAATGAGAAAAGTAACTAATTCAGCAGAACCTAAAGAAAGGTCTCCTGCCAAGGCTGGCCTGCACGAGCAGGACGCCAGCATTCCTGTGTGTGTGACTCTCGCCAGCATCTCATGCGTGCTCCATCAGGAACTCGCAGAGAAACAGCCCTGAGCAAATCCAAAGCAGAGCAGGCATTTCTGAGTGCTTTGCTGGCGCGAAGATATCAGATGCCTCCAGAGCAGAAGTAGCTAGCGCAGCACAAGCACTCAGCCAGTTAGAAATAGTGGCGGCTGGGGATAGGAGAAGCCCATGGCTTTGTTGTTTTACCCTATTTAATTTCTCTGGAAAATAGTTGCGGTCAGCGTATGTTTTGTATCACTTGCATGGAATGTAGCAAAGAAGGCAAAGAAGGAGGGGCCACTTTGGTGTGTGCTTTGAGTGGAGGCATACATTTTACTCTCTCCTCGTGCCATGGGTAATGTGTTAACATGAGGCTGGCTGAATTGCCCTTGACTTAAAACACCTGACGGCAATAAATCCCAGCTCTATCAGGTGACTCATGGGAAAGGCATGCGCCCCTCCTCCTCCTCACCTGGAGGCTTATTGAAAACAGACTGCTGTGTTTCTGATTTAGTGTATTTCTGCAATGTGGCCTGGGAATTTGCATAGCAGAGGAACTCCCAAGATGACACTGCATCACTGTCCTAAGGGGTCTAGGGTTGCAGATCAGTGGGGACAGTGTTCTCCAGCACCACATAAACCTGACCCAGTGGCACCTGTGTCTGGTCCCAGAACTGCGGAGATGAAGGAGCTAGGACAGGCGGAGGAAGAGGCAGCATGGGGATCAGAAATTCAAAGTAACGCCATGCTGTCTATCAAGGTCAAGGCCAGCTTGGATTACACAAGATCCTAAATAATAAACAAACAAATGAGTCAATTCACTACCCCAAATGGGACAATTTAGGCTTTTTTAAACCAAATTATTAATCATGCAATTTTCTCCTTAGGAAAATTCCAGGGGCCCTACCTCTTAGCTTAAGGTCCACAATCTTATCTCTCTCCTCTTTAAAACATTTTAAGATACGATGGATTCCCCATGTGTCCCTGCTAAGCTCCCCTGAGGCTCACAGGGCTGTTCCCCATCCCTGCGGTTTTGTGACTTCTCGGTCCTGGCTCTCCTCCTCCAGCGACTCCTCCCACTGTCCTTGCTTGAGCCCTGCTCTGTGAATGCTCACTGACAGATGCAAAGCCTGGTCTGGTAGCACACTTTTCTCACCTTCTTATACTTTGTTCACTGAATAGCAAAACTTCTCTTGGTTCATCTTTAAAAATTCTACAACTTGGCACTGGCCTGTGTCAGGAGGACTTTGTGTCAGGCAGGGCAGAGTCTACAAAGAAATGTGCACATTGTAATTGACATGCATGATGGAAAATGTTGACTGTCATCCTGACCAGGTTTGGAATCACCTAGGAGACGCTCGTGTCTATGAGGAGGCTTTCAGAGAGGTTTAATGTTGTTTCTAACAAAATCTCAATTGTTTGATTTTACCAATAAAGACTGGGGAGCCAGATGCTGGGGTGAAAGCCTGCTAGCTCAGAGAGGCAGAGAAAGCCCCCAGCTGACCTTCTGTCTCAGCTGACATCCCAAAAGAAAACGGAAGCCTTCATCTTCACACCTTCTCAACAAACCCTCAAACTGAAGTCCCTCTCTTCTACTTCCTGTGTGACTCTCTAGCCATCCTCCTGACCTCTTACTCTCTATGGTTTTTTTTTTTTTTCCTATCTTCACTTCCTGTCAAATGGTTGCTTTCTCCACCTCATGACCTATGGTTGACTTTATTTAATCCTGTTCAAGGAGAAAGCTTGTAGATTAAAAGTGTGTGCTAGGGCCTAGCCACACAAGTAGAAACAGGGTTTTCCAATAAACAACACAATCTTGGGGTCCACAGTGTGATCAAATATCCTGCAACAGTTGAGCTGAGTAGGAAAGACCTACCGTGAGTATGGGTGGTACTATGCCATGGGTTGAAAGCCTGGACTGAATGAAAAGGAGAAAGAGAACTGAGCAGAAGAATTCATTCCCCCATGCCACCTGACTGGATGCAAGGTGACCGGCTGCCTCATGCGCTGATGGCCACACTGTCCCTGTGAGCCGGATTAAACCGTTCCTGCTTTAACTTCCTTTTGTCAAGTATTTTATCAGAGCTGGAAGAACTCAGGGCTTAGAGAAATGGCACGGCAGTTGAGAACACTTACTGCTCTTGCTGATGACCCAAGTTTGGTCCCCAGCACTCACACCGGGCAGCTCACAACCACCTGTATACAGCCCCGGGTCCAGGGAGTTTGCCCTCTGCAGGTACTTCACTGATGTGCACAAATGGACACATACGCAAACACATACATATATTCATAATTTAAAAATAAGGTCTATCTGGGGGTAATGGTGCATACCCTTTTAATTCCAGCATTTGAGAGGCACCAAGGTGGGCAGATCTCTATGAGTGAGGCCAGTCTTGGGTAACTTCCAGGCCAGCCCAGGCTACATAGTGAGAGCCTGTCTCATAAGTAAATATACTAAGAAATGAATAAATAATAAATAAATAAACAATATCTTTTTTAAAAAACAGGGATAGCAATGCATCATAGTTTTCAGCTGTTAAATAACTTGAATTTCAAGAAATATTACATTTCTTCACTTAAGGATTAATTTAATTAATGTTATATGGTAGGAAGTTTACTCACAGTCTGTGTAGACCACTTCAGGTAAAAGCACAGGCTACACAGTCTGATGACCTGAGACTGACCTCTGGATCCACAGAACGGGAGAAGGAGAGAGAAGTGACTGCATGGAGTTGTCCTCTGACCTTACACATGCATACTGTGCCACATACCACACACACACATACACACATAAATACACACGCCATGCCACATAAATAATAATGGTATTAATACCACAACATTTTAAAGATACATATGTGTCTGTGTATGTACATGCATATGTGGGCAGGTTCCTGTAGAGGCCAGAGAGGAGGGCATCAGCCTATCTGGAACTGGATATGCAGCCAGTTATATGGTGCCCAGTAGATGTGGGTGCTGCAAGATGTGTGCCAGTCTACTGGAAGAGCAGCAAGCACTCTTAATTACTGAGTCATCTCTCCAGCTCATAAGTGTATATAGTTTATAAAATGATACACCCTACTTGATTTTATTTATGCCAATATATATAAATACAAACATGTTTGGGATTTTTTTCCAAAACGTTCATAGTATTTAGGGTCATAGTTAATTTTTTTCCTCCTTAATAACTCTTGGAAGCTTTCAAAAATAATGATAATAAACCTGCATTACTAGTGTAAGAGAAGCACACAGTCCCTCAGGTCCTTTTGCAATTTAAAAGATACTGTAGATTAACAGCTTGTCAGTTTTAAAAACTCACATTGCCTGCTTTATTACTGTTTTTGAGAGCATTCTTGAATGGAAAATAATAATACATTTTTTTTTCAGCCAAAGGAGGAAAGGGAGGAACATGAGGTTAGACCTTGGCAACAAGTTCATAGTCATATTATGCATGATGTGGTTGTCAACATGTGAAAAACTTAGCACTAAAGTGGAAGTGTGGCCTTACAAAGAAACATAAATCACATACCAAGGTTGGAAATTTACAGACACTGAATAAAATTGTGCCAAATGAGTATGTGAGTATGTTTTAAATGTTGAAGCACTTAAACACTGTCAAAGACCAACCCAAATGTCAACTTTGAAAGAATATGAATATATATAATATATATCAGATATAATATATATCATATATTATATTATATATGAATATATTATATATATTCATATATATCATATATATAATCAGTGAACTTCTACCTTGATTCTTCATCTTCTGCTATCTGGTGTTTACAAATATGTGCAACACAGACTGATGATGGGAAGCCTTAGCCTCCAATGTAGTCAACAACGAGACCTTAAATGTTTTCCCAGTTATGGCTTCAGGTTTTTTGTTTGTTTATTTGGTTGGCTGGGTTTTTGTTTCGTTTTGCTTTTTTGAGACAGGGTTTCTCTGTGCAGCCTTGTCTCCCTGAACTTGCTTTGTAGACCAGGTTGGACTCAAACTCACAGAGATCCGCCTGTCTCTTCCTCCCCAAGTGCTGGGATTGCAGGCATGTGCCACTGTGCCCGCCTTCCAGTGATGGTTTTTGGTATTTCATTTTTGTTTGTGTGTGACTGTGAATAAGTAGAGCACATGTGTGCAGGTGCCTGAGGAAGTCAGAAAAGGACATCTGATCCCCAAGAGCTGGAATTACATGCAGGTCCTCCAGATGTGGATGCTGGGATCCACTCTGTCCTCTGCAAGAGCTTCCAGAGCTCTTAACTTCTAAGCCATCTTTTCAGGCCTACGAGCACCTATTTTATTTACTCTTATACAGTAAGGCTTCGATTTGGATCATTTTTCTTGTATGGCTATTCTCCTATCTTGACCCTCAGCTCTAATTCTTTGATGTGAGGCAAACTGATTTGCCAATCAGTAGCTGGAAGAGAAGAGGGTGAGAGTTGATGGCATGTAGCCTGTCTATTTTAATTTTATTTTTTGTGTGTATATGCTTGGGTCTGTGTGTGAGTATGTGCACATGAGAATAGTGCCTGTGGAAGTTAGAGAAGGGCTTCTGATACTGTAGAAATCAAGTTACAGGTGGTTGTGAGCCACCATGTGGATGTTGGGAATCAAACCTGGGTCCTCTGGGAGAACAGACAGCACTCTTAACTGCTGAGCCATCTCCTCAGCCCGCTTTACTCTTTGAAGCTAGTATTACACCTATTTTATGAAAATAAATAAGATGCTTCTTCTAAGTCAATGTACATATCATAATCTCATCAACTTGAGAGAACAGAGGGAAAGCTGAAAGTCAATGATGGTGGACGGATATATCAGGCTCCATCCGGGCAATGCCTACCTGCTTAATTCTAGGGAGAATACAAGTGCTCCGATGAAGCAATGAATAACTTAAAAAGAAACCCAGTTCCATGTACTTACCAATTATCACCGCTCATGAAAATACTCATAACAGTTTAGGTTTGTTTTTTTTAATGTGCTTATCTCAGATAAGGACTTAGTCATACATGAACTGGGACCCTGAATTAGCACAAGGTATATATAGTCTGCATTAAATAGCTAAGTCTGCTTCCTTAGCAGAAGTACACAGCCTGCATATTGGTTCTGGACAAGGTCTAGGTTTCCAGGCATAAGGGTGCATCATATATGGCTGCTGTCCCTGTACTCAGAGGACTGGCGCCAGGAGAATGCTGACTGTGTGGGCTGTGCTTGAGGACATTGTGGTCAGCACATAGAGACCATGTCTTGAATGAGAAAAGGGAGGGAGAGATAAAGATGGAGAATGAGAGGGGAGGAAATTGGAGAGAGAGAAGGGTGGGAGGGGTTGGGTTAGGGTTAGGGTCAGGGCTAGGGTTAGGAAAGGAGAAGAGAGGAGCAGAAAGGAGAGTAAAAAGGGAAGGAAGGATCATACTTTTTTCAGAAAGCCTGTTTCATGAAAATCCACTTTCTTCTTCTTCTTCTTCTTCTTCTTCTTCTTCTTCTTCTTCTTCTTCTTCTTCTTCTTCTTCTTCTTCTTCTTTCCTCTACTTGGTTACCATTTAATATAGAAAAAAAAAGTCATCTTGGTTTTTGTGTCAGTTGTGTTTATTTTGTGATGGAATGTAGAGAAATGTTCTCACACTGGATTTTGACAGTGAAATTGGGTGTCAGTCTCTTCTAGAAGCTGAGCTCACTCCTGCTCAGCCCTCTGTGCTGAGCTATGATCACGAAAATGCAGGGAAGAAATCCAAGGAGCTCCTCTGTGCCTCCTGTTGCCTGTTCCAAAGCCAGACTGTGCTTCACTAATGCTTATTGTTTGCTATATTGTCCTTATTGTGTCAATAATCTGTAAGAGTTGTTCATGATTGGGAAAGGGATACAAGGAGATCCATCCATGTTGGGTGCGTAATAAATGCCCACTATCTGAGGAGCTGCGTGTGAGTGAGCATTGGGAACTATTTGGCTGACACTCCACTTAAGGGACCTTTGTCACACAACTAGGACAGGTGGCTTCAGTATCTGGGCTACCGGGTCACTCTCAAAAAAAAAAAAAAAAAAAAGGCTAATCAGCTCTTAGGGGTGAAACTTTAAATTCAGGAAACTCTAAAGATCTCTGTCTTCTGAGCTTAAAGACAGTACTTGTTTATTGCATAATTGTTCACAAACAGTAACGGTCCTCACTTGAAAATGTAAAAAAAAAAAAAAAAATACATGGGAATAAAATTAAAATCATCCAAAATCACACCATGCAAAAGTAACTTTCCTATGGTATGCCTCTAAAGTTTTGTGTGTGTAAGAGAAAGACAGAGAAATATATATATATATATATATATATATATATATATATATATATATAATGTGCTATCCTATGCAAATAAGATATGTCCTAATCAGCTATATTCCTGTTGACTTTACTTTTCCATCTAACATGTCCTGGGCTGCTCTCCATCTGCATACACTTATTTACACCCATCATTTTGAATGGCTGCCTCCTGTGGCTATGCCTCTTTCTCACATTCTGTTTAACCCCGTTCCTTTTCGCAGGGTGTTGTTGATTTCTTGCCACAAGCTGCAATGAGCTGAGCCCATAGCTTTCACACAGCAGATCCTCGACACCCAATTTAGATTTGTGAGGTTTTCTGTCCTCTGGTGAATACAATCCTGGCAAGCAGAGGGCCCAGCACGCCCTCTGGCAGATGGTCTTCTATATCTCTACACTGCAGTCAACTGGTATTTGGCTAAACTGAATGGGCAATTAAATCCAGAATTAGATTGGCTTTTCCCTCTCATTTATTTGATTTACTATTAACCTGTGTGGATCAAACAATCAATGGTTATGTTTTCGGCACTTCTCGCTCTCCTCATGTCTTCTTTCCTTTCTCTGCATGAAAGTCCCACAATATAAAATGTATAATTAATAGATAATACATAATTAATGCATAATCAATTAATAATATACACTTTAACCATATTAAGACATGTTCATACAGAAAGTGGACTTGATTATAAAAATACTGTCTTAGTTAGGTTTTCTGTTGCTGTGCTGAAACACCATGAACAGAACAAAAGTAACTTGGGGAGAAAAGGGGTTTTTTTTAACCTCACAGATTACAGTCTATCGATGAGGGAAGTGAGGGCAGGAGCTCAAAAGCAGGGGCAGGAACCTGAAGGCAGGAGCTGATGAAGAGGCCATGGAGGGTGCTGCTTCCTGGTTTGCTTGCTCAGCTTGGTTTCCTGTAGAACTGTGACCACCAGAGCAGGGAAAGCACCTCCCATGGTAAGCTGGGCCCTGCATCAATTATTAATCAAGACAATGTCCCTGGCTTGCCTCCAGGCTTACCTGATGGCAGCATTTTCTTAACTGACATTCCCTCTTCCCAAATGACTCTATGTTGACAAACTAGCAACACACATGCTGTTTCAGATTTCATTTGCCAATCTAATACTAAGCAATGTTCCAAAATCACGTGGTCAACAGTGGCAGAGCAAAACAGAGCCCAAGACGTCCATTTTATGTATATTATTTCCAACTCATGGGATATGTGTTTCTTGTATGTGTGTATTTTTGTGTAAGTGTTCATGTGTGAATATGTGCGGAGGGGTACCAGAATCAGGTGTCTTCAACTCTTCTTCACTTTGTCATTTGAGACAGAGTCCCCCACGGGAACTGTAGACTTTGCTGTTCAGGTTCATCTGACCAGCCGAGAGCCCCGGGGATTCCTCCTGCCCCTGCTTCCCACGCCCATCTTTTTACATGGACCCTAGGGATCGAACTTGGGTCCACACTATGGGGTAAGCCTTTCTCCAGCTGAGCATCGGCCCAACTCCGTGATTTGTGTTTCTATGAAAAGAGACAGTGGTGCCCTATGAAGAGGCTCAATGGTCAAGTTCTCCAGAGAACTGGAGCCCTATTCCCAGCACCGGTGTGGGACAGCCCAGTTACCTCCAGCCCCACGGGACCTGTTGCTTTCCTCTGACCTCCCCAGAGAGAGAAGGCATTTCTAGAACACAGAAGGAAGTGAGTTCCGACCGGCTGTGGAAGCCACTGTGACGATCCTTCCGTGCCCCGAGCACTGGTAGCAGAGCTGGGATGCCGTGCTTTGTCGGACTTGAGGGGACGAAGGAAAGGGTGGCAGACAATGCCAGCAAGCCACGAATGCCTGGCCGTAAGATCAGCGTTTCACAGCTTCTCCCCAGCTTCTCCTGTCTGCTGACACAGGAAACAGCCCCGCTGAGGACAAAAAGAGCCTTTAAAACGCTCCCACAATTCCAAGGGGGATGCCGTGCAGCACGAGGCTAGCAACGGGGCTTCAAAACACTGCGATCCGCCTGCTGAACCGGTCAGCTGGGAAGCGAAGGGAAATGAATCACCGCCAACAGCTGTGTGAGCCGAGCGGGGTTTGGCACTCGGCCACCGTTCGCCAGTGAAAGTGGCAGCAGCCGCGATCCTGCCGGGCTCACACAGGCCGCTCAGATTCTCTCCAAACTTTGCATTCACAAGAAAGCCTGACACGTCCCACGATGGCCTGCCAGCTCGCCCGGCTTCCACCTGGCAGCATCAGCAAGCAAGGAAACAAGCCAGCGGCGAAGCCTGACCTCCCTTTGCCGATTATCCCATCTTCCAAACCAAGGTCACTAAGATATGAGCAACAATAGGCTCTCTATAGAAGGAAGTGGCACACACCCGGACAACAAGGCCATGCCAATGTAGTTTGTATATAAAGTCACCAGATTTTTTGGTTATTTGGGGACTTACCAATATTCATATTACAAAGTGCTGAAATGATTCCGTACCCTGCGCCTAATTACACACTTCCAACTGCCAGTGAGACATTTTAATGTCAGCAAAAGTCCCTGGTAGAATATTTTAGAAAGCCTGTCTGTCCGTTCAGTTCCTGGCACCTAACACGGATTTTAATTTGTGACCTTAGGTTTATCTATTTTATGACTTTTACAGTATTAATTATGTGCACATGTGGAGGGGCTGCTCATATGTGTGCAGATGTCCAGCGAGGCTGACAAGGGCTCTCAGATCACTTGGAGCTGGAGTTAGGAGTTGTGAGCCACACAGCTTGGGTATTGGGAGCCAAACTTAGGTTCCCTGCAAGAGCAGCAAGTGTTTTTAACCATCAAGCCATCTCTCCACCCCAAGTTAGCTATAATTTTGCAATATCTGGGTACACAGAAAACTCAAAATGGCTAAGTACAAGCCATCCACAAGACAAAATATGACTGTTCTGGCAGGGTGTTCCTTCACGTCTTCCTGATGTTGTATTTCATAAGAGAACATATCTCATGGAAGACAATGATAAAACAAACAAACCAACAAAAAAACGCATTTATTTGAGAAGCCAAGGAAGTGAGCACGCACTGAGCCTGGTGTCTTTTTACTGTGTTTATGTGGACGCCTTTTATATCCTAACAAAAATAATAATAATTTTTTTCTACTAGACAGACTGCTGAACATTTGGTTCCTACAATCGCTGTATTTATAAAATCTGTGATTTATAAATAAGGAAATAAATCTAGAGAGCTATTTGTAAAGCACGTAAACAAATAACGGATAAACAGAAGTCAAATAAAATACTATAAAATGCACTTTCACTCCCAGGGAGCCTCCAAAAGGAGAATGTTTTTATTAGATATTTTAAAAATCCACTTGGCTTTGAATTGAGTATCAGTATCTTATGTAGGATAGAAGTATGATTTTATTTCTGACTTGTTAAGGTTTATTTCTATTTTATAATTACATGTGCATATATGTGTAATACCTAAAGAAGCCAGAAGGAGGAGCTTTATCCCCGGAGCTGGAGTTGAGGTTGGTTGTGAGCTGCCTGACACAGGTGCGGGGAACAGAACCTGGGTCTTCTGGAAGAGAAGCGCATGCTCTTAACTGCCGAGCCATGTCTGCAAACCTCCGTTAGTATTAAGAGGATGCAGTCACAGAGTTCACTGCCTTATTTTCTTGCATTAAGCCTGACACAATACTGTTTTAGGGGACTGGATATATGTGAACATTTTGCTGTGTCAATTTGAATATGAAGAGTCATCCTGTAAAAACCAGCTTGTTTTTCTTTTTAATCAAACCTGAAGCATGCCACTGGCAGATTTCATCCAGTTATGCAGTCAGTTCTCATCTAATTCTATCACTCTTCTTTGCTGCTGCTGGTTAACTTTTTATAAGTGCAATGTTTCAGTTCAAGATAAGATATTTTAAAGTATCTTCATGATTGCTCATTTGCAAAGTAAGAAATTTTTTTTGCTTTTGTCATGGAAAATTTCATATGATTTAAAAAAAAAAACAGGCTAGCTTTCAAAAATGACCAGTGACAGCAGCACACTGGAATAATTGATGATGTGTTTTAAGGTAATTCTAGAGGTACTGGGTTCCAGCCCCAAAGTGAAAAATGAAAAAAATAAAATGAGTAGTTATTCACCAAAATGAAAAAAAATGTA
The DNA here is from genome assembly GCA_028658305.1 of Pachyuromys duprasi. NCBI lineage: Eukaryota > Metazoa > Chordata > Mammalia > Rodentia > Muridae > Pachyuromys > Pachyuromys duprasi. Next base: position 6,771,334 of record CM053749.1, read on the forward strand.
TATTCTTTTTAAGTTATATTTTTAGCAAAGACATTTTTATAATAACAGGGATTTCTTGAAAATTAAAAGAATAATTACGATGAAACTGTGACATTAATGAGCCCTTTCAAAAGGGAAATTGTGTATGTCTGAGAATAAATATTTTTAATATACTTATCATTTATCTTCACAAAAACAGGATATTTATTTCTTAACTAATATATAATTTATCTGTATAGACACCAATGCCTTTTCTATAGTTCATTATTTAAAAGGAAACTAATGTTTTATTTAAATGAATATAATTTGAGGGGGCGCTTCAGAAAAGGGAGTAAAGAAAGTACTGTTTAGTATGAAATTAAAAAAAAAAAAGAATACAGCACATGAACACACAATCCTGGAACACAAAATCCTTGTCACTCACCCCAAAGGAACATTAGAGAGGGGCCTGACAGTAGGCCACACTGCCCCAGCTTTGAAGAGTGTCTGGTAAGACTCATGCAATATGCATAAACAATATGGTTGTGATTTTGCAAAATCAGCTGAGAGCACCAGGGAGGGAAGAAGTGCAAGAAGAGAGGCTGTGAGAATCCTTTGTTCTTTCCTTCACAGCCCTGGGGAAGCTGAGCCCTCCCTCTCCCCCTGAGGCTGAAGGGGGAATGCTGAAAACACAGGTAACATTCAGCTTGTCAGGTTTCTGCCAGTTACCCACAGACCCTCATTCCACACAAGGGCCAACCCTTCTTAGTGACATGAACGCATACTACTTTTGCCTTTCAATTTAAAAACAAAATCTACGAAAAATGACCTGACACCCAAGATATAACAATGGCATATGAGGGGGGAGGAGCTGCAAAATCGAGACTGTCCCGGGCTATGTAGCAAGTACCAGGCCAACTCTCTATCAAAACAAAATAAAACTAAAAGGAAAAGAAAAATCCAATGAAAACATAACCAATGCTGACACACCCAATTTCTTAAACTTCAACGCATTGATTTTTATCACCTGAGTACAAAAATATGTTCAAATAGAACTGAAAACGTTCTGAAGATTAGATTAGAGGTTTGAGTGTAAAAGTTTTCTCCTTGCAGGGAGCGCTCTTCACTTCTGGCAGCTCAGCAGTGACTCTGGCCTCTGGTGGAGCTTGCCAAGGGGAGGGTCTCCGCAGAGAGAAGCAGAGGATGTAGCCCTGCTCTAACCACTGAGGCCCGCTGGCTCTTCCCACAGGGGAAGGCATGCGACTCCCAGCCGCTGGCTCACTGAGCAGCACATCCCACGGTCATTTGAGGGCTCTCCCGAGTCCCTGGTGGCAGCTATCTCCAGTGTGGGCTTCCTAGGTATGGCTGTCTGTGTCCTCTCGAGTGGGCTTTGCAGCGTGTTTATTACTAAGCTCTTGCGAGGCTGCTGCCATGTAGAACGTTTTAGTAATTCACACCATTCCAGAGGTGGTGTCAAATGGATTCCGATTTTTGTAAGCCTCCCTCTTCTCTAGCTATGTTGCAGTGTGTTGAGTCTGTTCCGAAGGTCTTGGTCTCCTACTCTCCATCCCTAGAAGACAGCAGGAGCCCATCTCTATCCCCACACTGTTCCACTGTGAGTCAACTTGCACCACCAAAGAGCCCTCTGTCTAAAGGAATATACATGGACGTGTCCAGCAGAGCGGCCTGACTTTTCTCCATATCGGTAAAACTCTGGTCCTTTTCAGACACATGTTGCACATCAAGGAAGATGGTGCAGTCCCTGATGTATGGCTCTTTTGAACTCCCATTTATTTGTATGTGTATGTGTCTTATGCTTGCATGTGTATCTGTGCACATGTGTGCCTGGTACCTGTAAAGCCAGTGCAGAGCACTGGATCCCATGTGAGCCACCATGTGGGTGCTGTGTGGGTGCATGCCCACCCCCACATGTGTGCGTTTATATGTGAGTGTGTGGATTTGAAGCCTTCGCTAGCCTGGTATTCACTATGTAGACTAGACAGGCAGGCCTTAAATCTGTGGCAGTCTCCCTGCCTCTGCCTCCTGAGTGCTGACATGCATCATGTACCTAGCTCCTCTACCCAGACGGCCTCTGCGTCACAGTGCCTCTTGTACCAAGTTCCAGTGATGTTACCTTACAGGTGATTCGGCTGGCCTACCCTCGGGGACCTAGCAACGTCTTAAGTCATCACCTGCTGTCACTCGGTGCCTCTGGGTATGGGATGCCAATAAAGGACCACCTGCCACCACAGCGCTTGCTTGCTCTCTGTCTGTCTGTCTCTCTCTGTGTGTGTCTGTCTCTCTGTGTCTGTTTCTCTCTCTCTGTGTTCCAGCTGCTCTTTCTCTTCCTTTCTGTCCTTCTCTCTGCCCTCATGACTCTGCCCCGCACGTCTGTCTGTCTACACGTACATTCATCAGCCTCTAGCCTGTCTCCAGACCCTTACTGTTCTCCCTTCTCCTTATATCAAGTCTGTGGCATGGCATAATTCCACAAGGGCATACCTTACCATGGGCCCATCATGGTACCCCCTTGCCAAATCACACTGTAGTTCATAACAAGTGGAGTGGCCACATCGTCACATCCCAACTGCAGGGAAACCAACAAAACATGTAGTTTCTGACATCACTGTATGCATTTCTTAATCGCTGTCTCTTTATAGTGACAGGTCTTGGAGTCCTTCCCCAGTTGATGCTCCAACTGTCTCCAACATGGGAGAGATGTGAAAGGCCTTGAACCACAGGCGACAACTCCTTCCTCCTGAAAGTGGTCAAACAATGCATACTGTTTGGCACAGACAAGTTTTACAGTCAGTGACCATATACCAGTATATAACTGATGTATTGAGGAAGAGAAAGGCTAATCTAATCGAGCTGCTGAGTCCTTCTTCTAGACATGAATGCCATAGTGTCTTGCTTAAATACAATTTTCTAATAATGCTAAAAATCTATTTCCTTATTTCTTTATCTGTTCCCATATGTAGTTCTGGGGAAACTCATGTATTAGCGTAACATTCATAATAGTTAGCATTAGTGGTTGACAAATAATTCATGATATAAAGTAGTTGCTTCCCTATTTAAAAAGAAATAAATATGGTATTTCTTTAAAAACAAAACCAAAACACTAGTTACTATTTGATACCACTCCTGGGTACTTACTTGAAAGAAAAGGCCAGCATGCAATAGATTTTTGTATGCCCATAATTTGGGGGAAATGATTCACAATTGCCAGCTCATGGAAAAAGCTAGAGGCTAGTCTTCATTATCACCTGAATAAATGAAGAAAATGTAATATGAACAATATAAGAATTATGCGGTGTGATTTTACTCACACCTTAAACAGAATGAAATTGTCTTTTTTTGCAAATATTGAAATAAAACTGGAGAGTATCATTTTAATCAAATCCAAACAGTCTCACACATGTACATACACAAAACAATGTTTTCTAAAATCCATGTATACAGAAGGCTAAAGGAAACACAAACTGAAAGCATAGTTTTTTTTATTTAAAAACTTGATAGACCCAGAAATCAGAAGTTTGGGATGCTGTCACTATGAGTCATGTTGTATCTTCCTTTTAAAGTTAGTATATGATCTTAAATATTTTAAAGTAAAGCATGTCTTTGAAGTGCTATAAAAGAATTTAAAAATTTTTATAATTTTATTTTTGATGAAAAATATTAGGTTTGATTATTAGAATGAAACTACATTCTACTACTTTTGATCATATAAGTTCTCAAAACAAAATTATGTCAAAAATGTGATTATCAACAAAGATATTTTCCTACAGGAAGAAAAAATATTTCATTAAAACTATGCATAAAATGTCTTGAATTTTACATCTCTATTTAATTATATGCTTAAACATGCCTACTCTAGAAACATAGAATCCAGAATCACACGTGGATAATTAAATTCCTTCATGTTTGGTGTTTCCAACCCAATAACATTACACATATCTTTCAAGTTTGTCATGATAAAGATATGTTTTTTTGGTATGAGGAAGGAATATGTATTCATAAAAAGTCTGGTACTTTGATTTATGACGTTGGAGTGTTTACATGTGGATGTGAACTCCGCCATTATTCTTGCTTTAGGTAATGCACATATTAACACAAGAAGCCTGCTTTCCCTGACAGCTCTGTCCTAAAATGTCAGTATCTCATCCCTCCGTACACACATCTTTCTCTCCCCAGTCTTTCCTTTCTTAACACCCTTCTGTGGATTGGTTTCAGAGGCAGAGACCATATAGTGGAGGAGACATGGCAACAGAAAGCTGAGAGATTGTACTGGTAACCTCAAACAGGAAGCAGAGAGACATAACCAGAGGGGAGGGAGGCTGTGAACCCTCAGAGCCAGCTGAAGTGATTTGCTTTCCCCAGCAAGGGTGAACCACTTCCCCAAATAGCAGGGCCATTGGATGACTGAGTGTTCAAACACCTGAGCCTGTAGGGGGCAGTCTGATTCAAAGCACAATAAAGTGAGCTCACCTCAGATCGATGCAAATTTTTAAAGGGGTGTGGAAGACCACCAGCCACAAGCCCCTCCCTCCTTCCTCCGCAGGGATTCTGTTTCACCACTGCTAACAGACCTTTTTTCTGCCATCCACCCAAAGGGACCAGAAGTGACTCATAAATTCCTTAATCCCTCTTGGCAGGAAGGTTGTGTCTTGGCCCACATGCTTCACAGTTGCCTCAAAAGAAAGATGGCAGAAAGCCAGCCAGCTCTCGGTGGTAAGCCTCCCTGTACCAGGCTGGGCCACTCTCTATGCTTCTGCAAAGGGGATTCCACATGTCCTGCAGGCATCAAAGGCGGTATGCAATCTAGCAAGATCTTTCTGGACATGTCATGCACTTTGAGTAATGAGATAAAAACTGAGTATAAGTATAAGATTGTGAGAGTCCCAGTGAGCTTGTGAAGGGAAGGGAGGAGATAGGAGGAGCAAGGGAAGGAGAGAGGACAAGGAGGCAGAAGGAGGAAGAGAAGAGGGAAGTGGAAGGAGGAGGAGAGGGGGACTGAAATGAGCAGGGTCCCTTTCTCTAACTGCTAGAGAGTTCTTCCCCTGGGTGTCAATATGGCAATAGGACAATGGACGGATTTAAATAAAAGAAAGAAAGAAGGAAGGAAAAATTAACCATAAGAATTAACCATAACTCACCTCAGAATGCAAATGGTGTCTCTGTTTCCCATTTAGAAGGCACCTTGTACTTTTCCCCTAGGACAACATCTTGCTTGGCCCCTTTCAAGAGATTTGGTACCAGTTTTGTATTTTTTTTTTCAGAAACAAAATGGAAGGAGCAGTGTTCCTTAAACTCCTGTTGAATGTATTTCACCAAGTGACCATTAAAGCAGAGGGAAGGGCAGGAAACGGAGAATCCAACCTGTTAGTTAAGAAATAGATCCTGAACGCAACCTCAGATTTCATTCTCAGGGCAAAAACTCCTCCTGAAAGTTCTGTCCTTAGCAGTACTGCTGGGATATTTCTACTCAGCTCTTTGGTAATTGAGGAAAGAAGCCCTCACTTAGTGGAGGATCATGGCCTCTGACACTGTGCCATAGGTGATGACTTCATCCATTCAGTCTCCACAACTCCGTAGAGAGTAACAGAAGTTACAACAAAGATACCAAGGAATTGAAGGAACAAACACAGGAGCTATCAATTCAGACTCCGTTTCTTTCATATTCTTTCTCCTTCACTTGCAAGATAATTGGGTTGCTAGCATTGTCTCTGAGGCCTCCTCAAACCTTATGTTCTTGGAGGTGAGGCCTTTTATTGGAAATAATCTTTTTGTATTTACTTTGCTTTTTTGGTTTCATTTCCTGTAAAAGTTTCAAGAGTCGTTCTAGAATAGAGACAAAGAGGAAAGACAGTAGGGGAAGTAGACAGCACCGGTTCCTGTGTGTCTGTGTCATTCACAGCAGCTGCTGTGGTTGGCATGAAGGAAAGCTGCAGGCAACCCCTAGAACAGCAACTGCAGAAGTCACCGTGGACACGCCAGAACGGACATAGTTCAAGAATGCTGGCTGGAAAGTTGGGAAGCCAATGGGGACATTTGAGGGACATAGGAAGAAAGAAAAGACACCAAAAGGAAGGAAGGGAAGGAGAGGAGAAAGAGGGGAAGGAAGGGAAGAAAGGATGAAAGAAAAATATAAAGGAGAAAAGGAAGAAGGAAAGGAGGAGAGGAGAAGGGAAGGCCAGAGAGGGGGAGGAGGAAAAGAAGTCATTTTCTCAACTCATCCATATGATTGGCACTTTATCAAGTACACAAGAACATTATTTAACTTTGCCAATAACAGAGCAGAAGCACCCAAGTGAATTCTGCACGAAATCAGCCATAAACCCATCAAGTCAGATGCAAGCTCAGAGAAGGGACTCTAAAGACTGTCCATTCACATGCTGACCCCCAGTGGTGTGAGCCGGACACCGCTCAAATTAGGATAATCAATAGCAGGGAGATGGCTCAAAGGGTTATAAGGCACTTCCTGCCAAACCAGACCATCTGAGTTGGATTACAGGGACCCACATAGTGGCAGGAGAAGTTTTACACAAAATGATAATGTTTATTACACAACCACACACAGACACACATGCATACACACACACAAGGAGAGAAAGAGAGAGAGATTTATGAAGACAACAGAACATGAAATGCAAAGATCACAGGTGTAGGGCTGGTACTTTGTGTTCCACCCTTAAAGTCACAGACAATTAGGCTGCAAATAGATTCTAAAAAGTAATAATTGCATAAATCAAAGTTCTATTTACTTTCTTATATCAGTATTGATCCTATGTGTCCTTATCAAATTTATATTCCCCTGCTTTCATTGCCTAGCCCCTGCTGCCTCTCACTCTCTGAGCAGAGAGCCCATCTGTGCCTGCACATCACAGAGATGTTCTCTGAAATAAGGCAACTCCCAAGGATGCACAGAGAACCAGGAACCTGTCATCTGCCCTGGACCTCTGTCTCTCAGTAGAGCTGCTCCTGAGACTTCCTGCTTCATCCTGGGTCTTCTAAATCTAACTTTGTTTCCTGAGCAAAGGATCTCGCATCATGGCTTAACTCTGCACACTGATATTGAGGCAGTGAAGCCTTCAGAACCTAGAGTTCTCGTACTCTGGCTAGCCACTTTGTTGCAGGGGCACCCTTATCTCTGCCTCCTGTGTGCTGGAATTATTGGCAGGGTGTCATACTCACCTGACTTTGCGCGGGTCCTGGGGATTGAAACTCTATCCTCACGTTGGTGTCACGAGTACTGTGCTGGCTGCAATAAGATTGGCCCCTGTAGACCCATATCATTAAATGAATGGTGGTTAGGAAACGACACGACTTGAAAAACAGGGGTGTGACTTTGTTAGAGTTGGTGCAGCCTTACTGGAGGAAGTGCGTCACTGGGCTTTGAGGTTTTAAGAGCCCAAGCCAGGCCCAGTGCTGCTCTCTCCTGTGCTCATGAATCCCAGTGCAGAACTCTACCGCTCCAGCAGCACTCCTGCCTGCAGGCCACCATGCTCCCCACCGTCATGATAGCAGGCTAAACGCCTTCTTTTGTAAGAGTTGTTGTGGCCCTGGTATTTCTTCACAGCAGTAGGCCTCTAAGACCAGTACTTTAACTACTAAGCCATCTCCCCAGCCATTTGTAATATACTCTTTTTTGTCTAAGCTTTTAAAATTTTAGATAATTTTAAAGTCAGCGCCACACCTAACTTTAAAGGACCTGTATTCATATCACTTAGCTTGACAGCAGTGTGGTCTGATGTTGAGACAAACAAGGTGATAAGTAAGATTTCCATAAAGTGTATAGAGGAATTTTTATTTAGCAATATGGATACTCTGGTTGGAATGTAGACAAACCTTTAATCCCAGGAGACAGAGGTAAACAGATCTCTGAGTTCAAAGCCAGCCTCATATACAGCAAGTTTCAGGTAAAGAAAAACTTAGGTCTAGACTCGGTGGAACAGGCCTTTATCCTCAGCACTCAGGAGTCAGTTGAGAGGCAGTGCAGTGGAATTCATTGAGTTCAGAGGCTGTTTTTACCGGGAGAGTTTTATACAGACAGGCTGAAGAGAGAACAAGCTAGACACAGGTGAAGACAGAAGGAGCCAAGGAATAAGAAGGAGCCAGAAGATCAGAACAGATTGCTAGGGTTAGTTTGAGGCCAAGTAGAGTAAGTCAGTTAGAGACACAGAGAGAAACCAGATTGAATCAGTCAGTTTTGGGATGAGTTTAAGCCAAAACAGCTGAGTTAAACCTGCCAGCCAGAGTTCAGAAAGAACTAGAAAGGGAGAGCTTATTCAGTACTAAGTCTCAGAGACAGAAAATATTCTAGGCCTAGATTAGGTTTTACAGAGGCTAGAAGCTTCCAGGACTAGGCCTAGGTTAGCAGAAAGAGGTAGAAAGCCTCGGAGACTATTACATCAGGAGAATAAAAGCTACTTTGACAAAAGTGTTCAATATGAACCAGTCAGTCATGTTTCAAAGTCACTAATCTCTGCTTAATTGGTCCCCATGAAGACCTAAGTAATTTCAGTCTTGCAACCCAGCCGTGACACAAAAGAGAATAAGGTCAAAGACAAACTGGAACTCAATGCATTTTAAATAGACCTGGCCACTTTCACATACTCACTATCAAAGGGCTTAGGCAGGGGATGGCTCACTGGTCAAAGTGCTTACCTTGCTAGTGTAAAGACCTGAGTTAAATACCTGGAACCCAATGGCAATTTGGTGGTGCACACTTGTGACCCCAGAGCTCTGGAGGTACAGGCAGGGATTCTTGGGGGCTGGCTGAGCAGTCATTCTGTCCTACTTGGTGAATGCTAAAGCAGTGACAGACACTGTCTCAAAAAACATTGAATGGGAAGGGCAGTCATTGGACACTTGCCACCAAACCTTTCACCATGTGAGCAGCAAATGAAAGCTGCCGAACAGAAGCCACACAGCAGCGATCTCAGTGGCCTTTCGCTCTTTTCTTTTAGTTACCGATCATCTTAACTGGCTCTGTCAGATATCTGCATCCTACGGTGCTGCCATCATAGCCGAAAACTCCACCTGGGGACAGAGGGTACGTGCAGAGGTAAACGGCTGCGTGTGGTAAGATGCAGGAGTGTGGGGTGTGGGGTTCCTCTGCAATGCCTCTTCATCCTCCATTCACTTCCCATCATGGCCTCTTCCTGGCTTCTCTCCTGAGACGACTATTATCCTTGAAGTTTACTGAGGGATTCAGGAAAAATCTGACAGAATATTGCCTCTCTAGCCTGCCTCCCCTGCTGATGAGTTCATGGCAGGATACATTTCATATTTGTGATATTATTGCTGAGGAAAAGCTGCTCAGTAGACATTTTGTTTTCTCCATGACTCCCCGAGAGAGACATGCACACTGGGAAACTGTAGAATAGAATAAGAGAAATGGGGACGCTAAAATAATCGCTCGCCCTGACCTATTTTAAGAGCTAAAGAAAGAACAAGCCTGGCTTCCCCTCCTGAGTAATTCCAGGAGGTTTCTCAAGGCAGTGGTAACGGAGTATGAAAGTGCTTCTCTCTATTCTTTAGAGGGAGCTTTAACATTACTAACTTTCAGAAAAAGAACTGGTTGCAATTGCTCTTTAACTCTCAATCTTCTCAGGGGATAACTCACTTTTCTTTTTCTTTTTTGGCAAGGTACAGCTGGCATACCTCAGGGCCAGGTACTGTGGGCAGGATCAGTGTAATTTTTAAAATACCTGAATCTTTTGAAAAAATTTGAAAAGCAGACAAATAATCACCTGATTATATGACGTGAACTGGGTATAGCAGAACAGAGTTTGGATATCACAGAAAGAATGTAATTCAGTTTATTCCGAAGAAAATATTAAAAACTTAACAATTACAATGAATTCCAAATTACCCGTGATTTGGGCAGAGAAATGTCATTGACCTTGAGATTTCAAGATCTTCTGAGTCCTTCTTTGACTTCCTTGTTGCTGGCCATGGTTCCTCTTTCCAGGCAGTCTTCGCACATTCTGTTCTCAATTCCTTCTTACGGCTCACCTCTCCCGTACTTCCTTACCTATGTTCATATCTAAATCTTCCTTCAAAGCTGAATCCGCAAGTCACACTTAGAGCATACCAGTTGCTTATGTAGCCAACGATTGCAGACATTTTGTGGTACTGTGGACACAGAATGTACAAAATAAAGGTTTGTAGTCACTTAGCCATTCACAGACAGCAACTGCAATCCAGCGTTTTCCCGTGATAAAGGGTCTGAGCAGAGAAGCAGGTTAGCACTCCCCTCTGAAGCCTCACTACCTGGGTTCAGTTCTACTGTGTGTCATCAGTTAAATCATCCTTCCTGGGACTCATTGTCCACATCTAAAAGATGCGTATGATTATACCTCTGTACCTAGGTTTCTTTGCCAATTAAACAAGGAACTAGCTGCAAAGGGCTTACATAAGGCTCTGCACCTGCAGTTTGCTCTTTACCAGTCCGGTGAACTCCCAGAAGTACAGTGACTAGAATTTTCAGAAGATCTGGTGCTAGAGTCACATTCCGAAGGAACTAGCAGTACGGGCAGCACACCTCTCAAGTGCATCTTGGAGAAAAGCATAGGCATTTTGGATTTTAAATTAACCACGCTTGACCATTGTGTCAGTACTAAGCCCCTGTCCAGCTGCACACAGACCTTCAGGAGTGCCACTTTTGTGAGTCATTACCCATGTGTGTCGGAAATGCAGCTGCCTGTGAGCCACCAAGTTCCTGCATGTAACCCCAACAAACACATGGTTTGGACTGTGTTATAAGTGTTGTTTCACCCCCTTTCTGATAGTTCCTTCTGAAAGGTTATACTTCCCACATTCCCTTGCAGACTACAGAAGTCCTTTCTGCCTCTATAAGGGGACACATCCCATCTTCAGTAGGCATTTTGGCCATCTGCACACTCATGTGACAAAGTGACCCTTTGCCACAAATAAGCATGGTCCCACCTCAGGTCATATCAATTCCCTTTCTGCCTTCCATCTCTCTACAGCTGCTTTAATAATCTAACACTTGCTGGCTCCTTATCTGGGCTAAATAGATGCCTATGGCCTGTCTCCATAGGAGATGGCCCCTACAACACCATGTTAAAGAAATCATTACTTTCTCCCTTAATCAGATGTCATGAAACCTTCTCAGAATCTTTCCCCGAACTCATCCTAGTTTGGGCAGAAGTGCCTCAATGAGTGTATGAGTTAATTCAGTGGGAAATAACCTTGCCTCACCTGGATCTTTCCTGGTCGTCACAGGGATGGTTCCACTATGAGCAAAAAATCTCTGAAGGAGGGCATCCCTGAGCTGACATACTTGCTGTGAGTGAAACACAGCTGCCTGGGTTACTTTACCAACAGCCTAGTGTAACCCCAAGACTTCTGGTCACATGCAGCCTAGCAATACTGTTCCTCATGTCAAAAACAGTATAAACAAAAGCCCCATCCCTCACACCGATGAGTTTTCTTTCCTGTCCAGGTTCCTTGTATAAGATACCTGAAACATTAAAATAAGGATATATTGAAAGTTGAAGCTACTTTATAGTCTGTGATTTCAACCCTATCTAGCCTGAAGCCAAAGCTTTGAATGCAGACACCGTCCTTCTGTGTCGTGGGGACTTGGAGAACCACAGGCAGATGAGGGGAAGAAGGGAAGAATAAACCCCGAGCTACCATGAGTGAAGGGATTCCACATAAAAAACAGACCCCAGTGGAGATACCATAAAAACTGAGCTTACTATTTTAACTTTTTATTTTGAAAGAATTATAGACAGTCGAGAAGTGAAAACAGCAGTACTGAAGATCCCTGTGTCCCCCATCTATCTTCCTTGAATGACAACAACATATGTAACTAAAACATACTATCAAAACCAGGAAACTGAATTCATAAAATACTATTATATGTAGTATAGTACATATGTAGTATAGTCCATTCTTGATCAAACTTTATCAGCTATTGTGTATCTCTAGGTTTTTAACATTTTATCACTTGTATAGAAACATCTAAGGACTACTCCTGATAAAGATAAATCCCCAAAGAGGATTTGGTAATGCCTGGAAAAACAACAACAGAAAGAATAGAAAAACAAATATTTAAACCATCATCAAAGTCTAGTCATTAAGAGCTTGGGTTCTGCATCTAGGTTTCCAAGGTTGCATCCTGGCTCCTCTACCGGTTATCTCTATAACTGAGGACCCTATGCAACATTTGAAGCCTAGGCTCTTTTCTCTACAAAGTGGAATCAATGAGAGTTTGTTCCAGAGATGCGGTGAGAAACGTAGAGGAGACACAGCTCATAGTAAGCACAGACTAGCAGTCAGCTGTGATGCACACTGCATGGTAGGTCTTACTGTCTAGTAGAATACAAAGACTAATGGAGTGTTAGGGTGAAGACAATTTTCACTGACGAAAATAGCATATACATCTTTACTACTTAGAAAGGAATGCAGCCATCACTTACAGAGAGAGGTGCTGGCTACAAGATGTGGGCCTTCAGCAGAGGCACGCAGCCATTTCTGATCCTCACCCATGAGGGAGAAAGCAGAATCCCTAGAGCAGTCGAGACAGAATGACAGTGATTACAGAAACCACTACTGTTGCCCAGCAAATCAGCCTCTTCCAGGAAGGCCAGGATGGGAAAGAAGGAAGACTGATCTTGAGGCAAGAAGAAACCACACAGAAAAGGCTGCCATGGAGCTGAAAGGAAAATTACGATGTTTCTTGGACCTTCTGTTGGTAGACAGCCATTGTTAGATTGGCTGGACTCCAGCCTGTGAGCCATTCTAATGATTAACTCAAGAGTCACCTTGGAGCTGTAAACCTGGGAGGGTGTTTTCGGAGAGGTTTATTATTCATGCAGCACTCCGCCTGCTCACCAGCAGAGGGCACCAGATCTCACTATCTATGGTTAGGAGCCATCATGTGGTTGCTGCCAATTGAACTCGGGACCTTTGGAAGAACATCCAGTGTTCTTAACCTTCTGAGCCATCTCTCCAGGGAGGTGTGCTGGAGGAGGAAAGATCCACGTAGCATTGTGGGAAGCACAGTCCCGTGTGAGGAATTGCGGGAGCACAATCCTGTGTGAGGCCTTAGGCTAAACGAAAATGGCACAAGGAGAAAGCTAAACATCAACACTGTCTAACGTTCTGCTGAGTGGATAGACCATCATCCTGTCGGTGAATTTTTATCACTTAATTAAAGGGCCCCTGATTAATGAAACTCGGAGGCAAACGCATCTGAAGCGGTGACGCTTGGAAGAGATTATCGCAACATTTTTCTCTGGCCAAAATAAAGCAAACGGCCCCATCCGTACGGCTTGCGTGGTTTTTCACACTATGGCCCATTTGCTGACAATCTTTCAATACTTACAGATTTATTCTGGCCTATTAAAAGCCTCAAAGCAACCAGGAAGTGTTATAAATATTTGAAGAGAGCTGGATATTTCAAATGCTGAATAAATCATTAGAACCAGAGTGAGCGCTCTGGGGGCAGCATAGAGCAGCATGGCTGCCCTTGGCTCTGGGTTCCCTCTGATGTACTTGCCCGGCACTAATCCGGTCCGGGCTCACCCTTTGCATGCCGAGAAAAGCTTCGTTTTCCCTTTCAAGGGGTCATTTCTCATCCTGTGAAGTAACAAGGAGCAGAAACATTTGTGAAGACAGTAAATCAATTGGCTTCCTAATAATTAGAGTTCTACAGCTGTGTTTTCCACATTCTCGTAATCAACTGTCGTTACAGCACAGGAGGACTGGAGTACTCATCCTCCAGCTGATGGGTCTAGGACAGTTCCGTGAGTTGCTTTCCTAAGGATCTGGTATAACTGAGGCCCACACACAGTCACTGAAACTTGACCCTTTCGGGAGACAGCCCTCTGTTCACTTCTCACATCAGGAGGCTCCAGATTTGTGAGGTTCTCTCTAGCCATGACACAAGCAATGCCCTTGTCTCTAGCCATCAGTCTTCACTCAAATCAGGTTCAACCCAGGCTCTGTTTCACTTACCTCAGAAATTCTATCAAGATTCAACATTTTTATTACCTATGTTTCCCACTCTTCATCCTGTCCCTGATTGATTCCTTGGTTTCTTGTGATTTCATTTTATTTTATTTTATTTGTGTGTATGGGTGTTTTGCCTGCATTTATGTCTATGTACCACTAGTATGCCTGGTGCCCATAGTAGCCAAAAGAGGGTGTCATACACACTGGAACTAGAGTTACAGATGGTGTGAGCCATCATGTGGGTGCTGGGAATCGACCTGGGTCCTCTGCAAGAGTAGCCCGTGCTCTTAACCACTAAACCATCCATCCAATGCCAAGTTTCTTGTGGTTTTTGTAACAAGCAGTTTACTGATACTTGTTACTTTATATGCATTGTGTCATTAGACCTTAATGGACTGGAGAGACGCATATCACAGCCGGTGCTTTAGCTGAGACTGGGACTGAAATTTTCAGGATTTATTCTGGGACAGAAGATGACCCACAAGGAGGGAGTGAGGCTGGAGTGGCAAGCTTCCTGTGCCAATTGCTATCTAGTCATGCAACAAGGGTGATCACTGGAAATCCTACAGCTGAGGTATAAGCAAATCAATGCCACGTTGCTTAATGTTATCTCTGAGAACGGAGGCACACCCTGGTTCTAAGACGGAGTCTGGCCAGGCTGTTTCTCTGAGGCTGCAACTGTACTTCCTAGTGTTCCAATTCTTACTCCAAAGGGATCTTGGACAACAGCACCCCATGTTTCTCCTGCAAGTCAAGGTGTGGAATGCACCCTTCTCTGCATGCTACTGTAATGTCCTGGATGCTTGGGTATTGTCATCTTTCTCGAGAGTCCAGAATGAAATGACCTCTCAGATCTGTGCCTTTGTGGAATTCCCTTAATGGGAGTCATGTGTTTCTTTTCCTTGTCCCAAAGATACCACACTCATCTCAATCCTAATCTGAAGCATACACACACACATACATTTTTTTTCCTCTTGATACAAAAATTATCCAGAATAACGAGAGTAGGAATTAACCCTACCTCATTTCAGGAATTCCTGTACTCAGCTAACCTGGATATCCTAGCTTAATCAGCATTTGGCCAAGCAGGGGGAAAACTTCCAGATTTCCTCTGGTGGGCTTAGGGAAAGGACAGAGGGAACTCTGCAGTGCCCCTGACAGACCGGAAAGGCAACTGACAGCCTGGATGCTTGAGTCTGAGCATTAGGAGGGAGAGAAAGAATTTTTCTCAATGCAAAACTAACTGCCCTGGACCACCAAGAAATGGTAGGTGGTGCACAGAGGCAGCACTGATGTAGAAAAGACATCTCTCGTGCGGTGATGGAGAGCAAACCTATGCACAGGATGTAGCACTACGATCTTCGACATCGATATCTCCACCCATCAGGGATCCTGTTGTCTTCAGAGATGCCTTTCTAGGCCTGTGGTCTGAAGCATTGTGTGGTCTTTCTGAAAACAGCTTTAGAGCTCGCCTCTTCTCGGAAGTGAACCAGGAAGGTCACAGGAACCTGTGAAGGCCCTGCTCCCAGGGCAGTTTGCAAGTATTCCCCCAGCATGCACTGTTTCAGTTGTAGAGCCTTTATTGGAACCAAAAGACCCAAGGCTCATTCATTAAACAACAGAGGCTTTGTCATGGTGGACCCTTGAAGAGTCCATTTAGCAAGAATGAAGCTGCCTGTTGGGAGAAGAATGCCTCAGGCAAGACCTTCATGGGCTCTTTTTTTTTTTTTCCCAGTGTCTTCGCTCCTAACCCACAGTGATGCCATCATGTCTTGGTCTTGTTTATTAACCTATGAAATATGTGTTGTAGGCCAGCAAAATGACTCCATGGACAAAAGGGTACTTGCTGCCAGGCCCAATAACCCAGGTTCTGGTCCCACTACTTCTACAGTATGCTAGCCAAAGGAGGGGCACAGTACTGCTTTCGGATACCTACCAGGTTTGAACACAAGAGCACAGTGGCAGAAGGTCTTCTCTGTCACCCACCCACAAGGACAACCCGTTAATCACCCTTCTCTTTTCTCACTGCTATGACAAAAATATCTTAGGAAAAAGGGGGTTATTTTGACATGAAGTTTGAAGATACAGGCTGTCCGGGTAGACGAGTCACAGTAGTCACTGACACGCAGGAACTGGTCATGTGGCTTCCACAGTCAGGAAGCAGGAAGGAATGAAGCTGGTGCTCAGCTCGCTTTCTCCTTTCTTCTCATCTGGAAGCCCGGCAATACCCACAGTTGTGATAGGTCTGTCTTCAGTTAAACATCTCTAGTAATGCTCTCATAGCCATGCCCAGAGCTTCCTAGGTGATTCTGAACTGAGCCAAGTTGGCAGCAAACACTAACCACCACAGGCAGCAATGGCCCATTACTATTTCTGAATAGAGAAGGGCAGTTTACTAATGGGGATTTGAATGAGAAACTTCAATATAAGTTAGGACGATGGTTTTTGCTTTCTTATTCCCTAAATGCCTTCTTTCTTACTATTCTTCCCTTTGAAGAAGGCACACATCTGCCTTCTGTTTCTGCTTATAATTTCAAATTCAAACAAAGAGCCCTGGGCCCATCTGTCGAGGCTGCTTCAAGACATCTGGGTCACTGTTAAGCAGCAGGACCAGTTGGCCAGAATCCAGCTTCTTCCTCACTCTCCTCCGACTCCATCCTTTCCCAGGGCTCATTAGGCAAGCAGGGAATGAAGAAGAGTTCAGTGTCTCTGCCCTTGTGAAATGTTTGCTTTTGTTTCCATAAATGGGAGAGAAAGAAGGGAGAAACTGCTTTTGGACGGCACCCTGTGTTTATAAATCTCTTGGGTTGAAAATCTCAAATAAGGTAACGTGGTGATAGCTCCTTGAAGTGTATGGGGCTGTTTTGACCCTGGTAAAATCACTCCAGGAACCCTCAGAACGTCTGTCCAAGGCTTCTCTCTCTGGACTTTGTAATTTCAATATACCTCTCAGCCCAAAGAAGGAACTCCTCTCAGAAGTAACAGCTCATTCCTTTGACTTTTTGTTTTTCAAAAATAAGAAGCAACTGGAAGTTAAGACAGACACAAAATATCTGCCTTTCAACCTAAAATGGAAGTGATGGCTTCCAGGAATCCCTGTCTGAGAGTATCCAGCTGTGGCTTCTCCTGCCACAGCTGGAGTGTGTTGGTTTCTCTGGAAAGCCTGTAGGGTATAATAAACAGACAAGGACAACCCCGCACAGCAGGTTACATGCTTCACTGTGTTTCTGGCCCCTTTCCTCCTGGGCTTCAAGAGCATATGATAGCTCCTTCTCTTAGTGAAGACAGAGCCTGAGACAAGGAAGATAGTCATTAAGGTTGTTGAATAAACACCCAGAGAGAAGATCATTTGAAAAATGCTCTTTTTCTGAGAGGATCTCGAATTTGCTATGGGTAGAGGGTGGCCATGAATTCCCTCCTGCCTCCGCCTCTTGAGCTTACAGGTCCACACCACCACGACCAGTCTTAGGCAGTGTTGGGGATCACACCTGGGTCTTTGTGCAAACCAGCTGAGTCACACAAGTTTGTACAAACTAAAACTGCTGAGAAGAAGGAAGCTCAACCGAGAAAGTATCCCCATCAGACTGGTTTGTGGGCAAGTCTGTGAGACATTTTCTTGACAGAAGGGCAGTGTCACCTCTGGGCAGGTGGCCTGGGTGGTGTAAGAAAGCAGACTGAGAAAATCAAAGGAAGCAACCTTAGCTTGCAAAGACTATGGAGGAATGCTGTGTCCTTCCTTCAGGTTCCTGCCTGAGTTATTGCCCTAACTTCCCCTGTGGTAGGCTGTAAGTTGTAAGATGAAAAAACCCTTTCCACACCCAAGTTGCTTTTGGTGTTGGGCTTTATCACAACAATAATAAGCAGACTAGAATACTAGGTAAGCAGTAGCCTCTGCCCTGGAGATGCCATTCATGTAAATGGTTTTTAATATGATGGAGAGAAGTATAATACTGTAAACCAGGAGTCAGCAAGCTAGACCCCAAGGATCCAGTCCCGTGTGGCCCCTCCTATCCTGTATGTCATGGTTTACTGTAATATGAGCCATGCATGATGTCTGCAATGGCCTAGTCACTGCAGCAGCCGCTGAATAATCTTGAGGGAAACTATGTGAGCTGTGGAGAAATTTTAGTTCACAACCTGGCTGCTCTGACAAGATATCACATCCAAAGACCTTCTAGGTCTGTATGATCCCACTGGAATACAGACAAGCCTTTAATCCAGGAGACAGAGGCAAGCAGATCTCTGAGTTCAAGGCCAGCCTGGTACAGAGCAAATTTCAGAGAAGCTTAGGGCCAAGCACGGTGGTGCACGCTTTTAATCCCAGCACTCAGGAGAAGGATGCACACAGATCTGAGCTCTAGCCAGTTCTGTTCAGGCAGTTCAGTCAAGTCAGTGAGCTGAGAGGCCATGCGGTGGAGCTGAGTTCCTGGCAGTTCAGTCTGTAGAATTCAGAGGTGGCTTTTACCAGGAGAGTTTTACAGAGAGAGGTTGAAGAGAGAACAAGCTAGACACAGGTGAAGACAGAATGAGCCAGAGAACATGAAGGAGCCAGAAGATTAGAACAGATTGCTAAAGTTAGTTTAAGGCCAAACAGTGCAATTCACTGAGAAACTGAGAGAAGCCAGACTGAATCAGTCAGCTTAGGGAGGGATTTGAGCCAGGACAGCTGAATTGAACCAGCCAAACAGAGTTCAGAAAAAGCTAGAAAGGGTGACATTATTCACCAGTAAGTCTCTGAGGCTGAAATTCTAGGCCTAGATTAGATTGTAAAGCGGTTAGGAGCTTCCAGGACTAGGCCTAGGTTAGCAGGAGCAGTAAGAGTTGGAGACAACAATTACATCTGTAGGATAAAAGTTGCTTTTTTTGCCACAAAAGCAAAAAAAAAGGTTTGCTGCTTATACTTCATAAGGGGAAAAACTGACTTCAAAAAATCTGTAGCTTGAATGAAAAAGAAATGTTGCCCACCAGTAAGTAAATGACAAGTGACTCCAGAATACCCACGAAATGTGTCTTAGCTTTGGGGGAATGGGTCTTTCACCACCCATCACAGGAGAGAGGGTGGATCTTAGCCAGTGGAGGAGCAAAGCAGCATTGACGTTTTGAGTGAAATGTGCTTAAGTGAAATGGGACAATTAGTGAATTTAAAACGATGAGCAGAGGTGACCCAGGAAATCGCAGAATTGGGATTTTAGTGGCGATATGACGAGCATCAACTGAAGAATGCAGTTGCCCTCCAAGGTCCCTTTCTCCTGTTTTCATGAACGGTTCCTGGGGAAGGCACTGGAGGAAGCATTCACCTTAGGGTAAAGGCTGGAAAGCCTGGTAATAAATCAGAAACATTTGATCTTTGCTGCAGAGATCAAATGTATATTACCTTTTATAATTGCCTGATGTATATTACCTTTTTGTAATATGCTGAAGGCAGAACATGAATCAAAGAGTCTTGAAGACTTTACTTTCATTCTTTGCTTTGGGGTGTACTTTCAGTGTGTTTTTATTTTGCACCTCTAAGTAACCAGTAAATGGAGCTTTGCATAGAGGAAGAGCCAAAAGGTAGCTGCTGCCTAAGCCTCCCTGCTTCAAAAACCGATAGAGGGGCATCAACCATGTTTCTTACTTTGGTGACTGTTCTGGATAGAGTCTCATTATCTTCATAGAATAGTGCCACCCCCCTCCTCTAGGTAGCATCCTAAGTCATATGGTGTGTGTGTGTGTCAACAAGGGTGGGCTAGACCATGGGTCCGTAACAAACAAGTCCTGCATCTCAGTGTGAGCAGGGGTTGGGTTCTTGTTCGTGTCACATGTTCCTTGTGTGTGAGTAGGAGTCCCTGCCTGCTGTTGCCATCCAAGGAACTAAAATGGCACTTTGAAAACTTACCTTTTGGGCCACTGAGTACTCTCGGCTACTGCCTCTCACCTTATGCACCTCAAAGTGCCACAAATCATTTTCAAACCCACTTTTGCCAAACTCTCCCTACCAGTTTTCATAGTTGCAGGGGCGCTTACATTAATATGGCAGCATGTCTCAGAGATGTGTTTCATCAAAACATTAAACACATAGGAGGTCTTTCTGATATTAATTAGGTCAAGAAACATTAATACCAAGTGTCTGCTGTGGGCCACATCCTTTCCTGGTCACTAGGAACAAAGCAAACTCCAAAGGAAAAGTGCCAGCCTACTTGTAGCATTGGGAGGAAGTAAACAGAAACATGGTACTTTATAGATACGGAGGACAGTCGGTGCCAAATATTCTGGAAATAAACAAGATCTGGGAACTAACAGAGAATGCTACATGCTGGGAGCTAACTAACGCATCTCCGCCTCCGAGCGTCTTCTCATTTGATCTTGAGTGTGGCAGATGGCTTGAGGGCTCTGGAGATCGCTTCTGCCTAAAGGCAAGCAGTGTAGGCAGATCTACATATTCCTAATATTCTCTGATCTAATAAAGATGCAGAAGTGGTGACTGGTAGCAGCTGGGAGGACACAGGTCTTGCCAGAGCCATGCCGTATCTTGAGGCCCCTTAGAGCTGAGGGGACAGTCTTTAGTAAAGGACCTGGGCTCTGGATGCTGCCTTAAATACAGTCCAGAAAAATCAATGTCCAGAAAGCAATACTTCAGGACATCGTAAGGAGACAGTGAGCACAATACCTGGCCCTTAAAACCAAACAGAACAAACCAAGGCGCATCTCTTCTCTGTGTGTGAACAGGGTTTGCAGACATGGCCACATTGCTTTCGGGTCCTAGAAGATTGCAGTGTTTTTCTTCATTTATAATGAATGATATGTCTGTAATTAATTTTCCTAGTCCAAATTTTGGTTATTGCTTTTGTCTTCCTAAGATAACTCTTTCATTTTCTCCCAAACCCCACGATCTTTTCAGTAGCTCTCATCAGTAGCTCATGCAGTGTCTTCAAACCACATAACACCCCTTGCATTCAGTAAGACCTTTGCATTTCCCCTGCAACTCTCCCAACAGTCTTCATTGAAGGCTGCCAGCAAATCATGTGGATCAAAACAGTATCTTCTTCATACATGGCTTTTTCTATTAACATGACTCACCTTACCTTGTCAGAACACTTGGCTATGAGACCTTGACCCCCTTTAAAGTTCTGGTTCAGGTTTCAGTTTGAGCAGTGACCTTGAGTGGAAGAACTGCTTGCCATTGTGACAAATAAGGTTCCTCTGGGAAGACATGGGTATTCATTTTCAACTACAGAGGGAGAAACTGAGGGATCTTAGTATCTCAACAGTGGAAATGGGGCAAACACACAACTACCTGACCTTGATCAGCCAGAGATGCAGAGAAAAGCTGCTGTCCTGTGTATCTCCAGAGCTCAGGCCTCCTAGCAAAAGTTCAGGGCCCGGTGAGGGTTCTTGAGCTGAACTTTCAGTTTGCAGACAGCATCTCACCCCTCTGACCTACCTTTCGATGGCCCAACTCTCACTAACCTACAGTACGATGGGACTATGATAGGTCTCTGCTGGAATGCCACCAACAGCTTGTGTGCAATGGCAGGCTGCATGAACAGCCATAGTCACATTGCTTCCAGCTTAATGCTCGGTTCATGGGTGTTAGATTTTGTTATGTGTCCTGCATGGGTTGGTTATACATACTCTGAGTTATGAAGGGTCCCATCCAGGCCTTTGTCTCCAGAACCCTTAACAGTTTATTCTTGCTCTAACATTTCTGTTATGAAAACAAGTCTATGCTGGGCACTCAGAGTTAACTGCATCCCTTACCAGCCAGTCAGCATCTGGTAAGACTCCAGGAAAATAACAGTTGACTTTGATTTAAGTCCTTGAGTCTGTGGGTGAGCTGAACACACATACTGCTCTAGACCAGGTTAGGCTGAGTGGCCTCACTCACAGGTGTGTCACAAGCTGGCAGACTGACTAGGAGGTACTTGATCTGTGTAACACACACACACATATACACACACCATTGAGACCGTTATCCATGAAATAGTGCAGCTCAGATCTCAAGTCAAGTGTCTAATGATTCAGAACCTCTTGTTGCCGTGGGTACCACTGTAGACTATTCTCGCTTACATTTTCTAAATTATCAACAAATGAAATTAACTAGAAATATGCTATTTTTTCTCTTCTGATGAAGGGTTCCTTTTGATTGGACTCAAAATGCCCTTGATATTGCTCTTCTTTTCCTTGGAGGGAAGTCTTTGCTCCCTTCTGATATTTTATTGAAACAAGTATCATTGAAAGAATTACCCATAAGGCATTTCAAGAGACCTATAAAAATGTTTTTATGCCAGTAACTTGATGCAGGTAACTTATTGCCTGCCCTGACACCTCTCTTGCCCTTTCCACAGGAGAAAATAACTCATCAGTGTTGTCACCTGTCAGTCACATGGAAATGAAGGAGATGAACTCATTCCTCTGCTGGTGTGATGTTGGATAGGGCAATCCACATGTATCCTTAGAGAAGGTTCTGTGAGGAAGATTACCTGCACAGCAGCTATGACGAATGATGCCAGACTTATTGTTGCTGAGACAACCATCTTGGTTCTCCATGAAGCTGCCCTTCCTCACCATCTTTTCTGGAGCAGAATAAAGTAACACTGTTCATTTATTGATTGGTTTATTTTATTTTTAATTGTATGTGCATGTGTGTTTCTCTGAATGTATATAAGGGCATCCTATGCATACAGTGCCTGAGGAGGCCATCAGAGGGCATTAGACCCCAAGAACTGGAACTATAGATGCATGTGAGCTGCCATGTCAGTAATGTGGACTGGACAACCTGGATCTTCTTCTGCAAGAGAAGTCAGTATTCTTAACTACTGAGCCATATCTCCAGCTCCCGTAATTTTTTTTATTCCTTTGGTTACACATAATCAGTACATACCCAAGACAGTAGTTTATTTTAATCTGTAGTAAGCTCCAAAAAACACACTATCTTCCTTGTAGACAACCCTCTTCTCTTTGTGTTTATAATCGCAAGATCCCATATAAAGAGTTTCTTTATTTCCACAGTTTGGTTTTTAAAAATGCGACAGTGACAATCCATTTATTTTAAACAGTTTATAAAGGTATGGATCAACAGGAATTTCCACATTTCATGGAGTTTGCCTCTAGTCTAAGGAAAATGAAGATGGCAGCCACTCTTCCACCCATAGCAAGCAAATCTGGTGCATTCCTCGTAGCTAGACACGTTTCCCAGCCACACAGCAGAAGGTGTGGAAATGCTTGTGATGCCTGAATTGTTCAGTGCTTCCACATCTGTCTTGACAATGACAGCACCATCATACTGCTCTGATATCACATCTATAAGCTGGAAAAATGAAGCTCTGCTTTTGACTCATCTTCATGAGATAGGACTAATTCCTCAATAAGACATTTTCTCCACAGAGAGTCACAACGAAGGCATAGTTAAACAGTCACTAAATGCAGAGGCTGGCAAGATGACCATGTGAGGACAGAAAGACACCTGCTGCCAAGCCTGACAACCTGAGTATGGTTCCCCCAGTTCCCAGGACACAGCATAGAGGGAGAGATCCGACTCCTGAAAGTTGACCTGTGATGCCCACTTGTATATACATGTACACAGAGAGAGAGAGAGAGAGAGAGAGAAATCAATAAAAAAATTAATAAATTAAAAAATTAAATATTCTCAAGTACTGTTTCACTCAATTTTATGAAAAACAATACCACAGACGATCCTACATTGATTAAAGACAGTGTAACTCAAATTCTATTTTCTGCCTTATATCACTATTATTTAAAATTTATAAATACAGTTTGACTCAGGAAAGTTGTAAGATTTTTTTTCCCAAATTTATCCTACTGCTAATATCTCTTAGAGTGTTAATATTTTATTTCTAGTCATTCATCTGGTTAATTAAAAGTTCTTAACATTAAGACATGCAACGTTAATAAGTTTTAAAAGCCCTGTTAATTATAGCATTTTGTGTTTTAGATATTAAATGTGCATGTGCATTGAGATAGCTGCTACAGTTTTGTCACTTGTAAATACACGTACGCAAACTAACTCCTAACCTGAAGATAAATGTGAAGGCAAGAGGAAATGGCTCCATTGGTAAAATGCTTGCCATATGAGCACAGAGACCTGAGTTTATCCCTAGAACCAAAAACCAGCACAGTGGCATGACCTTGTATCCCTAGGGCATGGGACTGGTGATAGGAGGATCCTGGGGCTTGCTGCACAACCAGCCTAACTGAACCAGTGAGTTCCAGGTTCAATGAGAGACGCTGCCTCAAAAAAATAAGGTGGACAGAAACTGAGGAAGACTCTTGAGTTCACCTCTAGCCTCTTCTCTCTCTCTCTCTCTCTCTCTCTCTCTCTCTCTCTCACACACACACACACACACACACACACACACACTACATTTAGATTATGCACTTCTGCCCACAGGTGAGAATTCATTCACAAACAGATGATGGGAATGGAAATCTTCCTCGTCTCTCTAATCTGGACTTCATGCCTTAGTGTGAGAATAACCTAGATGATCCCGGGACTCTGCTCACACACCTGAATATGTGAGGAATGGTGGGAGGTGGCATGAGAATGCGCAGCCTGATTCCCCCAAAGACTATGGATCTGAGAGAGAACATCTTTGTCACACCTCCAGGTCTGGGACATCCCTAAACACATTCTGCCAGGAGCTAAATCTAAAGACACAAAAAAGGAGCCTTTTCCCCCAGAAGTTCATATTTCTACCTTGTATCTGGATGCCGTTCAAATAAAAGCATTGACGTCTTTTCCTACCTGCTCCCCCAAGCTAGAAAGGCAGAAGTTATCATGTGAATATATGGTGATTCAGCCTGGGAAGTCTGAGTCATTTTGACTGTGGGTAAACTAAACAAACAGCAAAGAAAAGAGCCTGCGATATTCCTGGCAGAGAGGTAGTTAAGGGCAGGGTGAAAGGTGAAGGTCACAGACAGACCTTAGACCTTCAGCATCTGGAGTCTCAGAGAGTCAGCCTGGCATGGACAGCTCAGACACTGGCAGAGCCCCGAGGTCACACAAACATCTGTTGGTGCCAACGCTGGACCGAAAGGGTGGGACTGAACCCTGTCCCCAACTCTGATTATGACCTGTGCTCACATTCTCCAGTGCTTACTCTTAATGGGTATCTACCTGCTCTTTTCCCTTTGGAGGGACATCTCCTGATAGCACCTCCTCTTTGGTAGCCTCTGGAATCTCCCATCTCTCGTTTTCTTGGCATGACTTACAAGTGGAATTTGGAAGAGCTGTGGAGGAAGGAAATAAGAGATTGCCAAACTCCATTGGGAAGTATTGTGCAAATATTGCTCGACAACACGGGGAAGGTATTTATCATGCTAGAATAAAACAAATAATAAATGGAAGCTGTAACTGGTTCAGATTAGATAGCAAAGGAAAGCCCAAACTTAAATCCCTGCTTTTGTCATTTCCAGAGAGGAGACAATGCCCAAACAGCACACACACACACATACACACACATACACACACACACACCAAAAAAACCAAACCAAAACAAAAACCAAACAGTTAAAATGCACTAGCAGAAATTGTAAAACTATAGAATAGGTTTTTTTTTTTTGATAGTAAGTAAGACTGAAAAGATTGAAAACTGGTAAGGCTAAGTAGTTGGCAGAAATTTAAAAAGATATCCCAAGTCCCACCCCACGGTATACATGTATACTCTGCCAGTTACTTTTCTCATCACTGATAAGATGTCTGAAAACTCAAGTCCAGAGTAATCTGAGGAACATGAAAGAACTCCCGAGGGCACTGCCAGCAAGGAAGAGCTACAGCGTGTGTCATGTCCTTGGAACTGAATGGCATGACCATCGTCTTTATCATCTTTTCTCCAGGCTAAGTCCAGCAACACAGCAGCCTTGACCAGAGTCTGGACCAAGTGCAGACTCCAGTACTCAGCAATAATCATCAAGACTTCGATTGTATGTTACAGTCTGTCACTTATGCCAGCAATGACAGAAATTTCTAGTAATTTCCTCATTTAAACACCAGATCCCTTAAAACAAAACATTAAAGGGGGCTGGAGTGATGGCTCATCAGTTAAGAGCACTTGTTGCTTTTGCAGAGAATCTGGGTTCAATTCCCAGTACCCACATAGTAGCTAGCAATTATCTGTAACTCCGGTCCCACAGGATTCTATTCCCTTAGATACAGGCGCACAAATGGCACACAAATACACATGCAGTCAAAACACACATAGACACACACTTTTAATTAGTTAAAAATTTAAATATATGTGTATATGTATGTGTCTGTGTAGCTACACAATGCAGTCATGTACCCTTGGAAGCCAGAAGAGGGTGTCAGATACCCCTGGAACTGAAGCTTCAGACACTTGTGAGCTAGCTGCCTGATGTGCGTGCCGAGATCCAAACTGTGGTCCTCTAAAGCACAACATACACTTTAAACCGCAAGTCACCTCTCCTGGCTGTAAATTCTAGATTCTCATCACCACCAAAAGTAATAAGGAAGTGTTCACTTCAGGAGTCAGTAAGGTGAAATCTAAGTCAGGATACCGAACACTGCTCACAATCCCATTCCATAAGACTACTTGACGGTAGTCTTATCTTTGGAGAAATCAATACATCTCTACACAGAAATTTCATTTAAGGTGTTTTTAAAATATTAGAGTCATGTTTATGAATAAGTAGTTAAATCATAATTCAAATAGTAAAAGGTCCATCTCATTGATTGTTTTTTTCTTGTCTCTGTAGAAGGCATTTTCTGGGAAGTTTTATTTAACCCTCATATAAACCTATAGATGAGTAACTGTCCTTAATCCTGCTGTGCAAAGACTTTGCTTTTTAATTATGTTTGTATGTCTGTGAGTGTCTGTACACTTGAGTGCAATGCTGATAGAGGCCAGAAGAGAGCAGCAGTTTCCTGTTACTGTTGAAAAGAAGCCACCCTTCATTTTTGGGAACCAAGTTCAGGTCCTTTGCTTTGAATGACCGAGCCATCTCTCTAACTTCTTAGCCCTGGATATGAAATTGAGAGCCATAGCAACTATATAACCTGCCCAGCACTGCACAACAAGGAGAAAGACGATCATCGCTTGAAACTGTACCTAAGTGCAAAATATGCTCATTTAAGTATATCACATCCTTCTCCTCCTTCTCCTCTTCACTATTTCTCTCTTAGGACATCTTGTTAAAGGCAGAGACATGAAGCTCACTTACAGCCTGTTCAGTTAGCCCTATACAGTCTTTTCTTATGACTTTTTTTGTTATTGTGTTTTTTTTATTTTTTAAAAGATTTGTTTCATTATCTTATGTGTGTGCGTGTTTCTTCCTGAACACAGGTATGTGCACCACCTATGTGTCTGGTACCTGAGAAAGTCAGAAGAGGAGTTCAGATCCCCAGAGGCTGTAGTTACAGAGGATTGGGTGCTGGCAGGTGAATTATATATATATTTATAAGTATAGTTTTTGAGATAGGGTTTCTCCATGTGACCTAGGCTGGCCTTGAGCTCACAACCCCTGCCTCACTGTCCTGAGGGCTGGAATATAGGTGGACAGCATCATGCCTGATGCTTGATAGTCCTTTATTATTTTAGTCCCCATTGATGATTAATACTTATTGTCAAAAATGGCTAGATTTGGAATCTGGGAGATGTATCTGTGTGTGTGAGGGTGTTTACAGTTATCTTAAGTGAAGAGGGAAGACCCACCCCGAGGGTGGTTGGCACCACTCCAGGGACTGAGGTCCTGTCCTCAGGAAGAAGGAGAGGGGGAGCTAGCATGAGCATTACTAGCTCACTTTTGCTTCCTGACTTTGGATGTGAGGCAATCGGCTCCCTCACATTCCTGCCACCATGGTGGACTGCGCCCTCGAGTCCTTCTTCCTTCCTCAGGTTGCCGTTGTCAGGTGTCTCAGCAATGGGGAACAGGACTAACCAAGTCCTGATGATAATACCTCAAGCAGCAGCAGAAGCCTCAACTCACAGATGAAAAAACAAGCCCGCGAACGTTTCAGTGTGGACCAAACATAACTTGTCTAAAAGAACATTTCATGTGACTGACGGAAGTCCTTTTTGAGCCTGAGCCCTTTGTTTCTTCCCACTCTGACAGGACCTGCGGTACACCACACAGAGGCTATCACAGGAAACACTTTCTCAGTGCTTTTTCTAGTCTGCTAGAAAATGCACATTTTCCCCTTCTGTGTTTAAATCCTGGAGGCAAAGAACAGAGCCAATGTTAAGTGCCTTTGGGAAACAGCCCAAAACTCCCAGGAAAATGTCAGAAGAGCTCAGGTATGCAGCTAGTCAGCAACGCTGAGTTCTTGAGTCTGGTGAGGCAACCAGGAGCATGACTGAGGGCTGTGGATTGTCATGAGTTCAAGGCCGGTCTGCACATACTGAGTCCCAGGGCAGACTGGGCTATAGAGCAAGTCTCTGTCTCAAAAGAAAAAAAAGGCTCCTTTGTTTTTATTCTTATCTCAGCACCTAAGGAATCCTGCACAGCCATGGAGCTAGAGGAACAGGTGTTTTGAAAGACAGTTTCACTCCTGTCATAGCAAGAACCAACTAGCCATTCCATCAGACTCTCTCCCAAATGTCAGGGTAGATGGATGTACTGAAGATGTTGCAGTCCTGCTCTTTGTATCACACAACAGACTGGAAACCCATCAGCGAAAGCCACTGCATGCCATCTTTCTGCTGTCAAAGCTCCTTGGAGTCCGTAATTTGTTTCTCTTCAAGATCATCGAAGTCTGCAATTGAGTAACTATAGGTTTGAAAAACACATGCCTGAGACAGACCCAAAAGAATTAGATCCTGAAGCCTGCAATCCTGCTTTGGTGCTTACAGAGTAAAGGAATAAAATGCCCTGACAAAAGCAACTTTAAGTGAGAAAGGGGTAATTTGGCAAACAATTTCAGGTTACAGTTCTCACTAGAGAGAAGCCAAGGCAAGAACTTGAAGTAGCTATTCACACTCACAGAGAAGACTTTCTCCACTCTTAAGTGTAGGACCCAAGCCCAGCGAATGGTTCCATCCACAGTGGGCTGGGTCCTCCACAGTAATTAATATAATCACACATGCGTACAGGCCAGCCTGATTTAGATAATCCTTCATTGATATTGTCTTACAGAGTGATTCTAGATTGTATCAAGTTGACAGTTAAAAATAATCATCATGTAAGCTTAAAACTATTCCATTTTGTAATAAGCAATAAACAGAACAAAGGCTGCCACATATTACCAGCAAATCTGCCATCTTTCTGCTCTGTGAACTGGATTCTATTCCACATCACAGCCTTTCTCTGTCACTTGTTTCTCTCTCTCTTTTTCCTTTTATTCCGATTCTTTTTTAAGTCTCTGCATGTCTACCACAGTTGTGCTTACTTTTGAGGTATTCCACAAAGTTTATTGCTACATTTCCGCTAATAAGTCAAAACCCACTGAGAGCAAGATGTTGTCAACAGGAAGAGGTACAGAAGAAAAAGTAGAGAAGCCTGTCGAAGAGGAGCCAGATGCAGGCAGAGATAACCACAGGTCATGGAACAGGGGTTCAAGCCAAGTTGAAGCCAGTTTCCCAGGACTTCAGGGTCCAGGTGACATCTGTATTGTACAAACAAGTTATCTTTGACCCTTGTACAAACGGTTTATTTAAGAGCTCCCAGGGGACCCCAGTCAGGGCAGGGCACAGCTGGACAAAGAGTGAGCTGTGCAGCTAGGGCAGGCATCAGCAGTCTACCGGCCTGCAGGGACTCTATCGTCTACATTCTAGGTTAGAGAGATGGCTCCTCAGTACTGTGGAGGCCAGATTCCCACACAAGGTGGAAAGAACACCAGTGACCCGCAGGCAGTGTGTGGAGGTACCAGGACAGCTCAGGGTCATCTTAGTTCTGTATTCTTCTCCCTGGTAATCGCCACTGCCTGGTTTAGGTTCTTTTCATTTTTTCTGGGATTAAGAAGTTAATCTTCAAATTGAGAGCATTGGCAGCTCTTTATAACCTTAGCCTATTGTAGTGTAACTTGGAGACAAAAATCATTTTCCTCATTTCAAAGCCAGAAAATGTTAAATTTCACACATCTCAGTTAATACAGTTCCTTCCTTCACTATGTTCCCAAACACTGTGCTGAAAAGAGTATTCTAAGATGCTTGGGGACACCACCTCAGCTCGCCTGCTAGTGTGCCTCCCCTCTTTGGGGAGCACTGTTCATCTCTACTGTGAGATAACTGATGCTTCAGCAAATTCACCAGAAATAAATCAGTCAAATGGGCTGTTCAGTGCTCCCAGTAGAGATGTAGCTGGCATCCTTCTGCCTTATAACTGTCTAGAAGGCACTGTTTTGTCATATGAGACCTCAGAAAGTTTTTAGATTTATTTATTTTATTTTACATATATGAACTTTTGCTTAGATATAGGTCTGTGGATCATGTGTGTTTCTGGTATCCATCGAGGTCAGAATGTAGGACTGGAGCCACCATGTGGGTACCAGGAAAGGAACCTGGGTCTTCTGAATGAGTGAGTGCTCTTAACCACTGAGCCATCTCACCAGCTCGCCATCTGGGACATTCTAAATCTGCTTCCGAAGAGTATGTTGTTGGTCCTACACAGAGACAATTGATACAGTTCTTAATAGTCAAGAAAGTATTGCTTAACATATTCAATAGATGTGACAAATTCTTATCAATGCAATTTTCTCATGAGAAAAGGTTTATTCGTAGACACTTTCAACAGTCAGTAATCATCCACATGAAATATCCCTTGCTCTCAAAACCCAAGGTAGAAACAGAAAGAAGGGGATGAAGGGGGCCCTGCTGGTACCCCTCAGCTTGCTGTTAGGAAGACGACAGAGAAAACTTTCCATCACAAAATATCTTTGAGGATGGAAGGTTGAGGAGTGGTCAGTGAGCATATTTGCCTTTGGTGAAATGGTCTTTTGGTGAGTTAGCTCTGAGCTTCTGGACGTGTAAACAGAACCAACAATGGTGAGCTACAAGGATGGTTCAGCAAACTGAGGGTGATACTGTGGATTCTACAAGGTTTACACACACACACACACACACACACACACACACACACACACACAAAGTGTAGGCAGGCAGGTCTGAAGTTAAAGATATATATCCTTGACTTTTTAAGTTCCCAGCTGTAGTATAAGGTCAATGCATGGTCAACAAGTCTTTGACTCTCCTCATCAACGCATCACTAAAGAACCCTGATCTTTCTATTAAGTGGGTGTTTTGAGACCCTCCTTAGGCTTTGTTCATTCATTCCACCTTGACACATAAGAGGAAATGTCAAGCCACCCTGAATCTCACAGCCACATTAGCAGATAAGTGTGAATAAAGGTCTTTCCCTGAGGTAGATCAGAGGAGAAATCTATAGCAGCCTTTGTGTGAGGTCCCACAGGACAATCTAGACTCAGGTGTGAGCCATCATGCTCATCTCTGAAGGTCTTGATATAACTGAAGGCTTGAGTGGAGTGCGGGGCAATGGGTAAGTGACTTGAACAGCTAATGATGATTACCTCAGACCTGGGAGGCCCTTTCCTCATTCTATCTGTTGCTCCAGAGGCAGGTTGATTCATCTTGTGCAGATGGGAACATTAAGTTGTCATAATTTGACTCATTTAAAATTTGCATAATAGATTTGATTGCCTCCGCTCTTCCTCAGTGTTTATACAACAAAGCTTCTGAGTGTAATTTGGTATCTTTAATTTGGCTTATTCACGTTGTGTGGGCCTCGTAGAATACATCACTTTCTGCAAATGCTGCTATAAAGCAATTCAGGGAATGAAGATAGCAGTGATCTCCACTCCATCTTACCTACAGTCTGTGTGCAAACACATTAGGCTGCTGATCGTCAAAGCTATGGAATGAAGTAGGAATCTCAGCCACAGAAGAAACATTCAACTCAAGCCTATGAAGAGTATGCTTGGATTATCTAGGCTGAACTATACTCTCACGTCAGTGCAATGGGTTCCAAAGCCCATGGGGCTGGACCCTTGCGCACTGTGCTCTTCTGTGTTGAGTCAGCCATTAATCACTCCTGGAGGCTGACAATATCCAGAATCTGAGCCAGATTGTGAGTGGAAAACCCACACTTTGGAGACCACCAGGTAGTCTCCTGTGCAGAACAGAGCAGTGTCATAAACCCAGCAACCTGCTGTGCCTTCCTGGTTTCACCGTCGTTTTGAAAAGCAAAGGACTACATGTTAACTAGAGCTAAAAGAGCCATATCTCAATGTATTTTTAAAATATGCATCTTCTATAAAGATCTATTTTATAGAAGAGCTGACATTGCTTTTGGGTATATGTGCATTGTGTATGTCCATGTGTGCATGTCCATGAACTAGGATGTGTGTGTGTGTGTGTGTGTCTGTGTGTCTCTGTGTGTGTGTGTGTTGTAGGCAAACAGAGGCCAGAAGACAGCCTCAGTTGTCATTCCTCAGACCAGATTCTATGTATCTTTTACAGGGATTATTTATGCAGAAATTCTCACTGGCTTGGAGGAGGCCCGGATGGCCAAACTGCTGCCTTAGGAGGAAATTGTCCGCCTCCACCATACTAGGATTACAGGGCTGTGTCATAGCTTTTGGGGGTGGGGTTGCTGGGGATCTAGCCTGGGCCCTTTGCATGACAGGCAAGCTTTCTACAACTGAGAACATGATGGTTTTTAGTGTCCAGCATGCTTTCCGTAGTTCTGTGCTCAAACTCAGGTTCTCACACCAGCAAGGTGGGTAAGTTACCAAAGGAGCCATTTCCTCAGCACTTCTCACTGCTTTTTATCCACAGAATACTTTTACTGTTGCCATATTAATAACTCCTCAAAAGTGAAATCAGCCACACAAAAGCATGTGAGAAGTGTAAATAAAATGTTCTTTGGGTCAGAATCTATTTAGGGATATGAAAAAGACTATATTCCACCCTTAAAGAAGACAGAGAGCGAGAGAGGAGGAAGGAGGAAAGAACAGGAAAAGGGGCTAGCAGGGTATAAAGAGAAAGAGAAGGAAGGTGGGAGGGAAGACAACCACAAGTTGAGTTGCCCAGAAGCTGAGCTGTAATGAAAACCAGAAATTCTGCAGCTGACAGATGTAAACAGCAAGATGAAAGTCAAGAGCAAAAATAAACCCAATTAAAACAAGTGTAAGGCAAAAGTCCACCCAAGATGGACACATGGAAACAACCTAAGCTTTGTCAGTCATAAAGACTCTTTCTGCCTGAGAAATCTCCCCATGAGACTCACATTAGAAAGCCAGTGTCTCTTTGACAGTTTGCAAGCCACTGAACCAGGCTTTGCATACCTCAAGTAGGAGACAGGGAGAGCAAGTGGAGGGCATAGTCAGTCCAAGGAGAGTGCAGGCTCCGCAGTGAGGGCTGAATAGTTCCCATAACAGGCAGCTCTCGGTATGTGCAGACCAGGACATCCTGTTCTTGGTGAAATGTAGCTTTCCTAACACACATATCCTCCACCTCAGGAAAGTAGACACTATTGTTACGTGGGCGAGGAGGCACTTTTGTGTTTGCATCTGTGAGTGGAGAGCAATGAGCTATGCTGGGAATTTGTGGGAACACAACTCACTGCCGGAGCCCTTCCAGCTCACTGCAAGAGCCCAGTTGCCTTTCCAGGAGAACATGAGGGCTTACCTTAACACCACTTGAGTCTTGACAAAAGAAGAATGACAGTTAATTAAGAAAAAGACTTTCTTCCAGAACACAGGAAACTGAGTCAGGAAACGCAGAGAAAAAGCTGGGCCTCGGCCACCAGGGTCCAATTTTGGCTTGAATGAAGTCATTAGGAAATAGAGGCCATAGGAAAGGCATTTTCCATTTGAAAGAAAAATAGAGATGAGGGGCTGAAGAGATGGGTTGGTGGTTAAGAGTTCCAAGGGACCCAACTTCAGTTCCAAGCACCCACATCAGGTAGATCATAACTGCCTGTAACTCTGGCTCTAGGCATGACCCCATCTTCTAGCCTGGAAGACCTGGACACATGCAGCAAACACATCTATAAATACAACGAAATAAGTAAATACATAATATATTTATTTTAAAAGATAGAGATGAGATGGAAGAACATACTGTCCACAGAGTTCAGCCAATAAGCTCACTGGTTCTTCAAGTCTCCATAAAATAAAAATACACACATTAAAAAGTGAATCAATAAAAATGACAATGTTATAAATACATGCCAGGATGAAGGTAATCCCTACCACATTCTTTGGATAGAAAATGAAGAACCAAATTCTTGGAAGGTGGTTCTGGGGTCCACAATGCCTAATCTTCCTGACAAAGGCCTTCTCGATGGCTGGACTCAGTAGGTGAAGTGTTCATCTTGTAAGCATGAAGACCGGGATAAGTTTGATTCCCAGAACTCACACAAGGCAAACACATGGCATTACGGTGCATTGCAACCCTAGCTCTGTGGAGGTGCAGGTAGGGGCGTCCTTGGCTCACTGGCCAGCCAAATAGTCCACTAGATTAGATCTAGGCCACTGAGACACTGCATCTCAAGAAAAAACAAATAAACAAAAAGATGGTGCCTAAAGAATAACAGCCAAGGTACTCTGAGCATTTAAATACTTAGAAGTGTATGTAGCCATACTCTGGCTAAAGAAAATTATGGACTGCCCACCATATGTGTACCCCAGAGAAGAGCCTTGCACACCGGTGGCCTAGAGGTTACTATGTGATAGTAGTAGAGTGTGTGATTGGCAGAAAGCAGTGACATTGGTCCTGGCTCTTTCATAAGCACGGAGCTCTTCAACAGCTCTACAGGACTCAAGTCACTGAATTCCATCAGTGACACTGTAGAGCTAGAACTGTCATTGTCATTCTCACTATATTCCGAAGAGATTGGGTCTTTCACAACCTACTTAAAGCTATGGTACTTGGTCATGAAGACCAGTGTTCATCCAGCTCTGGGGATTTCTGCAGAAAGCAAGAGAATTAGCTTAGATGAGCAACTGGAAAAGGCTGACAAAGAGATGAATTTAAGGAAAAAAGTATCAAAGGGTGAATTTTCCTCCCCTGTGAATGTGATTCAAACATACTATATTCCATGTGGGACCAGAACCATTGTGAACTTCAAACTAAAACTATGAGGTAAATTCCTTTATATTCCCTGCATGGTAATAAGCAGTATCTGACCACATGGGATTGCTGAGAGTCTTTTTCTCTTATCATTAGAAAGAAGTCAACTGTGATAGACAAGGTTCCATTCCTAAGACTGTGAGTTCCTCTCTATCATGTGCTATTTCATCTTATCTCATTGTAGTTCCTGGTTATTCTATCCCAGGATGCTTCAACCCCGAATATCATTAGTTACTAGCCTATACTTAAAAAAAAAAAACAAAAAACGAGCAAAAGGGGAGTTCACTCTTCTCTTTTTGAAGTGAGTCTAATTTTCTTCATAAATTGTTCAGCAAAGGAGAGGGCTGGAGACATAGCCCAGCTGGTAGAGAGCCTGCCTAGCACTCAAGAAACCCTGGGTTTACTCTCTAGCACTGTACAAACCTGGTGTGAGATGCGCTTAGAAAGTGGAGGCAGGGAAATAGACATTCAGGGTCATCTTTGGCTACATTGTGAATTCAAGATCATCCTGGGCTACAAAAAAAAGAAAAAAAAAGGAAAAGAAAGAACACAGCACAGCATAGCTCAGGAAAAGTCAACATGAATGAATGATTTATACCAGTTCCTTTATTTTTGTCACATTTCGTATCTACCAAGTGTCATTCAACCATCTTAGGGAGAAACATGTTGTTTAAGTCAGTCCTGGCTTGTCCAGCATGGTAGAGACTGATGAAACTGATGTTATGATGTTAACCTTTATATATGTATATATATTTACTTTAGTTCCAAACCTGTCTAAGGATGGGTATATGCATCTGTAACTGTCTCTAAGGACAACTCAGAGTTTTAGTTGTTAGTCTAGAACGGTTACGCTCTCTTCGCTCTGCTTTTCTGCTTTCTTCTCTCTCTCCCCCACACTTCTCAGCTCATAAACATAGATCAAGAGCTTGCAGACATACCCACAACATGTTGAACAATTCAGCGCCCTCAAGACAATAAGATGGTTTTAGAAACTTGGCTGTCCCTCACCATTTGCCATGTTAAGCTCACAATTTATGCCTGCAGGTGGCAGCTTGCAAATGCAATTAGGTGCTGAACCCTCTGGGAAGGCTTGAATGTGCCCAATTACCTGGTCTAAGGCTGTATTAATACTGGTAATTCTCCGCCTGTGAGAAGAAACGAAGGCAAGTTAAGCCAGAGGAAGTGAAATATGTCTCCAGGTGCGCTGGCCACGGTGGCCAATGCTGTTTAGTAAAGAGAAGGACTGAAGCCTGGACCCATTAAGTTCAGGTGGAGTTGGATCATTTTGGGATTGTTAACATAGATTTGTCTCAACAAAGAGGGAACTTATTTCCTCTGTGATGCTCTGGGGCTATTGTAAAATGTGGTGCTTTGTTCTTCCAAAGTATGGCATCATAGTTCCATGGAAGAGACACAAGTTTGGAATGAGACCAATTCACATTTGTATCGCACTTTGAGAAGTAATCCACTAATAAATGTGCTGTCAGGGTTTGGATGTGAATGACCGAATGTTAATTTCACAATTTTTCTTAACACATGTGGGGTCCAGGAAGCACAGTGGATGAAATGCTGTGTCATAGGGAATTAATAAATACGATGCTGGTGATCTGCTGACTGACATGACTAGCCTTGTAGACAGTGAAGCTTCAGAAAGGTGGGTCACACTATTTTAAAAGAGCATCTCAAGATTGTTCTATCAACTGTAGGCCTCCAGACTCATACGTGATATGAAAAGCGTTCATTATAGCTGTGGCCTACTGAGGCTGTATTTTTTTTTTCAGCTGGAAAATAAAGCTGTCGTGGGAAGGTCCATGGCTGAAAGACAAGAAAGGGAATGAATCTTTCACCTACTTAATCCTGGCTCTGAAAAACTCCTCATGCAGGAAACTACTTCCTCAGGCAAGAACTGCAAACAGAGGCATTATGGGATAGTTTTGGCCAGTCGACCCCAAGCAGATCCCACAAAGATATAGCCATAAACATCCAGGACTGGACACTGACCAATCAGGAGTGCTGTCATTGGCATCATGAAAATTGCATGTTGGGAAATTGTAAAAATGTGGGTCCCTCCAGCTGAAGGAAAGAAGCTTCAAAATGAAGAGTACCCAAACCATCTTACATTGTTCTGCTACTCTAATCTCTGCTTTGCACTCTGCAAGATAGTGAATAAAAATAGTTCCCTTTCCTTTTGATCTATGGGGTAAAAATTCTTTCACCAACTTAGCTAGCGTTCCTGTACCACCGGATCTTGAACCACAACTAGATCATTCATCTCAAGTGATTGCTGATATGAGGTGGAAGAAAAGAGCAAGAAACTTTAAGGAAAAGAGTGAAAATAAGATTTAATTATTTTAGGCACAGCAGGGAGGTGAAACAGTTGGTTCTAGCTACGATGAAGCCCAGAGGTGTGCCAGGCGACAAGTGGGTGCTCAAAGCACAGCCAGAGCTCACCAGCCCCAACAAAATATCTTTATGACAGCTAGACACTAGACATAAAATATACCCAAGTACACACATATAGCCTGACACCGACAGTAAAAATCTCATTTCAGGATGTAGGCTTTGGAGGGAAAAGATGTAATACAGTAATCAGTGATGGGTGCTAACAACTCTAGGCTCTCTGTGAGCCTCCAGAAAGGAACATACAAGAAGGAGTCAGAATATATTACTGCAAGGACCCTCCCTTCCAATCGTGAATGAAAGAAAGATGGGAATGTGTCTGACAGAGATTCTGTGTTGGTGACAAATTTCTTTGGAACTGCAGGTATGTGTTTTCAAAACTTTCTCAGGAATCTCAAGGCTGTCTTTGCCTGCAGGACCTTTCACACACACACACACACACACACACACACACACACACACACTGGAGTCCAGCTCATTCTACATTCCAGGCAGTATTGAAGTGCATGGTAAAGTTTATTACTCAAACCTTCAGATTTCCAGAGTGCCTTTTAAGAATATACATACACACACCTCAAGGCTTGGAGAAATGTCTCAACTGGGGGATAGGTGGGTAGGAGTTCCCTTTGCTTCTGCAGAGGACCAGAGTTCAGTTCCTACCACCAACATCAGGAGACTCAGAGGTACTTGGGATTGGACACCTTCTGGCCTCCACTGGCACTTGCACACATGTGCAAAATCCATACACATACACATATTTTAAAAGGAATCTTTTTTTTAAAAGGAAAGCCAAATGAGTGAGACACTTATGTCAGAAGGTGGAGAAATGAAGAAATACTATAATTTTATTTTGCCTGGTCATCATTTATATGTGGCACACACA
Organism: Pachyuromys duprasi; assembly: GCA_028658305.1. NCBI lineage: Eukaryota > Metazoa > Chordata > Mammalia > Rodentia > Muridae > Pachyuromys > Pachyuromys duprasi. The sequence continues at coordinate 6,809,611 of CM053749.1, forward strand.
TGCACACACATACACACACATTTGTTGGTGGATATAGTAATTAAACAATGCATGGCCGGAATCACCCCCTGAGCAGCTCGCTCTTGTTTTTGAGGGGGAATTTCAATTGTTTTTTGTTACTGTTGTCGCTTTTGAAATCAGTGTTTGGGGCCATAAGGTGGACTTTCTTTTGAGTCTTCAGAAGGACAATAATACATTCCTATAAATGACAAAAGTGTGTTTTTCCCAACTCCTTTGTCCAGAGCAGACAAGGCAACATCTTCCCTAGGGAGAGAGGAAGAACAAATGGTGCTGTCAACACAGGAAGGCTGCTGTGTGGCAGGCACAGCCCCCTGCCACCCTGGTTAGAGAAAGGCAGGAAGGAAGCCTGGCCTGCCGGCCTTGGGGCTCCAGTTCTCACTGGAGAAGCCAATGGGCCCAGCAGGAGGAAGAAGCACCCCTCCTCCAGGCAGGGGCAGGAAAAAGGGGACCTCTTAGGCTGTTCTCTCGTCCTTTGTGCAAGATGAGCTTCTAAATCTGTGTGCAATGCCAAGGATAAAACCCCGATACCTGCTCTCCCCAGGACAGTGCTGGAGAGAGGGGTAAAGGAAACTTTCCAGGTCTTACAAAAACTGTAGTATTACTTCTGCCTGTATCTAGGGGAAAGGGAGTTGGCATAGTTCACCAGAACTGTGCAGATTGAGCTAAGGGAGACATCTGAAGACCAGAATTCCCATCTCTGAATAATTTTAGGGCAGTATGGACCAGGAAGAATCTGCAAGGTGGGGTTTGGAATGCCCACATTAAATATTTGCCATATTTTTGCTTGATCATTTATCTGTAGGGTCTAACATGGCCCAGACAGGCCTCCAAATCACTATCTAGCAGAAGACAGATAACTTTGACCTCTGATCCTCCTGCCTCCACTTCTCCAGTGGTCACCGGCATATGACCCAGATGGGGCCTTGCTGGGCATGGAACCCAGGGGTTTGCAGGCACTTTACCAACTGAACATGTAAAGCATGTGACTGCTGCCGTTGGTTACATGGCAACTGCTGACATCTGTCTCCTTCATGACCAAGGGCAGGCCAGCCATGCATTTCCCTGTCCCTCAGCAGGTCTCCACCTTCAGGTTCCCCAGCTCCTAGCTGGGCCAGGTGTCTAGTCAGAAAAGTGATCACATGTGCCAGCTTCCCTGCAAGTCAGCTGAATGTTTGAAGTTGGAAGCATCGGGCAGAGGTTCATGGGAGTTCCAGTTTGTCCCTGTGGCCTCCAAGCCACACTCCTGGAGTTCTTCCACATTCATGTCTGTTCTTTCTCCTTGATTAATGTTCTGGCTCACTTTAGGCTCTATGCCAGTTGGAACAACAGCAGAATTTGAATTTGCTAACTATGTCCCAGAACCATGAACAGCCACATCTCTGTAATAGGTACCATATTCCATGTTCCTACTGATGTTTCTATGTCTACAGCCACACCCACCAGATGTCATCTGACTCTAGGTGAAAATCCACTAGTATTCAAGGAACCGAGCTTGAGCTGGTGACCAACCATATGACTAACTGATGAAGATGGAGCTGTTGAGATCTGATGAACTCAAGTCACAAAAATACAGTTGTAAAGCCAGAAAATGGCCACAGACAGTGATAAATAACCCTTCTAAAGAAGTGAAAGCAGCTATCAGAAATGCCTAGAACCCTGAACTGAGTGTTTCAAGGAATAAATGTTCACTTTCTACATTTAGACTTGTGTGTATTTATGTACATTTGTAAAGGTGTGTACATATTTATCTATATACACAGTTAGACAACCTATCACCCAGCAGCCATTGTTAAATCACATTTACATTTATATATAGTCAAGTAGTGTGTGGTGGGGGGAGGTGAGGGAGTGGAGGGATGGAGAAAGGACTAACCAGTAACGTCATTATTGAAGAAGCCTGGGGTGGGGGCCAGCCCACTGTTGCTCACACACATTCTGGCTTGCCACCTGTTTTTATTGTTTTGTTTTTGTTTGTTTGTTTGTTTTTACCCATTTCTTAATTGTTGTTTGTTTGTTGGGTCAATGAGGTAAGAATAATTTTGCATTATTAAATGATTGGAAAGAAATCTACCTGTAGGCATCACAGTACATACCTGGACCACTGATACTCTGTGGGGTTGAGATAGAAGGATTGCTATGATCTTGATGTCATCCTGAGCTAAAGTGAGTTCAAGGCCATCATGCAACACATAAGTAGAATTCTGTCTCAAACAAACTCACCAAGAAGATGAAAACAAGCCTTTGGCTGGTTAAGTTATATGACTTAGGGGGAAAATACAGATATTTTGTTAAAAAAACAAAAACAAAAAAACAAAAAAACAGACATATAGCCACACTGTCTCCTAGTACTTATGTGTATACCCACAGACCCTAGCAGTCCACATCTTAGCAAGAGAAGCTGTGATTAATGCAGAGACTCATAGTTGGTCCAGTGCTTTGAATAAGTGGCTGTTGAGTGCTCAGCTTGAAATGGGACATTTGTATCTTCCTTCCAAGGACAGGAGAACGTCATGGAAACAGTACTGGAGAGATGGTGAAACCGGAGGATGGAGGGGGGCCAACAGCACGGCCGTTGCAGCTGTGAACGCACACTCAAGCCTGTGTGCATACATGAGCACGGGGGCAGAGGTGGGGCTAGCTAAGAAGGGAGAGGGTAATGGGGAGGTAACGTGATCACGGTCCATTCTACCAGTCCATGAAACTGTCAAAAATAAGTGAAAGAAAAAGAGTGAAGAAAACAAACCTCAAGAAAGAGAATACTTTTAAAATATTTTATTTTATTATAGTTCATATGAGTTATAGATAGCTCAAGTAAAGCAGCGTCCACACATGTAGCTGTGATGGAGTGCAGCCGCTTTCCTGCCTCACATGTTATCTGTGGAGGTCCCAGCTAGCATGGCTGAGGTGCCACAGGAGAGAACAGCTTCTCCTTAGCATGAAATGTCTACTGTAGCCCTTTCCATAAAATGCCCTGTGGTCTGAGGAAGCCCATATCTGAACCAAGAAACGGAGTGGAACATCCTCTAAAATGGTGATGGACCTGCCTTGCTAATTAGCTAAGAGCTACAGCTTACCCACGCGCCTATCATGCTTTCAGGACTGAGTATGATGACGTGGACACGCTCACCCCGCCCCCAAGAGCCTCCCATGGGCAATGCTCCATGATCTATTTACGGAAACAATCAAAAACACAGAATAACTGCTATGGCTTTAATCCCAACAACAGTACAATAAACATTTGTTTCTGGTTGGAAATAATCTCAGATTAGTATCCCTGAGGGCAGACATGAGAATTAATATTATTAGCTTATTAAATATTGAGTTCCAAGCACATGCTTTAAAGTCTTAAACTTGGCATGAGAAAAGAAAATATAAAGTGAGACTATACCCAGACCACCCCCCACAAATCACCACCACACACACAAACCTCCATTCTATGTGAATCAGCTGGTACCCAGTTTGCAAGTGGTTATTATCGAGGGTGAGCTGAAGGCCCCCTGGTACCTGCTTTGTACCCCCTGAAAGGTTAGACTGCCTGATTCTAATTGCTAGAACAAAGAGAAGGTGTCTATGGCCAAGTATGTTAGGAACTCTCATTTTAGGCATTTCCTTTTGTTTGAGGAATAATTGTTTGTTCATTCACTCACAGGTCACATGTTGGGAGGTCCTGTTTACTAGGGAGTAGGTGACATGCCAAGGAACTTACAGGAATAGGGCCACATGCCTGGCTCAGGGATTGCACAGCATCAAGCAACACTTCAGCCCCCCTGCTCTGCATTCTCTCCCAGAATAGACCTCTCAGGGGATGGTGGCTCCCTGTGGAGCAGCGCTGAGCATTCTGGGTGCCGCTTCCCAAGGCAAGCCTGACTGTTCAGAGCATCTGGAAAGCAGACTCATGCCCCAGCCTCACAAATGCAAGCTCTCTGTTTGCAACCAAGGGCTCTCCTCCAGCAGCTCCAGAACATATCTTCTTTGCAGCTGATACCAAGGCAGGGCTCTCCGCAGCAGGCCTACTCCATGGAAGCCACACACCCTTCTGGTACTTCTCAAACTGTGTGTGTGTGCGCGCGCACGTGCGTGCGCATGTGTGTGTACATGCGTGTTTCATCTCACCATGTAACTCTGGCTAGCCTGGGACTCACTTCTGACTTACTAGCCCAGTGTGGTGTGCTGTAGTTCCAGCTCAGCACGTGCCTGTTCCATCCTCAGTGCAGAATTCCACTGTCTTGGTTACGTCCCTTTCACTGTGATAAAAATACCATGGCTTGGGCATGGACCAGAACATTAGAGCTTCTGGTCCATCATCCCCAGGGAAGTCAGAGCAGGAACTGAAGGTGGGAATTCAAGGCAGAATTGAAGCCGTGGAGGGGTGCTGCTTACTGGCTTGCTCAGCCTATCTTTTTATACAACCCAGCACCACCAGCCCATAGGTGTCACTGCCCACATAGGCTGGGCACCCCCACATCAATTTTCAATCAAGAAAGTGTGTCACATCTCCCCCACAGGCCTGTCTGGTGGGAGCATTTCCTCAGTCAAGGACCCTTATTCCCAGATGACTCTGGAAGTGTCAAATTGATATAAACTCTGCAAACGGGCCAGGCACTCTCCCTCCTCTTCCCCCTCCCAGTCCTTCTATAACCCTTCCCTAGTCATTTTCTTCCTCTTGGTTTCCATGTATAAGAGACAACATATACCTCTTGCCTTTCTGACCCTGGTGTCCTTTGGGTCCCACCATTCAGCTGTAAAAAACAGGCATCCATTCTGGTTCATGGTGAGTAATATTCCATTGTGTGCAGCTCCAATTCCCCGTTCCACTCATCCGTGCCTGTGCACTCAGGCTGATTCCCATGTCTCAGTTACTGTGACTCACATCACATACACTTCAGGTGCATCTCTGTGTGCTAACATCACTTCCTGTGGCCGCACACCTGTGACTGGGATGGTTGGACCGAATCGTAGGGAAAGCATTCCCTGCTGTTTGACGAGGGGCCTGCATATAGCCCACCTGTAGTGAGGCTTCCATCAGACCAACCCAGGGTGTGAGAATGGTTCTGGGTGTGAGCCGAGCCCCTGCTTTCCCAACACTTCTGCCAGCTGAGGCAGGGGCAACGTCATCGCAGGAAACTGTCATAAGAGTGGCAAAGTAAAATTATAAAAATATAGATTCCCGTTGTATACTACAAGACAAAAATAGTGTGCTGTTAAAAATAGCTATTGAAAATGTCCCCAATTTCCCAGGGCTCCTTGGAGGTCTACATCGGCCTCAGCTTCCTACTTGGCCCCCTTCCTTAGCATTGGATGAAATCATGTTTTTCTTAGCTCACTACGGAGGAAGTCCTTAGACTGTATTGACAGGCAACATTATATAGGAGTCTTTGTGTTGTTTTTCTTTTTAATGGGAACATAATTGGAACATCAAGATGTCTGCGCTTGTGCGGAGAGTACCCACTTGCATTCTGTACAGTAGTAGGCCATGCAAACCTAGTTCCCTCCGTTCCCTTTTCTAAGCTGACTTGTCACATCAGACCTTAGTGTCACTCACACAATGGATGGTCTTGCACTGAACCAGGTTGGAACCAGAGGTCATTTAGAAGGCACACGCCCAATGGCTGGTTGGAAGCTTGAGTTGAGGCAGGACTTTCATGGACGTTTCGGGTTTTCCTGGAAACAGAGAGAAAGTGGGGAAAGAACCAGAGAGAGGGTGGGAAGGAGATAAGAAGTGAGGAGATTTGGAACATGTGCCTGCAAGGGTGCAGATTTCCAGCCTGGAGGGTCCTGGCACTGGATATTTGAAGCTGTGGCCTGGGACTGAATAGGAGGACCTCAGGCTTCAGAGGGCATTTTTGAATGATCTGCTCTATGAGGGTAAACAAAACTCTCTCAGACAGGTGCTCCCCTGGCAGGTGTGGCTGGCAACAAGGGGCACAAGTTGGCCTCAAGTGGAGACTGAATTCTTGTGATTACACCCCCTCTCCACTCAGCACACACCACAGAGCTCACAACATGCCCTCTGATAAGGGCCTTGCAGAGGGAGGTGTGTGAAGGCCAAGGTTAAGGCCCCTGCTGGCTGTGTTGTTCTCAGCTCTTGGACCCCAGTAAGCCTGTGGGAGTTGCTGATATACTAGGCAGCCAGCCAGGACTCTCATCACAAGTGTTAGCCTCCAGGACAATCCTTTAATCCCACCCACAATCCCTGAGACAAGAAACACCACACTGATTCTCCTGTTATTAAGTAGAGGACCCACTTGCAGTGCTTGATTTACGGGTGCCCATTGTTCAAAACTCAGGGTGTTCTGTCCTCCAAAAGGGACTATCTGACCCTGCAGTACCTTCGTCACATTTCCCAAACACTCCATTTCTTAAGTGTGCTGTAATTCCATTACTGTAAGTGTAGGTGATTAATACCATTGCTCTGCATAAAGCCAAGGCATGTCAGAAAGAATTCTTTGGTTTTATGGCCTTTTTTTTTCTGGTACTGGTGATCAAGCACAAAGACTTGAACCAGCAAGACAAATACTCTAACCACAGAATTGTCAGTTCCCATATGGCTGTATGTATGTGTATACCTGTCAATATCAACAGTCTTCTCAACCCCTCAGTCACTCTCTAATTAACGTTTAAGGACAGGGTCTCTCACTGAGGCACTGTTCCAGTTGGGCTGGATGAGCAGCGAGCCATGGGGTCTACCTACCTCTGATGCTTCAGCTTCCGTGTGCTGCCATGCATGACATCAATGGTGAGGATCTGAACATGGGTCTTCATGCTCGTATGGCAAACACTCTGCCCACTGACCTGTCTCCTCAGCCCCTACACAGCATTGTAAATAGTATTACACTCCTGGAGAAGACTGTCCAGCCAACTTGAATACAGGATGAGTCCAAAGCCTGGAAATCTGAAGAAAATCTAAGTGTGAGGTCTCTGGAGGTCCTGTCCATCTTTGGAGGATAATCCAGACAGAAACAGGTTTACTGTGAGTGAATTATTATGCTAAACTTCCAAGAATTTATTATGTGGTGGCAACAGCTGTACCTTGTGATTTACCTCACTGGCTCCTCACAGAATAGAGTGCTGATACTGATGTGGGGGAAATAATTCAAGTATTTCCGAGGAGCAAGGTAGTTCACTGTGGGAAATACACCCAAGATGTCCAGGGGCAGATGAGGTCAAATGAACATTTCAGAGCCATAACTTGGCAATCAATATCATCTGGTCTTCTAGTCATGACTCTAGTATTCTCCATTGTCTGTGTAGATGCTCTGCTCTCTGACCTTTCACTGGCAGTTAATGCTTACTCATCCTTCATATAGGCAGGGGACTGTCCATGCCTGTGCCTTCACCTGTGTTGCTTCATCGCTGTTCCCAAGGCAACACAAATTACAAACACACTCAGAAGGCTGAGACTCACTTATAATTGTAACCTGCCTTTAAAGGACAGGAAGTCAGAATCTTGGCTGTATCCTACCAAGGATGCTATCTTCTTTTCTTGCAAACATATATATTCTAATACTCAGGAATTGTGGTTTCTCTTAGACATTAATAAGGATTTTTGAAAAATTATTTGTTTTTATTTGTTATGTTTTATGTGTATGAATGCTTTCCCTGAGCGTATGTGCGCCTTGTGTGACTGGTGTCAAGGAAAACAGAAGAAGTTGTTGCATTCACTGGAACTGGAGTTATGGATAGTTGTGAGTTGCCATGTGGGCGCTGAGAATAGAACGTGCGCCTCTCAAAGAGTGGGCAGTGCTCTTTCCCACTGAATCATTTCTTCAGCCCATTTAAAAAATTTCTAGTTATACTCTGGGAGGCAGAAGCAGGCATATCTCTGTGAGTTTGAGGGCAGCCTCATCTACTAAGTGAGTACAGGACAGCACAAGTGACACAAAGAAACCCTGTCTCAGAAAAAAAAAATCTAGTTATATGTATATATGCGTATCTTACTATGGGTTCGTGCGTGTGCATATAGTGCCCTCCGAGGCCAGACCAGGACATCAGATTCCTTGGAGCTGGAACTACAGGTGGTTGTGAGCCTCCTGATATGGGTGACAGGAACTGAACTTAGATTCTCTGCAAGAGCACTATGAGCCATTGAGCCTCAGCTCTAAGGATTCGTAGCATTCCCACTCTCAGCCACTGTCCTACCCATGTGCTATCCTAGACATTGGAAGCGTGGTATGAAATGGATGCTAAACCCTGTTCCTAATCCTTAAAGAGACCTCATGCTATGTTATGCTAACAAATGATTCTAGTTTCCCACTAGGAATCTATTTTGAAAACACAGAAAATTACACATTACTCAAATTACTCAGCTGACAGTCAGGAACTGTTTGGAGATATCCTATTCATGAATCTTTGGTAAGGGCAGTTTATTTACAGCAGTGTCTCAAGTTCTAGTTCAATACTCAGCCTTGACTCTCACTGTCTATAGGATATCTAGGAACACTATCTTCCATTTTGAAGTGTAGTTTGGGGCTGCTTCAGCACTTAATGGTATCTGCTGCTCTTCCAGAGGACCCAGGTATGGCTCTCAGCAGCCGTATATTGGCTGACAACCACCTGTAACTCCAGCTCCAGGAGATCCAGCACCATTTCCCGCCATGCACAGGTGCCCACAGACTGTGGAGTCTATACAGACACCTAAACACACTTTTCTTATGGGGGGTTTTGTATTACTTGTGAGCATTAAATTTTTAAGAATTTGTGTATTTTAGTTTATGTGTATCACTGTTTTCCTTGCATGTCTTCACATGCACTATATGTGTGCCTGGTTCTAGCAGAGGTCAGAAGAAGACATCAAATCCCATGGTACTGGAGTTACAGATGGCTGTGGGGCAACATATGGGTGCTGGGAACTAAATTCAGGTCTTCTGCAAGAATCACAAGCCCTCTTAGGCATTGAGCCATCTCTTCAGCTTGGTTTTTGCTCAAATGGTAATAAAAGTTGAGAAGTTGGGGCTGGAGAGATGGCTCAGTGGGTAAGAGCTCTTACTGTTCTTGCAGAGACTCTGGGTTCAGTTCCCAGCACTCACATGGTGGCTCACAACCATTTGTAACTCTAGCACCAGGGAATCTGATTCCCCCTCTGGCCTCTGTTGGCACTGCATGTACATGGTACATTTACATAATCTCAGGAACACACATGCACATAAGATAAAAGAAAAGCCAGGAATAAAGTCAAGAGATCTACTAGCAGTTACAAGAACATGCCAAAAATTGAAAGATATAGTAACAAAAACATATTATTTGACTGTTTGAGTAGAATTACCAAAATATTTTAAAGAGTTATCGTTGCTGTTTGCTTTTGACGGGATCTTATGTAACTCAGGGTAGCCTCAACCTCACTAAATAGCCAAGAATGGCTATATAATTAATTTTGTGGCACGTGGGTTATATTTTAATGAAGTTGTCATTAAAATGTCAACTATTATAATGTATCAATTATCACTAAATTGATAGAAAATGAAAAATAAGCATATGACCATCTTATGTATGAATAAGAAATATTTTACAATCTTTGACTCAAAAATCTCACCAAAAAGTACATCTGAAAGTGCATTTGACCCTGACAGGTACAGGGGTGCACACCTGTCATCCTAGGTTTGGGAGACAAGGCAGGAGGTCAAGGTCATTGTCAGTTTTATAGGAAGGACATCAAGCTGGGCTATGTGAGGCCTTGTCTACATGAAAATGAAAAGGCAAACGAAAAAAAAAAAAGAATCTAAGCTAAGAAAGGAAAATCTAGGGCAAGGACAAACAGGTTCATGGTGAAAGTTAAAGACAAGAGCCTTTCTCTTGTGATAAAGAACAAAGATAGGCCAGCTGCTCAGGCCATGTCCATTCACCATTGTATTCAAGATGACAGATAAAGCAAGAGAGTGAAGAAAAGGAAGAAATAAAACTGCTTTTATTCACAGACAATGTGATGGCTTTTGCAGAGTACACACACACACACACACACACACAAACTAGAACAAGAAAAATCACCGGAATTAGTATATGAGTTTAGCAATTTCAAAAGATATACACAAAAAACCCTAATTTCAAATGGATGTGTGTGTGTGTATATATATATATATATATATATGTGTGTGTGTGTGTGTGTGTGTGTGTGTGTGTATACATATATATGTGTATGTGTGTATACATATACAATCAACTGGAACTCGAAATTAAAAAAATAAAATGGTCCTTTTACAAGAGCAACGATGACTACGTTCTTCCAAGCTAGAGACAATAGAGATTGGCCCTGTTTGAAACAATTCAAGGGTAAAAACGTGAAACAAAAGTTCTCAAGATAAGAAGCCTGGGAACAAGAAGGGCTTCCCAAGACGGAAAAGGAAAACAGTGGAGGTGACCTTTGCACCCAGCTCATCTTCCCTCTGTGAAGAAGTCTGTCTGTGTTGGCGACGGGAACTCAGACACTGACTCTGCCTGAAGTTTACAGCAACCCTTATTTTATTTTGCATAGTGGCAGCATAGTTTGTTCTTGTTTTGTTTGCTTGCTTCTGTTCTTTCATTTTTGAGAAAGGGTCTCAGGTAGCTCAGGCTGGCCTTGAAGTTGAGAAAAGATGAACTTGAACCCTGATCCTTTTGCCTCTGCTTCCCAAATGTTAGGTTTACAAGCTTTCTTTGCCGCCATGCCCAATCCACTCACTTTAAAAAAATCTCATCTTCTTATTTAAAGAGGTTTTTCTGTATAAAATATTCTGTTGATTGTAACGGCGTGGACTTATGATTTTTTTGATTATTAATTAATTTACTTCCTGAGGCCTGCTTGTTATTTTTTAGGAGCAGACACCCACGTACCCCAAATTGATGTTTGTAACCTTGCCTAAGAGATTATTCCCGATTAGCTATTTAAAAGGCCAAAACCTGGGCAAGGCAGGATGGGGTAGATGTGGCCAAAGTTGGAGGGCTTTCAGAAGAGGAGGATGATGGGAAGGAGAAGAAAACAGGAAGAGGAGGAGGAGCAAAAGGCAACCGTGGGTTAGGTGGAGAGAGAAGCACATGGCGGGCGTAGATGGAGGAAAGCCACCCGATGAAGAATAAGCAAGTATTGATGGAATTATGAATGGACAAGTAGCCCAGATAGGAATTATTAAAACAGGTAGCCTGGGATGGGGCTGGGAAGTGACGAGAATAGTTTAGAGGATTTGTATCTTCCTTGCCCCAGGTAAGATAAGACTATTTTAAAAATCTATCAGGTGCCCGTGTCTTTTGTTGATTGTGATAGTGAGTTAAATATACCGCTGTAATAATTACAGGGCAAATAATAAACATTATTAGCAAGATATCCATTATTTTCAGCTACAGTCGACCCCAAGGTACATGATTTCTTACATTGTTGACGACATTACTATTTTGAACAAATCACTTGCCAAACCAATCAAGAATAGGATAAATACAGGTTTTATTTTACCTTCACTTCTTACATTAAATGTGTTTCCTTTTTCTTAGTTAATGGATTCTTCTGACTCTTATTTTTCTTCTCTCTGAAGAAATTGTCTTACTGTATCTAGCAAGACAATGGTTTGGTCACAAATGCTATTCTAGTCTAGGGGTAATTTTGCAGCATATAGAATTCTAGGTTAGCATTTTATCTCTCTTTCAAAATTCTACTTTTCTTACTTGCATGATTTCTTCAGAAAAGTCAAATATTATTTCTCTTTGTTGTTTTCCAATGAAATGTTTTGCATTTTTCTTCACACACACACACAGAAACCTTTGATTTGCCATGTTTTCAAGCCTATGATAACTTGGGAGTGGTAAGGTGGCAGGTACTGGAATCGTAGCCAATTTACTTCAGGGCTAGAATAGGAAAAGGAAGAATGGATTGTGAGGCAGAACTTTGGTTGTGGCTAGAATTGCCTGTTGGGATCTGGGATTCTTAGGGTATGCCGTTCCTGGGAGGAACTAAGCTGAATGAACCATCTCTATCTGTTCTTCCTGCCTCTCATCCCTTATGCTTCTCACTCACAGCAGCAGGTGACAGAGAAGCCAACCAGGGAACCAGACAGAAGGATGGCCCAGGGTGGTGCTTGGTATAGTGGAAAACGGCCAGGAAATGTGTCTGAGGAAGAATGGGAAGTAGCCACCCATGCCACGAGAGTCTTTTTGCAATCAGTTGTGGAGACTGCAGAGTAGAAGGTTGAGGATCCAAACCTTTGTCTTAGTTTGACTTTCTTAGAACAGGGCAAGTAGGAGTCAAACCACTTTATTTCAAAACACTTCCCTGAATATTTTGCAAAATAATGAAAATATGCCAAGTACATGTCACAGAGCCAGGGCCAGGTTGACACAATGTACGTTCTGTGCTTCTGACCCTTGCAGAGGAGGGTCATTGCACATGAAAGAAGCCATGAAGAGACTCGCCAGAAAAAAGAGGTGAAGCATCTTCATACCTGATGGTTTCTCTTTGGAAAACTAAATACATCAGAGGAGCCAGCAGAAGTGCAGCCAAGGTTTCTATCTCTAAGTTATCGCTAAGCAAATAACCAGCCAGAGAGGGCAAACATTCATTTTTCCGGCCATTCCAGATTGTGAACCTAATTCCTCCTGTTCAGCATATTTATGAAGTGCCTTGCTCTCTCTCTCTGCATCCCTGTCCCCTTCTCTTATCCTTCTAGAACCTTGCCCTTCCTCCCCGGTTGTTCTTGCTTAATAAAGTAATAGCTGATGCATTTCTGCCCTGTCCCTGGAATAATTACATCAGCCTGTTGTTATTGATTTCGTTACTAAGGCCTATGAATCTGCTCACGTCCCACCTCGGGAGTGGTGGGAAGAGAAAAGCATATCCTTAAGATTTTCCCATAAGCCAGATGTTTTCTTCAACTCTTGCATCTTCAAAATACTTCCTCTGAAGAAAGATTAGCAAGAACGCAGAAAGCTAGATCTTGTTTTCTCAGCATACCACACCCAAATAGCTGGCAATTCCTGCTTGTGAGGAATCATGCTTTTGAGCCCTTTTTTTTAAGCAACACATATAATATTCCCGTAACTTGCTTCTTAAATGTTCTGCCTTCTTTTTCCGTGATTCCTTTTCAATTGCTACCAGAAACAGTGAAATGGCTCCATAGAAATTGTCTCCACTCAACACCCCCACATCCCTCTGTAGTGGAATAAGATACATTTATTAATCTCTCAAATGCTACAGCTTTGAGAATGTGGCTAGGACTTATCTGAACCAGGAGGCTAGACTCAGCTTCCATTTTGTCTCAGGATATATAGCCTGCTGTATCCTGTCTGGCAATTCAGGAGCGCTCCATGCCTGTTCCAGTTGGTGTCTCCAGGGACCAGATAGTTACTGAGAGAAGTGGTCATCAACTCCAGAAGTCATGTAATCTATTTGCAGCCATTTGCTGTTACAGCCATTCTTAGCCAGGGCAAAGTTTGTTCCTCCATGCCCTCCCAGGGAACACTTGGCAAAGTCTCAGCATACTTTTGACTTGTGCAACTGCAGGCTGTGGGTGCTATTGGCCTCTGGAGGACTGAGCCCAGGAATGTTTTAAAGTTTTTATGTTGCATAGGAAACTCTCTGCAAAAAAGAATTCTGTGGCCCAAAATGCTAATGGAACCTTCCCCAATGACTGAGGCAGTCTTGAAGGCAGGAACACAGACAGTATCCTTCTGAAAATTCATTAATTCATTTATTTGTGTGTGTACCTGTCCATGTACCCATGAGCACATGTGGAGGTCAGAGGATGATAGAGTCTCTTGACGCATCACTTTCACAGGGCCTCTCGATGAACCTGGAGCTTGCAATCTGGGCTAGGCTACCTGGGCAATGAGCTTCTAGACCTGTCTGTCTGCCCTCAGAATGCCAGGGTTACAGGCTATTAACATGGGTTTTGAGAACTTGAACTCAGGTCCTCCTGCTTAGGCAAGTGCTCTTTTCCACTGAACCATCTCCCTAGCCCCTGACCACAGTTCCTGTCTGCATACCACACTCTGTCATGCAGTCTCAAGGCCATGTTCCACCCTGTAAGCCTTGGAGTTGCTCCTCTTATCTGCAGTTCCTGCGATTTGTCCCATTTGCTTGTGTTTCCTTGTTGTCTTCCTCGTATTTCTCCCTCTTTTTTTTCCTCTTTCCGTTCTTGCCCACCTCTAAAAGGATGTTATTTTTTTAATGTGGTGTGACTATATTTAAAATTAATTTTCAAAAATGCTTACTGAAAGTCTAGGACGCATTTCTGAAGTCTTGACATTTGAAGGGGCAGAAACAGCATTGTTGGAAGGCTAGCAAGATGGCCATGTGCCTGGGGTTCTTTCCTCAGCCATCAGCCAGCCATGGAGCGTAGGCTGCCCGGTGGGGGATATTTGTCTCTCTTTCCTGAAGAAAAGCTCTTTCATCATGAGGAGACTGTGGAAGCTCGTTGGAGTTATTAGAGGCATCAGGAACCATTGAGCATGCGGACTGGCATTACAGGCCCCAAATATAGGATTTTGAAATAAAAATGCCCCTTTTCTGAATTATCTTTATAAATCTGTGTTTCTCCACCTTTACTTATTCTATGTTCTTCCCTGCTATCTTCAGATGTGGCTTTTGCCTTTACCTTCTCCCATGTCTCCAGTGGACCAGAGAAAGACGTTTTGGCATCTGCAATGAGATGGCAGTTTCTGCTACCCTTAACAATTTAACTTTCTTTGGAAAACAACTATCGTATTAACTCTAATCTCTCTTGATTTTTTTTCCTTGAGTTTTAGAATAAAATATTGACTTATATGATTAACTACAAATAATAACACTGCTGTTGATTTTATTTCTCTACCATACCTGTGTCTTGCTGTTTAATTCATTAGAGCCTACAAACGCTCACACACACACACACACACACACACACAATGAGCAACTTTCCCAATCAGACTTTTCTGGGAAACTCCTAAATTTCTGCCAGAGACAGAACTGGAGGATGAATTGCCAAACAAGACAGAGCTGAGCCCCTAACAGACCCAAGGGTGACCTGCCCTCTCATAGTCTAGTGGGAAGAAGTCCAACTGAACAGCTACAATGATGGAAGTATATGAGTTACAAATAAGAGAGGAAATGACCCAGACCTACAGAACCCAGAGGTCTTTGCAGTGTCATCTCCAAGGTTATTGGTCAGCTTTCTAGTTATGTAACCAATATTTGAGCTACTTGACTCATCAATGTATAAAACACACAAAATTATATATATATATCATAGTCTCAGAGATTCCAGCCTGATCCATTGGTGCCGTTGTCTTCATACTCTTTTGAGTGAAGGGAGCATGTGTTAGATCAGAATCAACTACTTCATGGCCTAGAAGCAATACAGAGAGAAAGAGATTGGTTCCCATGATTGCTTTAGAAGGTGCGTCTCCAATGATATAATGAATGTCCACCAAACCACACCTCTTTGAGGCTCTACCACCTCCCTATGTGCCAAGCTAAAGAAGATGCCATTGACACAGGGGCCTCAGAATGACATTTGAGGTCCCAGTGACAGCAACATCAAAACTGAGGTGAGAATTAGATGAAAGCAGCTGCTGTGCAGCAAAGAGGGGAGAGCGTCCATGCCAAGTGCTGTTGGCTATTTCTTCCCAATGGAGCATTCCTTTGGAGGGGGGGGGGAGAAAACTCATTGCAGCTAAGGACATATTTTATTTATAATAAACCCAATCCCTGCTGATACTCTACAGAGTGCCACCAGTTAAAAAGAAAAACAAAACAAAACAAAAGCCCAAACCAACTAACCAACCAACCAACAAAAAACTGTTTCTAAAAATAACAAAATAAAACCTTACACTCTGACTTTAAGGCACAATTTCAAAATGACATAACCTGATCCTAGGTCCTTCTGACTCTGCTGTCCTCCAATAGTGTATCCCCGCCCCCGATTTGACCCTTTGGCAATTGACAGTCTTTGAAGTGATATTTGCTTTCTTGTTCTTGATTATGGATACTCCTAGTATAGTTTTATTTTCTTCCTTGAGATTTTCATCCCCAGCAGTAGGACCTCAATGTACAGTGTCCTTTACTGGACATAACTCTAATGTGGGTATAGACAAGTTGATTACTTTTTGCCTGATGAATTTTAATGATGGAGCAGGACTTGATGGAAACAATCTTTTTGCGCTGCACTTTTACAAAAGCCTTGCTCAGAGAGCCCACTTCTCTTATTGAAATCGAGTGTGCCTTAGCCTTCCCATATGAATTTGAAAGCTGCCCTGCCATTCCTTAAAGTTCTTCTGTATTTTAAAAAATGTATGGTCTGTTTTTTAAACATTGAGTCCTTGTACTGTTAAGTCTTTGCAGGTATATTTTAAAGCATGTGGCTCTGCATTTCTTCCACCCCTCACCAGTAATCTTCATCAGAACTGTAGAGGGTTCCTCCTGTCCTGTGTTGGGTTAGTTTAATCCCGATCGGAGTCTAGTTTTGTAAGGATATGGGCTGTTTTTGTCAATAGCATCATAAGTTTTGTTTGTAATTTCCCATTATTACTACTGCAAATGAAGATCAATTTCTATTTCCCTCATCTCCTGTAATCTCACTGAATTCTCTCTTTCAAAAATTCTGTTGCGAGCTCTAATCATTTCATGATTTTTCCCCCTGATTTTGGAGAACCGTGACTTGGACGGTTAAGTTGCCGCAAGCAGTAATTAGCGCCTTTGTCTTTCTCTGTGTGCTTCGACATGTACTCCATTCTGTAATCAGAAAGAGCCTCCAAGACCATGGTGCACTGTGCAGGGATGAAAGAGCACCCCCCCCCCTTTTCTAGGTTAGAAGAGAAAACAGATCCGAAGTGTCTCACTGTGTTTGATATTTGCCCAGTTTCTGGGGAGGCTGTGTGTGTGTATGTGTACTTGTGCACTCTCACGTGCTTCTTTTCTGATCATGATTTTGTGAGAGTCTCCCAAATCAATAGGTGTTGAGTTTTAAAGCATTTTCTCTAGCAGATGAGATATACTCACAGTCTTTTCTTTTAGTCTATATTGTGGTGACCAGGATCAATACAAAAGCAAGCCAAGAGGGCAGCAAAAGCAGGAAGAGCTTGCCATGAAGACACTGAACCCACAGATGGCACCTTGGGGATACCACACTCCTCATCCTAGTCCCCCACCCCCCCCCGGGATAATTAACACGTGTCATCTAACAGTGAACATTGAACTTTCCATTTTCTAAATAAGCCTTTATTGATTGTGGTATATTCTGGATTTTAAGTGTGACTCAGTTCCTTTTGTTAACATTTATTTAATGAAGGGAATATGCCTGCCTCAGCACACACGTGATGGGTAGAGAGTAAGTTGGGTGGAGATGGTTCACTCCTTTATAGTGAGGTCATCATGCTCAGTGGCACAAGCTTCATCTGCTGAGCCGTCTCACCAGCCCTGCGTCCTGTTTTTATGTATATGAGTGTTATATCTGCATTTACACCTGCCAGAAGAGGGAATCAGTTCACATTATAGATGGTTGTGAGCCACCATGTGGGTGCTGGGAATAGAACTCATGACCTTTGGAAGAGCAGACAGTGCTCTTAACCACTGAGCCATCTCTCCAGCCCCCTGCTTCCTGTTTTATTTAGAGATTTTGCAGCACATTTTATAAGAGATTTGTACTGATAATCCTCTTTCCCTTATGGTGCTCATCAATTCTGGAGTCCTAGCAATGAAGGGGAAAATGTGTATGTCTTTCCTGGCCTTTTGAAATTGTGTGCACTACAGGCATTACCAGCCCCTCCATGTCATTCTAGGTCCAGAACAAGGTGGTGGCAGGTTGATGACGTCGTTTCTGTCTCACTGGGTCTCAGTTTCCCCCATTTTCAAACATTAGGTAATGAATATATCACTTGTGCATTTAGCTTTTGTTTGTTCTGCTTTGTCTTATCCAGCCTTAAACACTACGTTATCTCTTGAAAACGTTGAGTGAGCCCATTCAAAGAGCCTTTAATTTAGCTATCAATGTTTTTGCCCTGACTAAGCAAATACAGCAGTCTAACCTAATTTCTATGTATTTTTATATTTGGCTTCCTATTAAATTTTCTTGCCAGTGGCTAAATGTCTTATGATGAACTTTACCCTTGAACCATGACAAAAATTTGGAGATGTGGCTAATCAATTGGCCTGACATGGCAAATTATAGGTATCATCAAAGTTCAAGTCTTTCTGATTATTGCCTCTCTTTTAGAACTGGGCACAGAACCTCATAGCCAAGAAGAGCAGCATTAAACATCCGCTAGCAAACACCTTCTCCAAGTTCTTTGCTTTCCTTTTAATTTCTGTAGTTAACTCCTGCCATGTGAAGTAAGAATTGGGGAAATTATATGGTTAAATTCAGATACCAAATAGATATGAGGCATCGTGAAATGCAATTCCATTTTCTTATCAAGCAAGTGTCAGGAAAGCCCACATCCTCAGCTATGACATGGAGATGGAGCAAAAGGGAGTTTAAGTGTTCAGAGATAAGAATGGGCACATGTTTGTCACAGTGGAACACAGTGACAGACGTTGCCAGGGATGAGGATGGACAGCAAGCAATACTGTAGGAGATGGGAATTTAATTTCACAAACTTATGTGTGGAAAATGTACAGTTTCAGTTTTCCATACAAAACAGGATTCCATTATGAGCGATCTCCATCTGGCCTCAGGAAAGTTCAGTTCAGTTACTTCCTCCCTCTTCCTGTTGCTTAGGGTAGTTTCTACGTTGTGATGGGTTTCCATGGTAACATGAAGTCCCTGAGGAAATTAGATAGGCTAGATTAACAGCTCTCCATGCTCACATTCCTGACTTGTCCTCATTCTTGATTTCCTTTAGGAGCCGATCCATCTCAGTTCTTCCTCACATGTCAGGAGTGATAAGTGCCCCAACTCAACAGCCAGATTCCCACTCTGTCTCAAGATCTAGACTACATTGTGCTAAGCAACCAGGGTCAATTATGGCTCTTTATCATGTTTTTGTTTTTCTTGATGCAAGCTCACTTCTGATACTTCATTATCCTAAAACTCTGAGGACATCTGACTCCCATCTGACTGACACCTTGTCCTTTCCATACTCTATTTGTCTAGTTCCCTAGATAACCCATGGGGAAAAACAAAACAAAACAAAAATCAAAACAGAGGTTAGCCTTGTATAAGTCATTTTCTGTTGCTATGACAAAAATCACTGAAAAAACTAACTTCAAGAGGAAAGATTTTATTTTGGCTTACAGCTCGAGAACATGCGGTCCATCACAGTGGCAGGTGGAAAGCGTCTGATCACATGACATCTACAGTCAGGAAGCAAAGTATGAACAGGAAGAAAGTGACAACAAAAGACAGATCAAAGAAGTGCGCAAGATGAAAGAAGAAAGGCAGGTTTCTTGGTTAAAAGGTTATCTGAGCTGAGTTCCGAAGACGAATGAGGAGCTCTCAAGGCAAATGAAAATGTCTCGCAAAAATATTTGTATGTGTTTGTGTGTGTGTGTGTCTGTGTGTGTGAAGTTAGGACATAATGCAGAAGTTGTGTTTACCACAGTGACTCATGAAAGAGTTGGCTTTGGAGAGCAAGAGTCAGAAATAAGACCTGGGTTAGATCCTGATGGGTGAGATGCTCTATAAAGCATGTGTCCTCATCACAATGTCCACGAGGAGAGATTAGACACATGAGACAGAATACACAATGGGAATTGGTTAGCCAACAGGTTCAAAGTAGAACAGAAGGCCAAAATAAGTGATATCTAGACTAGGGGTGACGGTTTTAAGGTCAGTGGTGGTACAGTCAAGTAGCAAAGTCCTCTCTAAGATAGTAGCAATGTAAATGAAAACCCCATAGCTTCTGAAAAATTCTTAGAAAATGGCAAAATGAGCAAGACACAATTTTAGAAGTTGTACAAGGCAGGAATGGTAGCCTTGGGCTATATACAGACACCCTGTCACCAGAAAACTTAGAAAGACAGAGAAAAGAACTATACACCTAATAAAATTGTTAATTGATAGCCTTATAAATTAATAAGGTTAGCAGAAACTAAGTACACTGCATGGATTAAAGTCAGTTTTATATCTTTGAAAAGACTCATGTGTTGGTGATTTTTCCCATTGTTGTGACCAAACACCTCACAAGGTACAGTTTAAGGGAGGAAGAATTTGTTCTGGCTCATGATTTGAAGGGACACAGTCCATTACAGTCGGGAAGCTTAGTAAGAGGCACATGTGATTACAGGGTTATCATGTTGTTTACATCTCTGAGGACCAAGAAACAGCAAGAGAGAGAGAGAGAGAGAGAGAGAGAGAGAGAGACTGTTGCTACACTGCCTTCTGTTCTTTTCAATTTTTATTCCCCTCAGGACCCCAGCCCATAAATGCTGCAACCCACCTTCAAGATGGGTTGCTCACACTCACAGACAATTCAGGTGTTTCCTAGCTGGCTGCAGAGCCAGTCAGGTTGAGAATGAAGGCTATAACTTGTCTGCTAAATAAAAAGTGGAACAGAGAAGCCAGGAGACATTGAGGATGCAAGCATTGCTTCTAAATTTTCTTCACTGTTTTCCTCTCCTCTCTCTCTCTCTCTCTCTCTCTCTCTCTCTCTCTCTCTCTCTCTCTCTCTCTGTGTGTGTGTGTGTGTGTGCGCGCGCGCGCGCGTGTGCCTGCCTGTCTGTCAGACAGATAGACTTGAACTGTATTCTATTTGAGACTAGGAAGGAAAGAGCAATATTTGGGTTAGAGTTTGAAAAGACTGAAGAAAAATTTATCATAAAAACCAATAGTCTGTATTTCTTTGTCTTACCAAAGAAGGGGTTAGAAATCAACACAGGAAGTGCAAAATGTTTGTCCCTCACAGTTGCAAATCTGCCAGTGTAGGCAGGACAATCTCCTCTTCATCATCAGAAAGGCTGTCTGCTCCTTTTGAGACAGGGTCTCTCATTGGCCTGGAGTTCACTGAGCAGTGAGCCCCGGGCTCCACCTGTCTGCCTCCTGGCACTGGGATTATAGGTGTGCATCGCTACACTTGCTCTTACTATGTGAGTCCTGGGGTTTAACTTGTGTCCTCATGTTTGTAGGTCAGGCACTTTCCCTGTGGAACTGTCTCCATGGCCCAGCACCAGACATTTTCATTTCTGGACAAAACAAAAAGCAGCCAAAAAACCTCTGAGCATAAGGGACTCTGAGCAGCAGGTGGACAGAAAGGTGGTGCGTTTGCACTTGACTGCCTACCTTAAGGATGTTTCTTCCTCAGGGCGTTCTAGGCTTGCAGCCTACTGAAAACTAGATCTCTGTAAATGAAATCAACATTCATTACCCTCACTGAGAGATTTAGTTAGTGAAATAGCCTAGATATTTTATTGGGTTTTGCAACAGGGAGCCCTCCGAGCAGTTAAACATCAAGGCAGGAAGCAACTAACTACAGAAATTACTCTGCAGAGGAACAGCCCTTTGGGGGGACTGTGCCTCTCTGGAGAGAAAATACGTTCAACAGAAGACTGAGGCCAGACAGATGTTTATATGCTTTGGATCCCCAAGCACTAACCCTCAAGAGCTTTCTTCCAGCATGACTCTATCATCTCTTTCCCACTGGCACAGCTTCCCAGCCTCCACCTGTTTCCCCTTTGTAGTCATAGCTCTTCCGAGATGGCTTCTGGGATCTTCCATGCCCCGTGGGCCAGGATGGCTGTGCACTCAAATGTAACCAGCAGGACAGAACCCTCTCAGCACACACGGCAGAAGCAGCGCCCTCTGTGAAGAAACATTCCAGTCACTTGAAACAAGTTTTTACTAGAGAGTCACCCTCCAGAACAAAGATATCTCCCCTATAAAGTACATCCCAACTGCTTTTCAAGATGTTACATGGGCAAGCATGTTCTGGGCCCCAGAAACTGAACCTGATAAGACATGGTATAAACAGGGGGCTGGACAGGACAGTGTGTGTCATAGTCCTGGTTCTCAGGAGCCAGGAGAGCACTTGAGGCTGATGTCAGCCTGAGCTATCTAGTGAGCTCAAGGGCAGCATGGGGTACATATAGCAAGCAGTGTCCGGTCTCAAAAAAACGGGGGTAAGGGGTGAGAAAAAGGAAGAGAAGAGGGAGTGTTGTAGTAAATTAAAAAAAAAAGGTTGGGCTATTTGATGTTTATTATCAGCCCTAAGATTGTCATGGCAGGATTAGCTAACCCTCTATCACAAATAATAAGACACAGACACCTGTTAGATTTACAATTGCCTTATTTACCTTCAGCTGGGCAGAAATTTCACCTAAGCTGGCTCACTAACCTCACCATCCACCTCTCAGCCCCTATCCAATGCATCACCTTAATCTACCTCAGGTGAGGGGAGGGGAGAGGGAGTTTGAGGAGGAGGGATGGAGCCTTCACTGGAATTATACACATGTACCACTATGTCCCCTTTTTATTGTGCTGGAAATCATACCCAGGACCCATGCATGCTAGGCAAGCACGCAACCCGGCTGAGCTTCGTCCCAGTGGGAGATACTCTTTGGTAAGCTCCCCACCTCCACCCAACCTCCCCATAGTCTCCTTTGTTTACTGTGAGATGAGACGGATAGTGTCATTCATAGTGCTGCTTCTGGGAGGGAAGAGGAAGAGGTTCAGTCAAAAGTTCCTCAGTTTTTTAGTGTGTCAGTGAGGGTATATGTGGGTGTATGTGTGAGTGTGTGTGAATATGTGTGTATGAGTGTGTGTGTGACTGTGAGTGTGAGTATGTGTGTGTGAATGTGTATGTGTGTATGAGTATTTATGTGTGTGAGTGTGCATGAGTTTGTGTGTGAGAGTGTATGTGTGTATGAGCATATGTGTGTGAGTGTGTGTATGTGTATGAGTGTGTGGTTGACTGTGTGTACATCTGTTTGTGTGTGAGTGTGTGTGTGTGACAGAGAGAGGGAGAGAAATACAGAGAGACAGAGACAGAAGACCTGAGACCTGTACAGCAGCGGGAGGCCTTGAGCAGAGGTTGCAAGATTCAGATGGACACACGGATCAAGGAACAGGTTAGACTGTAAAACAAGGATCATTCTGTATGCAAAGGTATCCCCCCCCCCTTTCCCCTTGGAGACTGGCCAGCCAGACTTCAGCTCCACAGGAGGAGCCTGAAATCTGGAGGGTTGAAGCGTATTTTATCTTCTTCACAAATTACCTTCCCAAGCTTGATGTGCTCCAGATGTTGTTCATGTCAGAGGAAAAAAGGCAACAGCAACCGATGACGTTTAACTCATGGGGACAGTCTAGTGTCTCCAAACCAGCACACTGGGGTATTGCTAGTACATTAGAATGTTCTCATTCAACACCCAGTAATAAGAAAGCTTACACAAAATTTACTCTCTCTCTCTCTCTCTCTCTCTCTCTCTCTCTCTCTCTCTATATATATATATATATATATATATATATATATATATATACACTTATATATTCATATATATATTCAAGCATATATATATACACTTATATATTCATATATATATATATATGTATATATTAAGTTTTTCAATGAATTCCAGTACTGGTCCAACATGACTTTTTCTGGATAGTAAGTTGCAGGGAATTTAACATAAAACCCCCTGGATAGAGGTTCAGTAACCAACATGGAAACTCACAAGCCATGGGTCTTAGTCGGTATTCTATTGCTGTGTAGGCACATTCTGACCAAGACAAATCTTATGAAAGAAAGTACTTAGCCAGGCACCATGGTGCACAACCATAATCCCAGCACTCAGGGAGGAAGAGGCAGGCAGATCTCTGTGACTTCAAGGCTAGCCTGGTCTACAAAGTGAATCCAGGACAGCCAGGGCTACACAGAGAAACTCTCTCAAGAAGTATTTAATTGGACTTACTTATAATGAGATGTTTAGTCAATTATCAACATGGCTGAAAGCACGGGGGCATACGCAGACGTGGTGCTGGAGAGGCAGCTGAGAGCTCTAATCTGGGTCAACAGCTTGCAGCAAGAGAGAGACACTGGGCCTGGATTGAGCATTTGCAACCCCAAAGTCTACCCTCAGTGACACACTTCCTCCAACAAAGCCACACCTACTCCAGCAAGACCACACCTCCTAATCACTTTCAAGTACTGCCCCTCCTTAATGACCAAGTGTTGGTATAATGTTTTTGTGGAATGTATACAATTTACCCTTGCTCATTCAAATGCTGATTTCTCTACCTCACTATTTCTTTTCAATCCAGACATTGCATTGGTCTCAAGTATGTGTGAACATGTTACCATTTGTTCTCTGTATTGCCAATAAAAACAACCAGCCAATGCTGAGCAATGGAGAGATAGGGTGCAACATCCTGGTCGGGAGGGGAGGAGAAAGAAGGAGTGTGAGGAAAGACCCCAGAGGAGAGGACCTGATCAGGAGAAATGAACCAGACCTAAAATATGACTAAAAAGCAAGTATAATGTGGGAAATCTGAATGGGAGGAAATTATGTAGGCTTGGAGGTTTAGGATGGAGTAAATATTGCCAAATATTCTCTAGGTTAATTAAATAAATCCTACCCTCTGAGTAGTGATTTGGGTAAACAGCTGGTTTGGAAATAACTGCTGTTTAACTAAAAGATGAATCAATATTAAATATTAAAAATCAGCAACCAAGCAACGAGCCTCTGGAGGCCATTCCTATCAAAACCACCACTCCATGTATATTTGGCTCTCCCTAAAGACAAGCACATTATTTTGTACATTAGTTACTTTTCTCACTGCTGTGACTATGTATTCAACAGGAAACAAGTTGAGAGAGGAAGGGCTTATTTTTGTCCTACAGTTTGAGGGGATATAGTCCATCATGTTGAGGAAGGCATTTCAGGAGGAAGTAGCTGGTCACATTGTATCCATGCAGGAAGCAGAGAGTTCAGTTTATTTTCATCCTTTTATTCAGCCACGGACTCCCTCCCCAAGAATGAGAGCCTCTAAATTGCAAGCCAGTCTTCCTACCTCAACCCTATTCTTTTTTTTTTAATTTATTTATTTTTATATCAATCACAGGTTAGGTACTTTGAATCCCAGGCGTAGCCTCCTCCCTCATTCCCTCCTACCCTCCCACTCCCTCCCTCATCTCCCTCCTCCCCACCCCCTCCAAGTCCACCAACAGGGGAGGACCTCCTCCCCTTCTATCCAACCCCAGCCTATCCTGTCTCCTCAGGGCTGGCTGCGATGTCCTCCCCTGGGATCTAGCCAGTCTGTCACTCCCCAGCTTGTATGGGGGAGTCAACCCTATTCTTTAAACTCCTTCATAGACAAGCCTAGAGATCCCTTCCCACTGTGACTCTGAATCCCATCAAAGTGACTATCAAGATGAACCATCACATACTGTAACAAACAGCTTGAGGCAACAGCAGAGCATCTGTTGAATGGTAGCAAAAAGGAAATGTTTTATATATGCTTTCATCCAAGAATCTGTGGGAAATTACAACATCTTAAGAAAAGAAATATCATGCTTTTATTTTATACAGCTTTCCAGATAAAATAATGGAGGCATGGACAGGCCAAAAGAGTTCTGCTGGTTGAAAAATGAGAACCATTGTAATTGTACCTAATCTTTATTGTTTCATACTTTTAAGTGGGACGTACTCTAGAAAAACCATTCATCAGCAAGAAGTCACAGCTCACCACTCAGCAGAATTAAATTCTCCAGTGTGAACTCCTTTTCCAGGTACGCCACATGCTAATCAATCATGTCCTATAACAGGAACCATTTAAATCATTAAACTGCATTTTCAGGTCTCCTGTGCTGTGTGAAGAGAACAATGGGGTCTTTAATGAGAGAATTTCATGCCTGAGTGTTCACATCTTTAGAGAAAAGAAAGCCAGTATTTTATCAGGAATGATGAAAATATCAAAGTGTTTCCTAGGGTGAAAGGAAATAGCATGCCCTCATCATTTGTCCTATCTAGATTGAGCCAAGGTTCTCTGAAAATCCATTAATATTTAACAAAATAAGCACCTTCTATTCCCTTTTCAAAGAGTCTACACTGTGAAGCTGAGTAAAATAGAAATGATGGTGAAGCTCACTATAGCATCAGGGCACAGGCTTGGCCAGTGAAAGAATGGTATCAGTAAACACAGGTGTCAGAGAGAGAATTGTGCTGGGCTACCCACACTCAAAACTGTACTTAGAGATAAGGGTGTGACGGTTACTAGTGATTATCAATTTGGTAGGATCTAGACTCACTAAGCAGGCAAACTTCTGAGAGGGAGTTTGTAGATTGGGTTAATTGAGGTTGGAAGACTCACCTTCCCTGTGGGTGGCACCCTGCTATGGGCAGGAGTCCGAGATGGAATAAGAAGGACAAATCAAGCATGGCACCAGTGTTCATCTCTCTACTCATCTTGACCATAAATACAATGTAAGTAGCAGAGAGACACACAGTATATACTCACTTATAAGTGGATACTAGACCTATAAGATAGGATAAACATACTAAAATCTCTACACCTAAAGAAGATAAACAAGAAAGAGGACCAGGAGTATGATGATCAATCCTCACTTAGACAAATGGGGAAAACAAGCAACAGGACAGGAGCCTACCACAGAGGGCCTCTGAAAGACTCTACCTAGCAATATATCAAAGCAGATATTAAGACTCACAACCAAACCTTCTGCAGAGGGCAGGGAATCATATGAAAGAAGGGGGAGTTAGTAAGACTTGGAGAGGACAAGAGCTCCACAAAGACCAAATAGATCAGGGCACAGGAGTCTTTTATGAGACTGTTTCTCCAACCAACGACCATGTATGGATATAACCTAGAACCCCTGCTCAGATATAGCCCATGGTAGCTCAGTATCCAACTGGGTACCCTCGTAAGGGCAACAGGGACTATTTCTGTCATGAACTCAATGGCTAGCTCTTCGACCCTCCCCCCACCCCAGGGGAGGAGCAGCCTTGCTAGACCCCAGAAGAGGACATTGCAGCCAGCCCTGAAGAGACCTGATAAGCTAAGGTCAGATGGAAAGAGAGGAGATCCTCCTCTGTCAGTGGACTTGGAAAGGGGCAGGGAGGAAATGAAGGAGGGATGAGGAGAGTGGGAGGGAATGAGGGAGGGGGCTATGGCTAGGATACAAAGTACATAACCTGTGATTAATATAAAAATAAATTAGAAAAAGAAAAATAAAAAAGAAAGACAAATGGGATAGAATTGGAAGAGGGAGACAACAGGAAACAGGACAGGAGCCTACCACAGAGGGCTTCTGAAAGACTCTACCCAGCAGTGTATCAAAGCAGATGCTGGCTCTTAGCCAAACTTTGGGCAGAGTGCAGGGAATCCTATGAAATAAGGGGGAGATAGAAAGACCTGGAAGGGACAGGAGCTCTACAAAGAGAGCAACAGAACCAAGAAATCTGGGGTCTCTTCTGAGACTGATACTCCACCCAAAGGCCATTCATGGAGAAATCCAGAACCCTTGCTCAGCTGTAGCCCATGGCAGCTCAGTCTCCAAGTGGGTTCCCTAGTAAGGGGAACAGTGACTGTCTCTGACATAAACTCAGTGGCTGGCTCTTTGATCACCTCCCCCTGAAGGGGGAGCAGCCTTACCAGGCCACAGAGGAAGACATTGCAGCCAGTCCTGATGAGACCTGATAGATTAGGGTCAGAGGGAAGTGGAGGAGGATGTCCCCTATCAGTAGACTCATGGAGGGGCATGGGAGGAGAAGAGGGAGGAAGGGTAGGATTGAGAGGGGATGAGGGAGGGGGCTACAACTGGGATACAAAGTGAATAAACTTTAATTAATATTAAAATTAAAATTAAAAAAAAAGTAAGTAGCTGCCTCCCCCTACCCCTGCCCCCATGCCTTCCCAACCAGGCTGGACAAAACTACCAAACTATGAGCCAAAATAAAGCCTGTCTTCCTCAAGTATGGTTGTCACATCACTGAGAAGAAGAATTCAGAACAGTGATGTCATATTTAAAGCTAAGAGAAATGAGATCATAAGGAGAGGCTGCGTTTCATGTGGACACAGGAGGAATGTGAACACACGTGGGAGGCCACCTGATGACCCTGGAAGATGACAGCCATTCTTACGCCAACAGGAAAGCATTTGGAAAACCAACCCTGCCTTTGACTTCAAGGCGTCAGAACTTGGAGCTTTGTTTCCTGTGCTTCCCACCTTTGCTGTAACAGTCCCCAAGCCCAGCACAGGCGCCTTAAAATGGAGGCCATTTTCCTGCCTGGATTTTGCCACCAGGATTGCCTTGTTAAATCTGTCTGTTTTCTTTCTCCAATTAATCTGCTCCTTCGGCCAGTGCTGATGAGTTAGTCACTTTTCTTATTCCTGAGGGCCGTGAGGATGGGTAGCGGGTGACAAGAGCAATCTAGGGAGGATGGGATTTATTTTGGCCCGTAGTATTGTATCCCGTCGTGGGAACGGCATGGTGACTGGAGTGAGAAACAGTGGGTCACAGCGCACCACAATGAGGTGCTGCAGAGAGGATGAATGCTCCTGCTCAGCTTACATCCTCCTCTTTCACTCAGTTCAGGACACCATCCCAAGGACTGGAGATACCCGCATTTTGGGTGTTTATTTCCACACTGACTAGCTTAATCTAGAAAACACTTAAGAAAGGCACAGAGGTTTGTCCCTATGGTTCTCGATGCTGTCGACCAAGAACTGCTGTTAACTGGTACAGGCAGGACAAGCTTGCTAAGCCAAGATTGTTAAAATTTTATTTTTAAGAACCGCCCTCTCACTAAGCCTGTATCCCCTCAAGGAAGAGGAAATGACTCATGAAATATGCAATGTAATTCAGATCTTATACTATGGAAGCATCTTACAGTCTGGGACAGTGGAGAATCCCGAGCAGAGTTTGCCTGGACAGGGTATCCAAAGGTCTTTGGAAAGAGGTGACAGTAAATCTGAAGTGAGAAGAAGGCATAAGCAAGTGGGTAGCTGGGGGTGACGTATTTGACATGAAAGGAACAGATGTTTCCTGTTGATGAGAATGAACTTTGTTTGCTTGGGACTCTGAAGGGGGGTAAAATACCATTGTCGCTACAGTATCTTGAACAAAGGGGTACTGTCGTGACATATCTGATAAACTTCCAAGCCCATGGGCCAAAATACACCCTAATTCTTTGAAAGCATTTGCACCAGGTGTTTTGTCATAGTACCAAAAGTCTCACCAATGTGGTGACGTATATTTGATTAACTATTAAGTTGCTTTCTGTCTCCTCTCGTGGTACTATAAGATGTGTAAGAGGAAGACACTGATGAAGCTTATCCACTGTGGCCCTCACATCCACTCCAAATGAATGGTGGAACCATAGTATTTATAGCTAACTAGGGATCCTCTAGTGGGATCCCAAGAAAGATTTCCACAGTACATGTGTGATGGGGAGAGTATGTGAAGCAGGTGCCTAGCCTCTCCCTTGTACCCCATGGGATAGATTGGGTCACTAGATAGGCATTTCCTGATCCCCAAAGCTTGTATTGGGTCCTCCTATTTTTCACATGCTTCTGTGTGGACTGGCTTACTCTGAATCAAGGTAACAGCATGAATCCTATTCTGACTGACTTTTTTAAGCAGTTCACAATCCCCATAAGAGGCAAATAAACAACAACTATGACTTCCAACATCTAATAAGAGAAAATGGACGTGATGGCACAGATGTAGGGACATTTACCCTCCGTGAGAGTATGACAGCCAAGGGGACAGGGGAGTGGCCACGAGGCTGGAATCTGACGGAGGACCATGGCCACGAGAGGAGGGAAGCAGACATCAGTAAGTGAGCAGCTGCTGAAGTCAGCCTGTGTCCATGTCCATGGCCTGTTCCGAGAAGCCTGAGTCATCTAGGTGTGCAAGGGAGCAACCACTTCACACAGTTAACCAGGAAACAGGCTTCAACTCCTCCGCAGTCCTGGGTTTGCAGGCAAACGCCATCAGAGTCCATTGTCAGGCCAGAGTTCACCAGTAGAGTCTAATCAGCAGATGTCTCTATTTAGTCTGCAGTGTTTAAAGAATCCAGTCTGATGACAATATTAAAATTTGGGGAATCTTAGGTCTCCTTTTGAGAAATACCGACTTGGTTTCTCTGCCCAATTTTAAACTGAGTTTTTCTTTCTATTGCTCTTGTACCCAAAACAGTGACCTTCCTGACATATGGCCTGCAAGGCCTTTCTCCATTTTTCTGATTACTTCTGTGTCATGAATAGTCTGTCTAATTTGGCTCAGCATTAGTCCATCTTAAGTTGATGCCTTTGTAAGTTCAGTGTCATTCTTCCCCATGGGACTGGACAGTTTCTGCCATTCACTATTCTTAATCATATTCTTCACTGAGTAGAACTTCTTAATTTTCACAAAGCACACATTCACTGGCCACTTCCTTTCTTGACAGGCCTCTTTTGGGCCAGTTTTAGATTTTATTTTGTATTCTTCATTACTTCAGTACTTTCAGGTCTACTTGAATATCAGTTGAGTTTGCGCATTGGCTTTTACCCTGTGACCATAACAAATATACCTATGAACTATGCAGTCAGTAATGACTTATCACACTGTCTAAGATCTAAAAGGCAATGCTTCAATTGAACCTTAACAGAGGTATGTCCAGTATTTCAGGTAAACAAACTCTTTATTCATATTTTCTAGAAACTCTGTTTTAGGTTCAGAGATGTCTTTTCTACTGATACGTTAAAAAGTTTTTTATACCATGAGTTATTTTGACTCTATCAAACAACTTATCTGCATTTATCCAGATAAACAGAATTCCTTCTGGATTTTTTACAAATATGAAAATTTACATTGTTTGATGTTCTCAACAATGAAAAAAAACCACCTGGCTTTCTTGAGTGAACCCGACTTGTACATGGTGCTTAAAGTCATTGATGGGTGGTATTGGAAAACGTGTTGTTGAAGGCTCTTTCATCATCTTTCTTCAGTTTCAGTGTTAGGAACTCAACAAAATAAGACTCAGCTGGTGTGACTCCATTGTTTTTAGAGATTGCATCCTTTCCCGGAGGGGAAGAGGTGAAGGGCAGACCGCCTTGATGCAAGCAAGAGCTGACATGATTCAAGTTTCTGTTCTGCTGAGGTTGCTCTGTTTTTGATGTTTGCTTTCCTCCTGAGAGGCAGCCATCCAGCCTCTGAACTGCATATTTGCAGAGCACCCTCCTTTGAAATGCCCTGATATTAAAATTCCATCTCATCAGCATCAGCAGCCTGCTAAAAAGCTGTGCCCAAGGCTTCAGCTTCCAGCCCTCCCCCCCTCAGCTCTGCCTCCTAAGATGCATCTGCTGTGTGCACAACTTACAATTCTGCATGTGCTTCCCAGGCAAACAGAATCTATGCAGAATTCTAGGCTGGTAGTTCCCTTTCCTCTGGGACTTTTGAGCCTCCTCGTGTTCTGGTTCTCTTAATAATCTGCTTCTCTAACGTTTGTCACCTGAGGCTAAGACTGAGTAACACTTGGGCTGTCACCTTTAGACTTGGTTCCTTGGTTCTGTCACAATTTAGTAAATGTTACAATACAGAAAATGGTTCGATGGTCATGACATATTTCAAAACCTGCCTGCTCTCCAGAGTTGCTTACCAGCTGCTTGTTCATTGTTGCACCTTAGCCAGCCCTTGTAGGATTTAAGCAGATGGTTGGCCTGTATGGCCTACTCCATCATCAATCTTTTTTTATTATTATTATTTTAAAAGGCAGAAGTTACTCTGGGAGACATGCTGATGGTAGATTTCCCTTGAGTCTTGGGTCTTCATTATGAGAAACCCTATCATTTTTCTGCCCTTCCCCATGAAACTGGATCCTGCTCAGTTCTATCTGTCTGTATAGGAATAGGGCAGTAGAGATACCTATAGAAGTAACTTTTATTTTCCTGGTTCAATTGTCGTCTCAGAGGCTTACTGCCTCCTTCTGCTAACCTAGGCCTAGTCCTGGAAGTTAATTCTACCTTCCATACAATCTAACCTAGGCCTAGAATGTTTTCAGTCTCTGAGTTTACTGCTGAGTAAACTCATTCTTTCTTGGTCTTACAGAACTCTGGACTGGCTGATTCAGCTCAGCTGTTCTGGCTCAAACTCCTCTCCCAGCTGACTGATTCAATCTGGCTTCTCTCTCGGCTCCTGAATTGCTCTGCTTGGCTTCAAACTAACTCAGGTAGTCTATTCTAATATTCTGGCTCCTTCTCACTCTCTGGCTCATTCTCTCTCTCTCTCTCTCTCTCTCTCTCTCTCTCTCTCTCTCTCTCTCTCTCTCTCTCTCTCTCTCTCTCTCTCTTTCTCTGCAACTTACCTTTCTATCTTTCTATCACCATCCCAGTAAAAACTGCCTCCCCCATGCCCCTCTATTGTCTCTTAAGTAGCTTCCCTTTCCTCTCTTTTCTCAGGAGAGTTGTTCATGTCCTATTCTGTCAAGTCTTTCTCTGACTCATCACTGTTTCTGCCACTCAATTAGACATCACTTTCAAACATATGTGCTTCCTTCTACAAACTTCCTTTACCTTCATTACTTAGGATTAAAGGCATGTAACCTTTAGGCCTCTGACTTACACACACATACACACACACACACACACACACACACACACACTCGAAATGGGGGAGGGAAAGAAAAGACAGAGAGAGAAAGACAGAGAAAGGAGAGAGAAGAGAAAGGGATTACTAGAAAAGTCTTCAGCACTGATCCATCTCTAATCTCCACAGTTTGCAAGTGCCTATCAATGTAGCAAAGTTGATATTCAAACCTGAGGCTTCTTCTGAGCTGGCCTGTGTTTCTCTACCATGATACCTCATGGATAGTACCTAAGATGTAGCCCCAGTCAAAGCTTCCTTGGCGTTGAAATATCTCTGCCATCCAGGCTGGAGCATGAATACATTCTTGAAGCTGTGCGTGGATACCCTACACATATACCCAAAATATTTAGTCAGACCAGTTGCCCAGCAGGGAGCCATCACCTCCTAATCATTCATTTTTCATCTTTAAAAAAGTCATCCCAAGATAAGTGAATGACGACATCAGCAGGCACACATGTGCTAGGAAGAATTGGGCATGACTGATGCTTGCAAGGCTGAAAAAATGTTCACATGTGCGACTGAAAGCCTTGGGAAAGAAGGCAGAGGTGCTAGTCTTACAAAATGAAGGCTAGCTCTTGAGCCAGTTTCTTCCAAGCCGCTCCGCTGGTGAAACTTTTCCTGTTGGTGGTAACTGCTCTTTAAGAAAATCTGTGTTTCTCAGGAGGCTCCAGGCTGGGTGAGGTGCCTTCAATTTGAGAACAGGTTCTCAGTCTCTCTACTGCTTTCACTCTCTCTCCTGTCTGATCTTCATGCTCATTCTCTTCTCCCCTACTCTTCTCACTCTCTCTCCTTTCTCCCCTCTTTCTTTTTTTCCTCTCCTTCTTTCTCACTCCCTTTCTGCCCCTACTATGCCAGATGACAGAGTGGCATTCCTAGATGGTATCCACATATCCCTCCTATCCAGAGAGACGGGCGGTATGAACTTCTTACCAAACAATCAGCACCAACTCTGCAAGTGTGCCGCATTTGAGAGTCCCTCCACCAACCTCCACCGAACAACTTTCAGGATTCAGGTCATGTGACCAGCCTGCAACAAGGTGTGAGATATCCAGCCCGAAGACCTCTCCAGAGCCATCTGCACAAATATTGAATTCTGCCTGGCTACTTGCGTGAAACCATTGCTCGCTGCTGAACTTAGTCTTCTGGAAATTCATTTCATGCCTCTGCAGACCATGAAGATTTGCTAATGCAGGAAGAGGCATGTTATGCCACAATGGCAGCTACAGATGTTTTCTTTCCTCCTTGGACTTAGGGACAGCTCTGTGTATAAGGATGCTGTGGCCCCTGAAGAAAGCCAACCTGAATCCCTGAACATCCTGACCATGTCATCTCATTTGCATGGCTTTGTTAATACCATCAGTGATAATTACCACCCTGAAACTCATTAAGTCAAAGATACTGGCAGCACCTTGCTTTTATACACACACTAGTCTGGGTATCTGCTAAAGGAAATACTGATGTGTAAGAGAAGAAAGGAGGTTTTCAAACAAAGGGCAGCTTACATCATAGGAAGTATCAGGCACCAAGAAACGTGAAGGAAAGGTTTCCCATTCTGGCAGGTTCAATCAGGGTTAGTTACCCGGGAGCAGATCAAGGACATCGAGTGGGAAAACCCACCTTAAGAATTGCTGGTTAGGATGCCTGGCCACACAGTCCTCTACCCAGGCTGTAACTATCATTAAGGTTTAAATGTGAAGTGCCCCTCATGTGTTCATGTCTTGGAAGACTTGCTCCTCAGCAAGTGCCTGTTTGGTGGAATTGTGGAACAGTTAGGAGGTAGAGCCTTGCTACTGAAAGTCTATCTCAGGTGGTAGGCCTTGAGGTTTTACAGCCCAGCCCTATGTCCTGTCCACCCCCTTGGTCCCTTCTCTGTGTCCTGACTCTTGATACAATGTAAGCAGTCAACCTCTGGTTCTACCACCGTGCCTTCTCCACCAAGGTGGAGTGCATTACCTAGAACTGTAAGACAGAATAAACTCCAGTTGCTTCCTGTCAGGCATTCTGTCACAGCAGTGATCAAAGTCACAAGTTCTTCACAAGTTCCCTTGTGCACACATGTCACTTGTGTGAGCCACTTCATGCTCCATCTCAAATTTATTTATGACTACCCAACCAAATCTCCCCTCATTGGGCAAAGATGACCCCAATGTCTTTCCGTTATGGAGAGCACCCTCTGGAGAACAGTTAGAACTTTAACAATGAAGTTTGATCCAACCAATCTTTGCCTCCTTTGTAACAGAAAAGATGGTCCATGTTCAGATTATCTTCCTATTTCTTTCTTCCCAGAGCTTTCCCCGGATGACTTTTATTCACAATGGTGGCAACAAATACTGCCACTAAGGAAACAACTGAGGAAAAAAAATGTCAGAGCAACAGAGATGCAACTGTGGAATAAAATCCTAGTGTTGCCGTTGGGTGTTAGGCAGTATTTCAAAACACTGTCCTGCTGTATCTCTAAGGAAACTAGTTTTACTCTGATTTCCTGCTGTGGCCGTAAGAAAATAGGATGAGCCAAGCATTAAAAAAATACTTGGGAGTAATTAACAAACATGTCAAAACTTGCCTTTGTTGTTTCTACATGCAAACTGTAACCCACAAGAAATAATTAATGCACCCTTGACCTCAATCCAAATACTGCCAAGCTGTTCTTGCTCAGAATAAAAGAGGAAAAAATTTGAGAAAGCAATAACTTCTGTAGTCACCTGTGAGGTCTTTCTTTAGTTTGCTTTGCAACCAAATAAGTCATTCTAAAACCGGAAACCCGGATGCCAGTCTGTTGCATAAATTCTAGACACACAAAAACAGCACAACCGCGTGTGCTAAGATTACCTTCCTGGGCTAGAGAAATGGCTCAGGAGGTCAAATCTTGACTCAGAAGTTTAAGGACCTAAGTTTGGTCCCAGAACCTATGCAAAGAAGCCAAGCCTAGTGGCATGTGATTTCAGCACGACAGGGCAGAAATTGGAAGATTCCAGGCCTGATGGCTGCCCAGCCTGGTCTATTCGGTAAGTTTCAGGCCACTCAGTGAACCTGTTTCAAAAACAAGGTAGGAATGTGTGTGTATGTGTGTATGTGTTTCCTCAAAAGCACACACACACTGGCATGCACCCAGAAACATGGACTTGCATACACGAAAATACTACAACCACATACATATAAAAACAAACTCCCAAACAGTATTTTCTGTGTGGAGGGAGATTGGTTGGTTGTTTTATTGTTTTTTTGTTTATTTGTTTGTTTGTTTTGTTTTCTGTTACACAAATGGACAATGACAGATAATACCAAGAATTCACAAAGTTGAACAGCAGCTGAAGGGCTGAAGGTGATTCAGTATTGGGAATATTTACTGCTCTTGGAGGGGATCAGAGTTCGGCTCCCAGCACCCACATCAGGCAGATCACAATTGCATGTAGCTCTAGCTCCAGAGAGATTCAAAGCTTTTGAGGACACACACACACACACACGATTTAAAATAAAACAAATCTTTAAAAATGTTTCAAGGCCAACATGGGCCACATACAAGCAGACAGTCCTGCTGGACCATAGCAGGCCATTGAATGTTCTCCCCACTATCTGCAAATCAGTTTACTCACTCAACTGTGTTGACTCTCACATGATTATTTACTAGCTAAGCAAATATAAGGGTTCTGAGAGAACTTACAGAACGTACAAAATAATAAACCTGAAATGGTAAACAAAACACACACCAGTGAGAGCAGCTGTTTCTAGTTTTCTTTGGGTTCCTAAGATAGCACCAAGCAAATAAATAAGAATTACATGACTTCCCCTTGAAATGGAACCCAGTCCTCAGGGCATGACATCTATTTGAAGTCAACATCTGGAGCCAGATTTGGTGGAGCATGCCTGAAATCTTAGCACTGAGGAGCCTGAGAAAAAAGGCTTTGAGTCCAAGGCTAGTCTGGGCTATACAGTGAGACCCTGTCTCAAAACCCAACAGCAACAGAAACACAAAACAAGCAAACAGAAAAGCCAAAAAGAAAACCAAACAAGTAATAAGAGAGGAAAGGTGAAGAAGGCAAGGAGGAAGGAAGATGGAATCTGAGCGACTGCTAGCACAAGACAATCCTAAGACCTTTACAAGACTGAGCCCATTAACACTTCCTTTTAAAAAGAGCAGGCTGCTAAAGCCTTACCTGGGATCCCACACACTCCTTCCTAGAGCATTCCCCACCCCCAGTTACTCGTAGTCCTACATGAGGTTTTAGAAGGTCTGGGTGTATAGAGGAGGTGGGAATTTGTCTAGGTGTGGACTCCAGGGATACAGCTCTAATGAGGCATTGCCCAGGCTGAGGTGGGATTTTTTGGTGCTGCCCTTGGGCCAGCCATGTGTCTGTAAATAACCTTCCTAAACCTCATTGAGATTCACCAAGTTAGACTTAGATGGAACTTTTTCTTTGGCCCTGTGTGTCCTGTCAGGGGAGAAGAGGTACTCTCCTGTGTGTCTTCTCAGGAAAAGTCATAAAACCCCGGTAATTTCATGATAATGATGATGATGATGATACTAAAAGAATGGGTGTATTCTAAAACCCAAGAGTCTTGTAGTATTTGCAGGATTCCCCCAACTCCTGTGAAATCACCAAGCCTTTGACCTTATGTGAAAGAAATACTAGCAGTACATTGTGTAGACAGGGATTTTGTTCTTGTGCCTTGTGGGGTCAAGGTGACCAAATCTTTGCTTCAGACTGAACTAATGATCCCAGCACTGTGTAAACTGGGTGTAGTGGTGTATACCTTTAGTCTCAGTACTAGAGTGATGAATCCACAAAGATAGAAGTCCATGGTCATTCTTATACATCTGAGTTGGAGGTTGGCCTAGGGTACAGGAACCCTGTCTCAGAATATATATACACATATGTATGGAAGAACTATTGGAGCTGATGACAGTTACTGCATAGAATATTTTTCTCATCATGGTCATGAGATCCTCTTTGCTCATGAGTTGAGGGACACAGGGATTTGGCATGGCAGACTCAAAGAAGTGTTATCAGGACCCGAGTACCCCAGTGAAACTTCTTGATCTCTAGAAGAAAGAGCTTAGGGCTCCAAATCACTCAAGAGGCCAAAGTAGCACACCTCTACACCCCCCTCCCATTCAAATTCTGTTTTTTAAGTAAAATCCAATAGGCAAGACCTGCTTCTCCCATGTTTCAGCACCTGCTCTGCAGAAGAGAGTCCTTTCCATCTGTTCAGGGGTCTAAGCCCTGGTTCACATGATGGGCACACCTGAAGGATCTAATTCTCAGTACTAGTCACAAAGTCTTGTCACCGAACAGCTTTCAGTTGGTGGAGTGTTTGCCTGGTCTACACGAGGTCCCGAGTTAAGTCCTCACCATCACACATATTGTGTTGTGCATGGCTATCATCCCAGCATGTAGGAGGTAGAGCAGGAAGAACAGTGGTTCAAGGCCACTCTCACGTACAGAGCAAGCCTGGTCTGTATGACACCCTGTCTCAAAAGACACAGACAAAAAGGGAAAAAAAAGAAAAAAGAACAACAAAACTTTGATTCTATCAAAGGAGTAAAAGCATGAACTTGTGAGCAACGGAATGTATTCTATATTTTAAAATATCGATGTGATATTAAAGAAGTTCAGAGGGGAAGGAGTTGGAGGGGAGGGTTAGAGAGGGCAGGTGTGGACCACATGTTCAAGCATGGACTGTCTGAAGGCTCTGAAGAGAGATTTGAGTGAGAAAATGGAGATGAGCATTTTGATTGGAGCAATGAGCAGTGAGGGTGGTGATTAAAGCTGAAAAAGGAAGAGGTGATGATAGAGCGTGATATCAATGGGGTCTCGGGAGAGTTTGGGGCTAAATCAAGGAGACTCAGTGGGATACAAAGGAGAGGTGAGATTTTATCCCAGGTTCATGACAAGTCTCCAAAAGCTCCTAAATATATATAGGCCACATTCTTCACGGTTTGCTATGCCTGCTTTGTGGAGAAAGATGACAGAGGCAAGGAGACAGAAACCTATCAAGTAAACAATATATTCTGGCCACATGTGCTGGTGACTTGTTCTTGAAGTCCAGTCTCTGTGCCCTTGGTGAGCTAAGCCATCACTGCATCAGTGTGGACCTACTAAGCTAAGCCATCACTGCGTCAGTGAGTGAATTTCCTTGTAGCATTGCCTGGGGTCTGGCTCTCTGTAAGAGATACAGAAATGAGAAAATC
Source organism: Pachyuromys duprasi (assembly GCA_028658305.1). Taxonomy (NCBI): domain Eukaryota; kingdom Metazoa; phylum Chordata; class Mammalia; order Rodentia; family Muridae; genus Pachyuromys; species Pachyuromys duprasi. The sequence continues at coordinate 6,848,264 of CM053749.1, forward strand.
AGTTCCAAGATTTAGGGTTGTTTTGACTGTTTGTTAAAAATTATGTTTTCTACATTACTTAGGGAAATAAAGTCTCCGAAGTCAGCAACCCTATTTTGTAACACTATATGAATCTCCCTTACCCCCTTCCCTTTCCTTTCCTGTTTCCCACTCTCTCCCCATCCCGCTTCTCCTCTTCCCCTCTCCCTCTCTTTCTCCCATCTCCTTTCCCTCTCCTTCCTCCCTTTCCCTCTCCATACTCCCTTGTTCTTCATCCTTCCCTTCCCTCTCCTTGTTTCCTTCTCTCTACCTCTCAGGAAATCTTAGGTTTTGGTGACCATCAGCAAATGGTTCTTTGCCAGGAGAGAAGATCTGAGAGGAGCTCATTAGAGGACTTCCCTTAGCAACAGTGAAGGAGAACCCAGCAAGCAGCCACACAGCACAAGTGTCTGTCACAGATGACTGCACGGAGAGAAAGTGGATGTGCGAATAAAGAAATACCTGCTCACCAGGAAACAAGGCCCTCTAATTTGCTACTGTCTGTGGCTCCTCTTTGAAGAATAAACCACAGAAACTGGCAATATCTGGCCCTTGATGGATGGACTCTACACACTCCCCAAAGCCACTGAAGCTGCAGGCATTTGATGCTGACTGCTAAAGGATTCGTCTGGACCCTAGCCTGGTTGTACTCAAGAAAAACATCCTGGTAACAGATAACAGCTACGGGTTATCCGAGACTAAAGTAGCAATACCGTGCTGAGATGATGCGTAGTTCAAAGTCATTCTCTTCAAATGCTATTAGCACGTCCTACAGAGGACAGAGATACTGCAGGTCTCAGCATAACTACTGCATTTGTTGCTATGGACAAAATACCAGACAGCCCACAGGATGGAGCCACAGGAAGTATTTGGTCTCCCTGTTCACTTAAACCTCTCCAAAATACCACTCTGCCATGCCCGGAAAGTCTGTCTCTTTAGTGATTATAAATCCCACTAAGTGAAAGAATCATCTTCAACCTTACAATCCACCCCATGGCACTGAAACTTAGCTTTAGAGGGCAGGGGTGATGGCTTCACATCATCCACATCAGCACCCACATCAGCAGCTCACAAATGCCTATAACTCCAGGTCCAAGGGATACAAGGTCCACTCTGGGCCTCACAGGCACACACACACACACACACACACACACACACACACACACACGCATGCACTAACGTGAGGGGTGGGGGGTTTTAAGAAGTATGTGTGTCTACATCAAGTGAAGTAAAGATGATAAGTTTTCTCTTCCCCCAATTCCACTCAAAGTGCACGATGTGACCTCTTGCCAAGTGTCTTGGGCTCCAGGACACACACACAGACCCTCTGGCAGCCTTGCTAAGTGAGATGATTGCAGCTCAGCAGCTTACAGCATCTATCTCTAGCAAGCTAACCAGGGCTGATGATACTGCTGGTGTTCAGATCACGCCGCGAGAGCCAAGGACCTACAGTGTTAACCTAAATGTCATTTTCCAGAATTTACTACATTCTCTCAAACCTTCATCTCCACCCCCACCATCTGCCCTCCCTCTTGCTCCTTGACTCCTGGAGTGTATGCCATTAGTGGGCTTAAAGACATACCACATATTGACACATCTGCTCTACTTGCTTACATCCCATCCTCCTAGAATATTCAGGATTCCGTTTGTTGTCTTGTTTGCTTGCAAGTAACCCCACTCATACTGAAAAGGTTTCAGCTATTGCCTTGCTTCCAGGAATAGCACAAGCATCAAGGTAATGCCCATGCTGGTGACACACACAGAGGCGATGCAAACAGAGGTGGTACATGTAGGGGCGATCCACACAGGGCTATGCACAGAAGGGAAATGCACACAAGATGATGTGCATGGTGGTGACGCAGACAGGGGTGGCACAGACAGAGGTAGCAAAGCTTTAGCCCTTGCTCTCCTGTCCTATTGAGACACCTGACCCAATAATTACATCACACTACATTTAGCCATTTATTTAACTGGTTATTTGGCCATATATAAAAATAGACACTATGTTAAATCCCATGTCTTATTTACATTTAATTTTTTGTGTGTACAGGCATTTCATCTGCAAGCATGTCTGTGTACCACATGTATGCCTGGTACCTTCAAATGTTATATGAGAATGTCTTATCTCTTGGAACTTCAGTTCCAACTGAAGTTACAGATGGTTATGAGTTGCCACATGGGTGCTGGGAATCAAACATGGGTTCTCTAGGAAAGCAGCTACTGGTCTTAAATGCTGAGTCAATTCTCTTGCCCCTTATTTGCATTTTGTCTTTAACATATCGAAATACCTGCTAAGTAGCACTTTTAAAATAAATGCTGTCTTAGTTAAGGTTTCTAATTAATAAAACAGGCTTTCTGAAACAGCATGAGCAAAATCAGTTTAAGGAGGAAAGGTTTTGTTTCATTTTACAAGATATAGCTCTTCATCTAGGGCAGTCAGGGCAGGAACTCAAGGCATAAGCCTGAAGTCAGGAACTAATATAGAAGCCATGGAAGAATGATGCTTACCAGCTTGCCCTTTTATAGTACCCAGGACCACCAGCCAACCAGTGCCCCCTACAATAAGACGGATCAATTAACCATCAATCAAGAAAATATATCACAAGCTTGTCCACAGGCCATTATGGCAGGGCCATTTTCTAAATTGAATTTTCCTCTTCCCAAATGCCTCTAGCTTATCAAACTGACATATAACTAGCCAGCACAAATGCTAGTTAAAATGACCGTAAGTAATAAATACAGCACAGCCATCCAAAACAAGAACGGATTATATTTTTTCATTTTAAAAATTTGTTTATTTTTATATTAATCACAGATTATGTACTTTGTATCCCTGCTGTAGCCCCCTCCCTCACTTCCTCCCACTCTCCCCATCCTTCCCTCATCTCCTCCCTGCCCCTTTCCAAGTCCACTTATAGAGGAGGACCTCCTCCCCTTCCATCTGACCTTAGCTTATCAGGTCTCTTCAGGGCTGGCTGCAATGTCCTCTTCTGGGGTCTAGCAAGGCTGCTCCTCCCTCAGGGGAGGGAGGATCGAAGAGCTAGCCATTGAGTTCATGACAGAAATAGTCCCTGTTGCCCTTACTAGGGTACCCAATTGGATACTGAGCTACCATGGGCTATATCTGAGCAGGGATTCTAGGTTATATCCATACATGGTCATTGGTTGGAGAAACAGTCTCATAAAAGACCCCTGTGCCCTGATCTATTTGGTCTTTGTGGAGCTCTTGTCCTCTCCAAGTCTTACTAACTCCCCCTTCTTTCATATGATTCCCTGCCCTCTGCTGAAGGTTTGGTTGTGAGTCTTAATGTCTGCTTTGATACATTGCTAGGTAGAGTCTTTCAGAGGCCCTCTGTGGTAGGCTCCTGTCCTATTGCTTGTTTTCTCCTACATTCAATGTTCATCCCATTTGTCTATCCAGATGAGGATTGATCATCTTACCCCGAGTCCTCTTTCTTGTTTATCTTCTCTAGGTGTATAGATTCCAATATGTTTATTCTATCTTATAGGTCTATATAAGTGATTACGTACCATGTGTTTCTTTCTGCTTTGGGGATACCTCACTCACGATGATCATTTCCAGGTCCCACCATTTGCCTGCGAATTTCATGATTTTCTCATTTTTAATTGCTGAGTAGTATTCCATTCTGTAAAAGTACCGTAATTTCTCTATCCATTCCTCAAGTGAGGGACATCTGGGTTGTTTCCAGGTTCTGGCTATTACAAATAAAACTGCTACAAACATGGCTGAGCAAATGTCTTTGCTGTGTACTTGAGCGTCTTTTGGATATATGCCTAAGAGTGGTATAGCTGGGTCTTG
>CM053749.1:6852601-6871942 GCA_028658305.1 Pachyuromys duprasi
TGCACTGTGATCTTTCAGAATTCTTAGGCTGGATATTTTGTTAGATTCCTACGGTAATGGGGAAAAATAGACTCCCAATCATCCTTACCGTGTCAAGATCTCAGTTTTTAATGCTATTCTTCAATGGTTCCTGCCAGAGTTTCATGCAGAAGATAAGGAGGGGCTGGGAAAATGGCAAGCATACGTGCTGCTCTTGCAGAGGACTTGTCCGTCACTCCAGTTCCAGGGCGATCTGATGCCCTCTCCTGGCCTCCTCTAGCAGCACATCCAAATGGTGCACTCGCACACACATAGACAAACACTCATGCGTACAAAACAAACACAAACAATTAAATCTAAAGCGCAAGAGAGAGAGAGAGAGTTGGAAGAAAACTGTTACACTCAATTTGAGAATGTTTCAGCTTTTTCTTTTTATCTTTTAATTTGTGTATGTGTGTTATGTGTTTGAGAGAGCTGTGGGTGTATGTGTATGTGACATGTGTGTGCATGTGTATGTCACACTGAGAGATAAAAGCATTCTATAGTGTGCATACAGCTGTCAGAGATCGAACTCAAATCGTCACCCTCACCTTTCACCTTGTTTTAGACGGGTCTCTTGTAGTTTTGCTGATGTATAAGCCACACTAGCTGCTCTCAAAAGTCTAGGGATTCTTTGGTCTCCGCCTCCCACCTTACCATAGTTGTCCTGGGATTACAGCTTTGTGCTGTCCTGTCTGCCCTGGTTTTAGAGTTCGGGACTTCAAACCTGCAGGTACGCAGCTGCTTTACCCTCTGAGACATCACTCCAGTCTTCTGGTTTTCCAGAGTCAAGCTGTATTTTGCTCCAACAACCCTCTGACTTGGGTAGTATGTGAGGAAAAGCAGAAAGCTTGGCTCGCAAAGGCTGTCCGTTCTGGGAGCAGGGCCAGCTGCTTTGAGAAGTGTTTCTGGACTATCACATGCTTGGAAATGTTCTCATTGGGCGATGTCCTATCTGTCAGATTACATGAGTGGGTGTGACAGATACAAGCAGCCGTGTATCCGTGCTCAGCGGCACGGGGCCACAGCGCAAAGCATGTGTCTCACTATGTTGATCGTAGAAGGGTCTTTTCCATCGTTTTTGACTTTCAGATAAATTACTTCTCAGCAGCTGGAGAAGAAGGACTCAACCCAAGCAAGTCAGTTTCTTGAAATGCTAACATTTACATTCATGGGTCTATATTCCTATTCTAAAATCATTCAGTGCCAGTACTGGGGCCATAGCTCACTTAGTGGAATATTTAGCTAGCATGCAGAAGGCCCTGGGTTTGATCCCTAGCAACCCACAACCCGGAGCATGGTGGTGCCCATAATCCCAGTGCGGGGGATGTGGAGACAGGAGGATCTAAAGCTGAAGTAATCCTCAGCTATGTAGCAAGCTCAGCTGAGGCTACCAGAGACCTGGCTCAAACAAACAAACAAGCTAACAAAAAAAAACATTCATGCACAAGGAGCTCAGCTGATACATAGGGCTCCATTTTCCATTTGGGCTCTCTCTGAAGACTATACACAGAAAGGATTTGTATCAAATCCAGGAACCAAATGCAAGGAATCCCAAACCCCATTCTGTTGTCACAAGGGGAACCTGGAGATGGCCATGGGTATTTTCTGTGGTTTGTTTTATTAGTTTGGGTTTGAGGTTTGTTGTTGTTAGTGCTAGAGATTGAAGCCAGGGCCTCATGCATGCTACAAAATTTCTGCTCACAGACTATACTCTCAGCATACCTCATCACATCCATTTTAGACACAGGTCTCATGTAACCCAGGGTAGCCTCAAACTTGCTATGTATCTGAAGCTGGTTTGGCATTCCTTATCTTTCTACCCTCACTTCCCACACTCTAGGATCACAGGTGTGTGCCACCATGCACAAGGTTCTGGGAAATTTTAGCACTAACAGGCCACTGCCAGTGTGCCTGCTTTAAGTCTAAGGAGGGCCTTTCACTAATACAGTCTCCAGTCTTCCTAGAGCAAGGGGCTAGACACGGATGTTCCCCTTCAGAGGGCTTCTCAATGGTGATTCTGGAGCAAGCCCCTGCTGAGGCTTCTGAGCATACTCCAAGGAGCCCCACCTGGTGACCTCACTCGCCCCTCAAATGCCTTCCTCTCAACTTCCTGCAAACAGCTTCCCAGGATCCCAAGGGTTCCCATGGCATAATGACGTCTTCAACCTCACCAGCCCTCCTCCCAGCAAGCACAGCGGCAATTCCTCAGGCTGCTCCTGGTAAACTTCCCTGGCAACCCAAAAGCTGGATGTAGGCCTATTGCCATATCATTCCGTCTTTGAGCCAGCTCTAGTTTGGGCATCTTGCAGCTGCCATTGCGTCTTCTACCACCATGCCTTCAACAGCCTGACTCGTGGCTTAGGGAAAACTTCCTATCTTCCACACCCGTTCTCTTCTTGCTTCTTCAGTCCTAGAGTATTCTGGAGATTTTCTTGTCATACCCCCATAGATAATCCTCTATATGTCATTTATATTTCTTTTAAAAATAATTTATTATCAGCTTCAGAGGTGGACAAACATTCTGTGGCACACGTGTGGAGTTGAAAGGATTCTTTCCTTTCACCTTTAGTGAGTTCGAGGGTTCAAACTGAAGTCTCCAGGCTTCTGCAGTCAGCACCTCTTCCCAATGAACTATCTTGTCAGCCCCTCCTTTCTAACTCTTTACAGTATATCTGATAAATTACTATGCAAGTTTCTTTTCTGGTTGACCCCCGATTGATACTGCTGTTCTTTTGGATGGACCCAGTTTGGGCACAGGGATACAACATAACAAAGACTGGTAGCCAGAGAAACACTGAGAACTTACTGGTTGAGGCTACATTCATGTTGGAGACATCCAGAGCATAAGCCTGTGAGCTGGAAGAGGGGTGTCCCAGAAGCAAACTGCAGGCATTAGATTTGGGGGAAAACCACAAGCAGCACGTTCAGATGAGCACATGCTGACCTGGGTGGGGGACCTAACCCAGCCACCTCACACTGGAAGAACACAGCTGACAAGAACCCCCAGTCCTCTCAGGTGAGCGACTCCATCAGAGCAGAGGACCCAAGGCGTGAGGTTCCTAGCAGTGTGTGAAGAATGCACAATCCTGCTTGAGTAAAATGAGGAGTCCCTTATCTAAACACGATGCTCACAGCCAGAGCAATTCTTCATCCACTGGCTCAGAAGCTCATCTCAGTCACCTTGAGCTCGGCTTCCCTCTTATTTCCCAAGTGGCCTCCAGCAGTTCCTGGGCCAGCAGGCTTCCTGTCTTTTTTGTCCAGAAGGAACCTGAGAGTACCTCTGACCTAAATTTCTCTGCAAAATTTCCAGTGTTCTTTTCCTCTCTTCACCAAGACTGTGAACTATCAAGTTCCAAAAGCAAGGAAATCATTATTGGTTTAGATTCTGTTACATTTCTATCCCTTAAGTCCAGGACTGTAAATCTGGAGTAATGGAAGAGTATATAATGCATGCTAAGAAGGCAACAAACCCAGAAGCAGGAAGATCATTGTGAGTCCAAGGCTAGCCTGGTCTACAAAGCGAGCTCAGGACAGCCAGGGTTACACAGAGAAACCCTGTCTCAAAAACAAAATAAAAACAAACAAACAAGCCCCAAAAGCAAACAAACAAACAAACAAAAAACCGCAAAAGAAGGCAACAAACCTTGTAAGCAGTACCTCTTCATTTCTCCCTAAAATAAATCCTGCCAACGCCCATTCACTGTGTTGCATTAACATGAGCACAAACAATGCCTCCATAAACCCTAGATGTTCCTTTAATGTTAAAAATATCCCCATTCACTCCTTAATCATACAGCAAACAATAGAAGTTTATTAAACATTTTAACTTCTTTTCTTTCTTTTTCTTTTTTTGGTTCTTGTTTGTTTGCTTAGAAAACAAATGGACCTAGAAAACAAGCTGGAGTAGCTATCCTAATACCTAATAAAATAGACTTTCAACGAAAATTAATCAAAAGGGATGAGGAGGAACACTTCATTTTCATCAACGGAAAAATCCACCAGGAAGACAGAACATCTATGCCCCAATTACAAGAGCACCTGCATTTGTAAATAAAACATTATTAAAGCTTAAATCACACATTGATCCCAACACATTAATAGTGGGATACTTCAATACTCCACTCTCACCAAGGGACAGATCATCTCAACAGAAACTTACTAGGGAAACAAGGGCACTTACAGAGGCCCTAAATCAAATGGACCTAATAGATGGCTACAGAACTTTTTACCCAAACTCAAAAGAGTATACCTTCTTCTCAGCACCTCATGGAACCTTCTCAAAAATTGGCCATAGTTGGGCACAAAACAAGCACAAATAGATATGAGAAGATCAAAATAATCTTTTGTATCCTATCAGACCACCATAGCATAAAAATAGACCTCAACAACAACAGAAATAACAAAAAGCCTATATTCACATGGAAACTAAACAACTTTCTACTCAATGACAGATGGGTCATAGAAGAAATGAAAAAAGAAATTAGAGACTTCCTAAAATTCAACGAAAATGAAGGCACAACTTACCCAAACTTATAGGATACAATGAGAGCAGTGTTAAGAGGAGACAGGGTCTCATTTAGGCTAGGCTTCCCCAGAACCCACAGTGTGGCTGAGGGTGAGCTAAAGCTTCCGATCCTCCTACTTCTACCTCTGAGGTGCTGGAATCACGGGGGTATCCCCTGCATCTATTTCTATACAGTGTCGGTTCTTACCCAGGGCTTGGTGCATACTAAGCCCTTACTCTACCAAACGAGCTAAATCATCAGCCAGAATGAATGGTTTTAAACATTGTGCCCACCCAAAAGAGTTTGAACTGAATTCTGTACCTATTAAAACATTCTTGAAATGCATAGACAGAAGACCAGCAGTAGTGGTGTACACCTTTAATCCCAGCACTTGGGAGGCAGAGACAGGTGGATCTCTGTGAGTTCCAGGATAGCCTAGTCTACAGGGTGAGTTCCAGGACAGCTAGGGCTCCACAGACAAACCGTTCTCAAAAAAAAAATCCAAAAAGAAAAAGAAAACAAGAAATGAATAGATGGAGGAAGCAGAATCATAATCTAGAATGTTCTAGAATCTGAAATGTTATTTAAAAAGTGGAAAAAGGGAATCATGGCTATCCAAGAAATTTATTATAAAGGGTGGTCTTTCTGCATAAAGCTTCAGAGTGGCATGTCAACACTCCAAGAAAACAAAAGAAAAACAAGGCAAAAGACCATTATAAAGCAAAGACAGAAGAATGAAGACAGGGAGAGACCTACATCTAAAGAAGCAGGAAAGAATACCTAATGATTTCACATGGGTCTCCGAATGCTGAAGACAGGCATTCACAGGGCTCAGGTCAACTGGCCAAAAGAAGAAAAAGAGCGCGGAATCTTGAGGGGAGAAAATAGAGAACTCTGAGATGTGTAGAACTTGGCATTTGTTTGTTAAACAGTGTAGATAGGGAACTGTTTATTTATAAGTACATCAAACATTTCCCCAGCTTCCCACACATCAGAGAGGTAAATCATTTGTTAATAAATATTATCTCTGTGCCTGTCACAGCATGAACAGGTGGTTTTAATGCAACTGCTCCCCAGCATGACTCTTTCTCATTATTATTGTCTTTGTGGTTTTCTCATTTAGATAGCTCTGTGGCCTACTGGATTTCCCAAGACAGCTGGCCAGCAGGCAGCACAAACAGTGAGAGACGAAGGCCAGACCTGCCAAGGCCTCCTGTGATGGAAGCAAAAAAGTGGGGGTGGGAAGAGGAAAAGTTTGGGGTTTGTTTGTCTGTTGTAGAGTTTGTTTGTTTGTTTGCTGTGTTTGGGGGCTTTTGTGGTTGTTTTTTGGTTTTGTTTTTGGTTTTTTTTCCCTGTTAATATTTTCTCATCTGACCTGGCCTAGCTCAAATCCCTGATGAAGGATCAAGAAAGATCTTTGCCATTGGCTTCCCACCTATGAGTAACAGCATAACTGAGCATTGGTTGGCTTTTGGCTCCCCCATCCTCACTGACCTTAAAGAGAATAACTCACAGCAGTCAAAAGATTGGATCCGATACATACCATGTATTGCCCATGATAACATGAGTGAATGTTTTGATCCTCTTTAATCTTTACCACTAAAATCAGGATAATAGCTGTTGCCTAACTCACCATTGCTCTCCAATGCAAATAATATTCAAAATGCCCTCAGCACAGTGCTGAGCCAAGAATGGACACAGCAAATGAGTGCTGATGTTCCCGCTAATACTGCAGTTGGGAGATCCTTCACTCTCCCACCCTCCACCCTGTCATTACACATCGCTGGAATCTATCGTCTAGGCCGTCAGCTGCCCAGCCCTTCACTCTGCTTCTGCCTGGAATTACTGTGCAATGTGGTACAGGCAAAGTAGACGAAGATTGCAAGCCCCACAGACCACAGCTCAGACATGTTTTCTACCCTGTTTGGGTGCACCTGAAGTGGATGATAATAATACTTTGGGTCTCAGAGTTGTAATTAGTATTGAATAAGAGAATTATAGGTGCAGTCAGATCAGTGAGGTCGGGGGGCTTTGTTGACATGGCCCAAGAATTTTTTCCTACTATCTGCCATGAGTAGGTCATCAATCTGGCATAGACTAGGTGTTTTATGTATTTGGTCACTTGCTCATTCATTTAATATGGTTTTGCCTTTGTTTCTTTTTTTTTTTTTTTTTTTTTTTTTTTCTACAGGGTCTCACAGTCTAGCTCAGGCTCACCTGGAAGTCACTGTGTAGCCTTGGCTGGCCTGACTCTCAGGGAAGTCTTCCTGCCTCAGGCTCAGTGTGCTGGGGTTACAGATGTGGCCCCCAGACACAGGAAGTGCCATATTTAATGAAGTAATCAGTCCTCTTCCTGGACCTTAGTAAGTACAGCTGGCTTTCTGCCTCTGGTCTCCACTCCTACATTTTTCAGTTCATTGATGAACTTGGAGCCTATCACACGAAAATTGACTTGCCAGAGATGTTGCGTTTCTACCCATAGTTCCAGGTCCAAAAACCTTCTGGCTTTTAGGGCACCTTCAGTCATTGCACATAACCCTACACACATAGCCCCCACACACACACAATTTAAAAATAATAAAATAAGCTTATCTTGATCATTTAAAAATAACTGGATAAGTATTTATATTTACTTATTTCTGTTTCCTCCAGAAAATAGATCTCGCACTTCGTGGCTACCTTCTCACTAACCATGGACCTTTTCCCTTCAGATTGGGCCTGCCTGTGTGTCCCAGTTTGCCGCAGTCTCTTCCACTCCCTATTGTGTCTTGGGCACAGCAGGTGAAATATACACACATTGCCTGTGCTGAACTAGAGTCTTCAGAAGCTGCTGTTACCTGCACTGCCCCCCGGGCTGCTGTAGGTGTGGGAGCCAGTTAACCTTTTTCCATAGCCTCATGAAGGTCCTCGAAGAAGGGGCAGAGACTGTAGGGCAAGAGCAGGCTGAAATGCAGGTGAAGAGCAGATGGGCAGAGGTACCCTGCTTCTTCATGTGTTGATGCTAACCCATAAGTACAATCACAATGTGACTTTTGTGAACAGTCATTGTTACTTTTATTTATATCAACAGTTCTACAAATATCACCAGGGATGGCACTGTGGGCGGTAGCCAGCCTTCGTTGTAAACTTGAGGTATACCTTTCGGTGTGTATGGGAGGACATATCCAAGATGGATTTATGGGGAGGAAGAAGGACCCGCATTGGCTGGAGTCCTAAACCAAGTAACTTGGGGAAATGAGAAGACCAGCCGTGCCCTACAGTGCTCATCTGTCTGCTTCCCAATCTGCCCAGATGTGAGCAAGTGGCCCCTCACACATTTCTGCCTAGACAGCTGAGACTCATTCTTGTTGCCATACCTTTGCTGAAGCATGAGCCCAAACCATTTCTCTTCTACGTGGCTTCTTGTCAGGTATGTGGTCACATCGATGAGAAAACCAGCACTTTACACAAAAACCTAATGGATCTGGGGTTGAATCAAAACATCAGGATGTTTTCTTGAGGGATCTGTCTATGAACATTGACTGTGATACAGGCATAGAGCACAATGGTATATGATCCCGTTGACAGTAAGACCTGAAGATCCTTCCGTGGTGGCAAAGGGGACAGATGCTAGTCCCTGTCCTGATGACCCAACCTTGCTGTGAACATGCTTTGAAGTCCTGATGTGCCTTTCCTGGTCTTCATTTACATAAATCAGTGATTCATTGTTGCAGTAATTTTAAGATTTATTATCCTAGGAAAAGATGACTAGAAATTAAAAAAAAAAACCTTTTTGGAATTAACTTTAAACATCTAGGGTTATGGGGTGTGACATAGATGAAACAACGGGAAATCTACAGTGAAGGAAGGTACCAGATATGAAGATAAGAGGGAAGGAAAAGAGGGAGGGGCAGTACCTGAAGAACTCATCCTCCTTTGCCTGTGTGAGAGAGAGAGCTTAGTAGAGTCAGGCCTCTCTCTTACCTCTTTCTGCAAAGAGAAGGGACTGAAGAGAAAAATGTTGTGGAGGAGATGGGAGTTCAAGGGATAACTAGTTCCAGGAAGCCTACGCTCCAGGAGATTCTGAACATAAATAGATAATTAAATAGAAAGAAAGATAAGTTAACTAATTAATAGGGAGAAAGGCAGGAGGAAAGAAGGAAGGAAAATGGGAACAAAAAGGAGAAAATCCTTTTTTATATTAGGCTAGGAAATATAATTTATTCCATAAAAATTAACCTCGTTACAAGAGGAATGCTGAAGTCTGTTTACACGTTGTTTAGTAGTTGTGGGGCTGGGGCTACCCCAGCGCACCGGAACCCACAGACACAGAGCCTTGTTCACACCCCCGCACCCAACCACATCCTCTGACGGTGGGTGGGAGGGGCTGACAATCACTGACTGAATCAGTGTGCTCTACCTTTCCGTCCTCTTGAAGCTATGCAGAACTTAACGCAGAACAAAACCATAGAGAGTTCACCACTGTGTGTTATCTGATGGCATCTTCTGGTCTGTGCCATCCTAGGAAGCTCTGTGATGGGGCGGGGTGGGGGAACGGGACCTCCTCTTGGCTGATGGTCCCCTCCTTACCAAAAGCTTTTCCAACCACTCTCCCCACCCACACTGCCAGCACAGGCAGCTTCTTTCCTCCGGTTCAGTACTTGTGAGCCCTGAATTGATCCGGAGAGTTGTGGTGGATTTTTATTAATGAACAAATAAAAAGCAATGGGGATGTATCTGGAAACCTGATTAGGGCCGTGGACCGGAGCCGCCTGCTTTCTGCCAGAAATAAGGTCAACATGTGGATGCCCGCTGGATGAATCCATTTATCCAGTCTTTATCTCTGTACCAGGAAAAGCAAGGAGAAATGTTATTTATTGTTTCATAAAAACTCCCAATTAGTGAATCAGCTGGGAGCCTTGATACATAGTTGTAAACACCAGCATTCGTCTGTGGAATCCATGGAGACGAGAAGGTTGTTGGTTCAGGAGGGCAGGACGATTAGACTCACATCTTCACAGTTTCGTGAACTCAAGATGCTCCTTGTTTCCAGTGTGGCAATTTGTTACTGCTCTAGATGGTAATCTCTCTGTTTTGTTTTACTGTTTTCTATAACAAGCATGAGCTACAGTGTGGCTCTGCTAATGGCCCTGAACCACTTTGATGGCTGCAGATTGGCTTTACTTGGGATTGTGTAAAAATTCACTCATGCAAATGCACACATCTCTAATGAGCACCTAAACAAGTGCCAAGTAGTGCTGAGTCTACAGAGCATGTGAACGGAGAGGTGGGCGAGGGAGAAACAAGGGCGATGAGGAATTCACAAGGCTGGAAAAGAGTCTGCAGTATAAAAAGATTTAGTCAGGCCAAGCCTCACTGAAAATAGCGGGCCGGACATTGTGGCTCATGTCTGCAACCCCAGCATTTGGGGGAGGGGCAGGGGCAAAGAAGCGGGGTTTTGCTGTTGTCCTGGTTACACAATGAGTTTAAGGACAGCCTGGAAGACAGGAGGCCTCTCCCCCCCCCAAAAAAGTACAATAGAAAAGACATTGGGCAATGCAATGAGCCAGACAGCTATGAGGGGAGTAGGGCAGAAGAATATTCTAGGCATAGAGAACAGCTTAACAAACAAACAAACCAGCATTGTGGGGGCTGGGGGGGCAGCTCAGCTGATGCAGTGCTTGCCTAGCACAAATGAAGTCCTGGGTTTGAGTCCAGCACTGCATAAACCCAGTGTCATCATGTGCACCTGCCATTCCAACATTTGGGAGATGGAGGCTGGAGGAGCCGGGATTCAAGCCTGTCCTCAGCTTACTTGTTAAGTTCAAGCCAGTCTGGGGCCGGCGTGGGGAGCCTTCAAGTAGAAGCAATGAGCTGGTGCTGAGACATGGTTAGAATAGAGAATAAAGGAGGATTGCAGAAGGGAACAGAGAATAAGGAGGGAGAGTAAGAGTAGGAATTTACTGTGTTCTGCAGCTGTCGCTCAAGAAAGTCACACAAGTATTCCATGATTCGTTGTGCTTGCAAAGTAGGCTAGCCAGTAGGCTAGACTGGCTGAACAGTAAGCCTTAGGGAGTGTGGCTTTCCTGGTCTGTCCTTGGAGTATTGCCTCCGATGTGAGGAACAGAAGGCTACTCCCTTTGATTTACAGTCAGTGAGTGGCAAACACAGCAAGACAAATACTGTACATCCAAATCAACACTCAGGAAAGGTCTGGCTTGTTCTCCCTCCCTCTGGAGAGTGACTGACACCAACAACTTGACATCTTCTTCTGCCCATCTCTGCTTCCTCTTCCTCCCTTCTACACGCGCAGGTCTCCTGGCAACTTCCTAATAAACATCCTACTTGCTAAGTTCCATTTCAGAGTCAACTCTCCAGGCAAGCCAACCTGAAACTCAGCCACTCTACAAGGACAGGAATAGCTTCAGTGCTGCTCTCTGCTACCACAGCAGACATGGCCGACTAGCTGTAACAGAGAGCACCCATATGGTGTGACAGTCAGTCTTGAGTGACTACAACTTTCAAGTGAGGAAGTGCTCATGAGTAAATGACAGGACCTTAGACGGGAATTGCAGGAAGTGTTCCATTAGCCTCTCAGTGATGAGCAGAATAAAGCATGGAAAAGGAGGGTTTATGCCTAACTATTCTCTCTGCTCTCTGCATGTATATTGGAAGACTTGGGATTTGGGTTTGAAGGAGATACTGAGGTAGATTGTCATTTTGGTGGGAGGTCTCTTAGATGTTATTGTCTCCATAGACAAGCAGACAGAGAATGCTGGGGGCTTATTGGAGGGCGCTTCTAATAGGTTTCTGGGGAAGGTCCTATTCCATGTGAGTAGCCCACAGTACATGATTTCAGCCAGGCTGTCTCAGAATGGGTTATGAAAGTGAGGAGGGCAAGAATTTGGAAAAACAAGTTGTTTTGGTTTAGGAAACCACATGGCTGTCATTTCAGGGATGATTATATTTGAAGGAAAATGGAGGAACTTCACAAAGTGGTGTGGCCCTGGCTTACACACATGTACGTGATGCGCATGTGTCTGCAAGTTCACATGTGTAGGGGTTGTATGCACATGTAAAGACAATTATGCATGCATGTAGAAGTCAAAGGTTGACTCTGCGAGTCTTTGCAGATCACTCTCCACCTTATTCCTTTGAGACAGATTCTCTCAGTTAAGCCCAGAGTTTGAAGACATGTTAGTCTAGCTAGTCAGCTTCCTCCAAGCATACTGTTTCCAATTCCAAGTATTGGAATGACAGGAAGGCCACCATGCCCATCCAGCTTCTCCATGGCTTCTGAAGACCAGACCTGGCCTTCAGGCTTAACTGGCAAGCTCTTTATCCAATGAGCTATCTCCCCAGGCCCTGTACTTTTATTTCTCTAGACTTCAACTTAAACTTTCGAGAGCATTTAATATTGGGTGGGGCTTAGGTTTCACCCCCGCAGGCTTAGTTAGGGGAACAAAACCATCCTATTCAAATTAGGTCCATTCTCCTCTCTGTTGCTTCTCTGTTAATTCATGATGGGTTTGTGCTGTCTTTGGGGGCTACCAACTTTTGAGTTGTAATACAAGGCTGGGTATACTTGAACAGAAAAGCAGAGCAGGGAGCAATATTTTAACTCTGAAGACAGCATGATTCCAAAGCTAATTTAATAAATGTCTCTTCCTAAACCATTCTAGAAGCTTCTCTCAGGTAAAAACTAAATTGCCCACCGGGAGGTGTAGCCTAATGAAGGCAAGAACAGAATTACTTCATTAAATGTCCACAGCTGTTTGCTCAAGGAATAAAGAGACCAAAGTGTTGGTATTAGGGAGAATTCTCTAGGCAACTTCTATATGCCTACAAATAAAAATGCACCCCAAACCCTCCCTTTCTTTGTTATGGCTGTAATCATCACCCATTGCTGCCATTAGAACCCAGCCTCTTTGACTTCTCAATGTAAACTGAAGACCAGCTGGTCTTCAGGAATTTGCCAAGCCTTCAGCATCAGATCGAGGCTGAGGAGGGAACCAGTCACTATGGATCAGTCCAGTCCTCATGGACTAAGCAGCTCAGCCTTGCCAGTGTGTGGATGATCACCGTTGAACTGCGAAGTCCCTACCATTTAATCCAATCTAATACAGCTTGGTTCCTAACACATATCCATTATCTGTTTTCCACCTCAAGAGACCCTAACTGACAGAGAGTCTATGCATTGACACATTGGAACCGAAATGCCCAGGGACACAGGTTGTCCCACAGAGCTAAACCCACTGTTTTAAACTGCATGTTTTAGAAAAGTTCACCAGGCTACAAATGCAAGAGTCTTCCAAAACGCACCTTCAGTGATTCACTCCCTGACAAATTCCCATGTGTAGTCCCCAAACCCCACGAAGTTGGAAGAGACAGAGAGAACCTTATCAGCTGGAAAGGCAGGTGAGAAGCATATCCAAGACCCCCTGACTTACAAACTGTAAGGACTGGGGCATTTTTGAGAACATTCATAAGAATATTTTAGAGAAGGCATTATTGTAACCTAATGCTCCCCCACCCATAATCTGTTCTAGGTAGAACAATTTATACCTCCAAAGTTCATTTGTGCCACAGGCACATAATGACCAGAGTGTAATTCAATTCTCATGCTTTTCTTCTGAGTTCAGAGCCATGCAGCTGGACTGAATTTCATGACAATGGTGAGCAAACGCTTTGGCCTTGAAATCATGATACTGCTGTTACCTTTCAGAAAAAACACTTTGAGGTTTATTTTCCAGTCTTTTGCTTCAATGTCTTTTATTCTTTACTAGACTGTAGAAAGCTATCCCAAAGTTGACTGACATTTAATGTAGAAATAATCGTATTTGACAATGTGAGTAAACAAATTGTCTATGTAAAGTATCATTTCAGTGACTATGAATGGGCACCTCCACACTTCCATTCAAGACAGCCCTTCTCAGTGAAGAGGGATAGGAAAAGCACTTTGAGCCAAGCATAAGATGGGAGTTTGGAACCCCAGCATGTACTTGAAAGATGGGCAAGCCCAGAGGACTGCTGGGAATCCCATCACTTGAAAGGTGGGAAGAAATGGGACTCCCTGGAGCACGATACACTAACAAAGTGGGCAAGCTCCAGGTTCAAGGGAAAGACTCTGGCTTAATAAAGCCATAGGAGGAGACACCTGACTTCATTTTGGGGCACCACATGCCTGTACACAGACCTGTGCAGACACCTGTGTAACACATGCTCACACACAGACATAACAATCTTAGTATTTTCTGTCCCTACCCTTCTGGTTGGGACCCACTCCTTGGTTTCCCCATAAATGGAGACTCCCTCATGGGCTCTACTGGTTCCAACGCTCCCATCCTCATTTCTGGGCTAAGAACACTGCACCCTGGTTAGTATATTCTAGCTTTCAACTTCCCATTTCCTCAGCTCTAGGTGTACTTTGGCCCCAAATCTTTATATTATTAATTCTTGTGGATTCCTCTCATACTGTTTAAACTTCTTGATAATACACATAAATACCTTATTTCATCATCTTTGCTGAAATACTTCATGAGAGAAAGGATGTCACTGGTTAACCCAGAGGAGTAACCGGGGAGGTATGTGGTTAGAGGATAGTTTTGCGCACTGTGTATTCAGATGCTAGTTTTTGTACCCAGAGATCTGGTTACAGTCCATTGTCATTACTACTTAAGCATCTCCTGCTTTATGTTGCATAAAAATTGTTCTCCATCATCTCTGATTGGTTAATAAAGGGCTGAACAGCAAATAGCTGGGCAGGAGAGTTGAGGCAGGACTTGCAACCTCAGGAAGTAGATCCCAAGCGGAGAGGAGGGGGAGTGGGGAGAAAGTTGGCATGAGGAGATCTCCCTGTGGAGGTGGCCATGAGGGAGTTGCCGTGAGGACAGGGATGGAGCAGAATAGCCCAGGGCAAGATTAAGAAGGCCGGTAACAGGGCATACGGCTGGGAAGTAGTCCAGACCAGCACATGTGGGTTAGAATGGCTCGATCTGTCCAGCTATAGTGCTTGAAGCTTACTAATAAACGTAATAGGTCTCCATGCCATTATTTGGGAGCTAGAGCAGGCTTAGAAAAAACCCATACTTATAATTTTACAGCATGTGGTTGATTGTTCTCATGCCTAGCAAAGGTCTTTTGTGTTTGTGTTCCCTCCTGTTTTGTTCCTGAGGCTCTGTCATTGTGATGGTTTGAATGTAGAAAACACACCCCAGGCTCAGGCAGTTGAACTATCAGCTCCCAAGGTTTTGTTGCTATAGTGTAAGGATATGAAACATTTAAGAGGTGAAGCCTGGCTGATAGAAATTGGCCACTGAGGGGGTCCCAGGAGCTACAGCCTGTTCCTGGCTCTGGGATGTATCTCTCTGTGTCCCTTCTGTCCCAGATTCCTGCAGCAAGGTGGACACCCTAGTTACTATGCCTTCCCACCATGAAACTCTGAGCTAAGATCCACCCTGCTTCCCCTAAAGGGGCATCTTACCAAGGTCTTGTGGCTGTAAGGGGAATAGTAATGATCTGGTGGCTAAGGAGGTCAAGTGTGTCTCCCTGCTGTGAAGCGGGTGGTGAGGGGAGGCAAAATGCTAACCATCACATTTGGGAGGGGAAGGCAGGAGTATTGGCTCTAAGGGATTGCCAAGCTTCTTCCCTGAATAATAACCCTTCCGGATGGAAGGGGCTTGAAGGCTGGGGGTCTACTAATTGGTGGTGGCTTAGGTGTTTTACAGATCCCTGGGCCCTCTCCTTTCCCTTGTTGGTCCCGTTTAGATAACCCCTCCCCCAAACCTTCCCTTTCTTTCTCCTTGCAATGACTTCTATGAACAAGAACCCCAAATCTCAGGAATCCCCAAGTCTGCTTTCTCTGTCTACCTATCCAGTGTCTCTTGACCCTCTCAGGTTTGTCTACACAGTGTATTTGAGGCTAGCATAGGCCATGCGAAACCCTGTTAGACTTAGAAAATGAGGTGGATACACACATACATACACACTCACACACATACACACACACCACAGGAATGGTGGCACTTTTGACTGCTAATCCTGAATTAGCAGATGTAATACAAGTCTCTTGCATGCTAGGCAAGTGCTCTTGAGTCGCTGAACTGTGTATCTCTAGCCCTAGAGTTTCCTTAAGAAAAAGAAGGAAGAGCCAAGGGTTAGGAACCTTTGCTGTTCTTACAGAAGACCCTGTTGGCTCCCAGCTCTTAAACCGAACTCTAGGGGATCCGGTGTCCACTTCTCCCTTCCTCAGACACCTGCACACATATGTACATACACACAACAAATCAATAACTTTTTAAAGAAAAAGCATGCAGAACTACAATTTCTGTTGAGTAGAAATTGCTGCCTTTTTGTGGAGTGGAAAATGTATAAGACTTCCCCTTTTCTGAGCCTTCCTTTATGGAATCCCTCCTGCGTTACTGTGAATAGAAAGCTATCTAACAACGCTGAATCTCAGTGGTGCAGACAGGTAACCCCAACTGTTCGGTGTCTATGCAGTCTTTGGGAAAAAGAGAGAGAGATTCTGCAGAAATTTAGAGACGTTCAGACTGTTCTCAGAGGAGAAATGGCATCAGAAAAGAGAGCTTTGACTGCTGTGTCTCTGGCAAACATTTTGCATTCCCTGAATAACCTGGCACCCAACTCTCCTAGAGGGGCCCATACACAGCTGGAGGATTTCACACATCCTGATTTGAAAAACATCTGGAGAACTTTGTTGGCAGAAGTGCTGAGTGATGGAGTAGTCTCCTCCTCCCAGGCAGGATTCTGAGGTGGAGGAGTCCTGGTGGAAGGGGGGCTGGTTTAGGAAATTTGTTGCCATGGAAATCATGGCCCAGACTATTGAATTCACCACAACAGGCTGCACCAGTTTACAGTTCCCCTCAGAGGTAACCAGACCTGTGTTTCCAGAATGGTGGGGAAGTGATGGTTTGCCGCCAGACAGCCCTCAAGGAAGTCACTTCAGAGTCTCAGCCCTTCCACTTGTGGAATGTGGAAAATCCTGTGGGGAAGGCCATGCACAGATAAATCTGGTGCCTAGCTGGTATGCAGCGGACATTATTCATCCTCACGAGCTTCTCATGGGGAGTGGGCAGCAATGTTCCTCTTTCTCTCTTCTTTTTTCTGTTGTCCCCAAGTAGACATTCAGATTGCTAGATATTACCATTTTTCACTTTGTCTTGGCTTTATTTCAGATTTGCTTTGTTATTTTTAGTTGTGTATGTCAAGTGGAAACATATGTGAGTATATGCACAAGGTGTGTGCAGTGTCCGAGCATAACAGGGTCTCAGACCTTAGCACAACTGACTCCATGATGGAAGTACCATTCAGGCACAAAACTCAGCATGCAGACAGTACCACCTGCCTGAAATCAAAACAAAGCTCTAAGCCATTAAAGTCTCTAGGAAAGTCTCATATATATATATGTATATATATATATATATGAGACATATATATATATATATATGAGACATATATATGTATATATATATATATATGGCTTGCTTTTTCACTCTTCTGCTTCTGGCTAACTGTTCTTGTTAACTGAAGTATGTCAAACCAGAACATGGTTTTTGTGTCTAAAAGCTCACCCTAAGAAAGGCTCAGAACTGTACTGGGATCCTGAACACACAGTGCAGTCACTAGCTGGCTACTAAAGACTTTCCTATGGCTTAGACCCAAGACCAGATATCTTACAATATAAGGATGCCAGAAGGAGGAGTCTGATCTCTCTGAGCTTGGGTTCCAGGCAGTTGTGAGATGCCAGACATGGTGCTGAGATCTGAACTTGAGTCCTCTGGAAGAGTAGGATATTCTCTTGATGGCTGTGCCAAGCCTTGTTTTCACACCACTGTAGACCCTCTGTTCTTATTAAACGCCTGCTTGTGAATGTTGAAATGTCTGTCTCCCTTACTTCCCTCTCCTCACACTGACCAAGAAATGAGATTCCTTTGCTTTCTGCATTTGATGTACTTCCAAATCTCACCCTCAAAGCTAAGGCCAAAGATCTGAAATTCGTAACCAAGATTTAAGTACCCTCCTTTCAGAGCACAGGCGGTGGCTTATCAAGGGTGAGGGCAATTATGGGCAACTCAACTTATTCTCAAATGATCTTTTTGTTTCTCCCTCTTTCCTCTTTCCTCCTTCCTCCTTCCCTGTCTTTTCCTCCTCCCTTCCTCGTTTCCTTCCTTCCTTCCTCCCCTCCTTCTTGTCTTGATTCATCTTGAGACAGTGTATCACATAGCCCAAAATAGCCCCTAATTTGCTATGGAGCCAACGATGACCTGGAGCCTCTCTGGACCTCCTCCTCGCCTCCTGAGACCTGGGAGTATACCACATATTGTCAGGATTGGTCCCTGAGTTTCCTGCATGCTAGCAAGCACTCTGCCAGCTGAACTACATCTCCAGCCCCAAAACACCTTCTTTTACTTTGGCCTTTAGGTGGCATCTGGATACTCGATGAAGGATTACTGATGAAATACTCAGATGACATTTGGACTGTTATGTTTTGGTTTTAATCCCAAGTGTGAGATTTTAGTTGGGCTATGGTTTGCCCACACCTGTTTATTGTCTCATGTGGAACATGCCTTTTGCCAGCTAGTAATGGCCTTTCATGTGTGGCACAGAGAGGGGCGTGGTCTAGGAATCTGAGACTATAAATGTGAGAACCAAGAAAGAGAAAGTGTGGTGTTAGATGTTAGCGTGTGGCGTGTGGCAGTTTGAGAGACCAAAGACGGATGATGTGGTGGTTCAGAGCAGACAGATGGAGAGAAATGCTTCGGGGAACAGTGGCATGGAGGAGACTGCTGGCTGTGTCTGTGGTATAGAGCCCTAACAGACCCACTGACTCTCAACATGCAGGAGAAGTAAAGGAGCCCTCTCTCCCCCACTCTTCCCCCTCCCTCAGAAGGTGGGGAGGTTGGAAAGGAGGTTGAGAGGAAGTAAAGTAGAGTTATAAAAACTAGTGCTACATCAACCCAATCTTTCAGGAATGATAACACATGCTTTGCTCTAGGGCAGGCTGAAACAATTGCTTTTGGCACGTATGTACTGTCATTCAAGTATGGCATGTCCCCCACAAGCTTACGTGTCTGAGCACTTGCTCCAGCTACTGGTGCATTTGATCGGTTCTGGAACCTTTAGGAGATGTGGTTATTGAAGGACGTTCGTAACTGGAGACAGACTTTGATGTTTTACAGCCAGGCCCCACTTCCTGTCTGCTTTCTGCTTCCTGACTGTAGATACAATGTGACCAGCCACCCTGCATTCCCACTGCCTTCCTAGTGAGGATGGACTCTCAACCCAGGGTGAGGTGGCTGCTTTCTTTAGATTCCTGGTGACTTTGAAAGCCAGCTACCCGATGTATCAGAGCAGATATTAAGACTCGTGATCAAGCCTCTGGCAGAGGGCGAGAAGTAACGACAGATCTGGGGGAGGTTGTTGAGACTTGGGGAGAACAAGAGCTCCACAAAGACCAAACTGAGCAGGGCACAGGGGTCTTGTAAGAGACGGTTTCTACAATCAAGGACCATGTGTGGATGTGGCCTGGAACCCCTGCACAGATGGGGCCCATGATAGCTCGGTGTAGGACTGAAGACCCTAGTGAGGGAAACAGGGACTATTTCAGTCAAGATCTTGATGGCTGACTCTTTGACCCTCCCCCATACAAGCCGGGGAGTGACAGACTGGCTAGATCCCAGGGGAGGACATTGCAGCCAGCCCTGAGGAGACAGGATAAGCTGGGGTTGGATAGAAGGGGAGGAGGCCCTCCCCTGTTGGTGGACTTGGAGGGGGCAGGGAGGAGGGAGATGAGGGAGGGAGTGGGAGGGTAGGAGGG
>CM053749.1:6872042-6976729 GCA_028658305.1 Pachyuromys duprasi
CTCTCATGGCTTGCTCAGGCTGCTTTCATATACCCACCCAGGACCATCTCCCCTCTATGGTCTGAGCCCTCCCATACCAATCATTAATAAGAAAATGTCCCTACAGACTTACTATCTGATGGAGCCATTTTCTCAGCTGAGGTTGCCAGATGATTGTGGGTTGTGTCATGTTGACAAAAATCTAGCCAGCATACCAGGCTTGCTGGCCAAGCTACATTTGTCATCCCCGGGGTGGTTAGAGAGCTCTTCTATGTCTATGGGCCTGACCAGATGTTCACAAAGCCATGAGTCATGGCTAGTGGGTCACAAAGAAGCAGATGGGATGCAGCAAGGGAAATTTCTTAGAACGTGAAACCCTGAGAGACCACAAATCAAGCATTGTATTCTTTTCCTCTCAAAAAATGATTTCACTCTGATTTTTTTTTAATACTTCTTCACAGCACACACCCATGCACACCCTTCCTCAGCTCACACACGTTCCCAATATGTCCCTTCTTCCGGTGAGACCTCCTCTCTTGAGGATAAACTGGGTGCAGCTCCTACTCTGCCTCCATTCCTAGCCAGGGAGGGCACTGTCAGTGAACCACCTACTGAGTAATGCAGGCACTCTCTGGGAAGTCAATTAACTGAAGTTGCTCATTTGAATAATGGTGCTAAGAAAACTGTGAAGGGATTGAGTAGGAAACCCCTCACCTGACAGTGCCCCTGCTTTCTGTGTCACTGGGAAGTCACAGCAAACACTCTGAGGGTTCAACAAGGTGGAAAGAGGAAACCAACTCCCAAAAGCAGCACTCTCGCCTCCATAGGTACAGGGCAGCACACACGTGAAATGCATGCTCGTGCACACAGGCAAACAGCCTGGTCTACACAGCTAGGACAGCCAAGGCTGCACAAAGAAACTCTGTCTTGAAAAAAAAAACAAGCAAACAAAAAAGTCCTTAAAAATGGCAAGTTGAAAAGAAGTGAGCATAGCTGGAGATCAGCGCTGGTGCGGTTGTCCACGCTTGGCATAATGTGTGAGGATTGCTTAGTTCCTCTTTTATATAGGAGTTTTCTTTCTCAGATGGATTAACTGAGATTTAAGCCTAACCAGACAGACAGTAGAGTTTATTGCATGGATAATAGGGATTTCTTTAATTCTCTCACACAATGAGTCAGGCTTTCAAAATTGCCTGAAGATGGATGTATGCCATTACCAGTCAGAATGGTTCATTCTTAACCTTACAGTACGTTAGGTGAATAATACAATCCGTGGGCCAGTGAGATGGTTCAAAGGATAAAGGGGTTTGCCGGCAAGTCTGATGGCCTGAACTTGTTCCCCAGGGCCATGGTGGAGGGAGACAAGTGATCCCTGCAAATTGTCCTCTGATCTCCACACACAAACCATGACATGAGCTTACCCACACGTGCACACATACACACAAAGTAAATAAATGTAAAATAAAATAATACAGGCTGCATAAATCGTATCTATGTTATGTTTATACAATAGACCATAAGGCACTAAAGAATCTCAGAGCAGCTTAGTTTATACGTGATGTAAATACAGTGCAGGCTGAAGTTAATCAGAGGAAGCGGGCCCCAAGGGAGACAGTTTGTCAGAGGCCCTAGGAGGTAAAATAAATGAAATGCCTTTCATAAAAGTTTATGTAGGCTAAGACTCCTGGCATGCAGCTAGCTAGAGCCAACTGATCCCCTTAGCAAAAATAAGGGGAAGTGCTGGGGAGGAAGGTACCAGAGAGACAGTGCCATGAGGGAGCTTGTGTAGGGCAGGCAGAGGCTGCAATCGGAGACCTCGCTCTGCAGAAAACTAAGTTGAAATCAACACAGTAAGGGGCTGAGGGTGAAGCTCAACTAGAGGAGTGCTTGCCTGACGTACAGGAAGGCTGAGGTCCCATGGCATCGGGATACTGAGTTTGAAGTCAGCCTGGGCTGCCTGAGATGCTGTCTCAAAAGAAGAAAAGAAAGGAAGGAAAGGAAAGAGGGAGGAAAGAAAGGGAGAAGAAACAAAAGGAGAAGAAATATGTGTGTGGAAGGTGGCAGCCAGGAAGTTACATAGTCCTTTAAAATATCTGTGAAGGTTTTGTCCAAAAAGGTAGATTTAAAATAACTAGATGAAGAGAAGGAATTTTACAAAAATTCAAGGCCTCCCTTATTTCTGTTTTTTTTCCTCTTAAAAATTCATTCTCACTCTCTTTTTTAAAGTGTGTGTGTTTTCTTTTCTTTTCTTTCTTTCTTTTTTTTTTTTGACATAAGGACCTGAGTTCAACCCTCCACCACCACCTGAACCCATCAAAAACAAAGTCTTGGGAAAAGCAGATACAAGAGCATCGGTGGTGTTTGCTGGACGGCCAGCTTTGGTATAGAGTGAGCTCTAGAACAGTGTCTCAGATGAAGTAAACCCACAATAAACCAACAAAAGTGGACCATGGCCATACCTGGTACTCACACATAAATGCACTTGAATGCACAGGAACATGCACAAATCCTGCTCCATCCATTCATCTAGGTTAAGTGATGGACCCAGAGCATCAGTAGAGATGTGTTTCTGTCTGTGAACTATGATGCTGTGCTCTTGGGGTAAAGATGGACTCTGCGACCACATCTGGATCCTCAGCATTACCAAGTCTCTCAGATTCATATCCACCATGCATTATTTCAATTTGATATGATTAGCCTTAATTATCAACTCAATACAGTCTATGGCCACCTGGGAGGAAAGCCTAGATTCTCTCTTTTTCCAGACTTATTTGTATTTTACAATCACAGGAATGGCCGTGTCTATGTGGACGGATGTGCACAAGAAGCATGTGAATGCTGGTGCCCATAGAGGCCAGAAGCAGGCATCAGATCCCCCTGATGCTTAGAGTTCCAGGCAGGTGTGAGCTGCCTGACATGCATGCTAGAAACTGAGCCAGGTCCTTACGAAAGCAGTATGTTGTACTCTTGACCCTTGGGCCATCTCTCCGCACCATTTTGGGGGACATCCATGTCACTTTGTAGTGATTGAATGAGATACTGAGTGTACAGATCTTTT
This sequence comes from Pachyuromys duprasi, assembly GCA_028658305.1. Classification (NCBI taxonomy): domain Eukaryota; kingdom Metazoa; phylum Chordata; class Mammalia; order Rodentia; family Muridae; genus Pachyuromys; species Pachyuromys duprasi. The sequence continues at coordinate 6,875,080 of CM053749.1, forward strand.
GTGTCTGTGCCACGGTAATAACTCATCTGCTCCCAATGATGGAAAACAGTGATCCCAACAGCCCTTTATCTTGCCTCTCCTGTGTGAGAGCATTAGGGCAGAGCTGCAGAGATGGCGCTGCTCTTGGTGGCATATGCTTGTCACCCTGGCATTACTGCTAAAATGGATGTCATAGGTGTTCTGTTGAATAAAAAGACTTAGAACTCAGACTCCTCATGGGTGAGCCGACAGGAAACTGGTGGCTGCGAGAAGCATCCAGTCCTTGTATAACAGGTCCAACTACATAAAGGTCTCAGGGTGGGCATGGGGCTGCCTGGCTCTCCCAGCACCTAGAGGCTGAGTCAAGAAAGTGCCAAGCTCTAGGCTACACGGTGAGAACTTGTTTCAAAAACAAAGAAACAGAACCTTATGTGGGAGTGAATGCCTACAGCCCCAGCACTTGGAAGGCAGAGGAGGGAATTCAGGGTCTGTCTCAGCTACATAACAAGTTCAAGGTCAGTCTGGGACACAAGAGACCTTGTTCTGAACACCCAAAACATGAACATGAAAAAAATGTATATATTTTACTACGTATAATTTTCCTTTAGTAGAGACTCAAAAAATCACACAAAATTTTGAAACCTAAAAAGTCATTTAGGGCAACAATGAAATAGAACCAGATTTAAACTAACTTGGGCTCCTGAGGAAATGCAGAGTCTGTTGGCACTCCACCCCCAGCAGCCAACTGTCTAGATGAAACTCTGCCTTGTCTCCCTGGCTGACAGCTGACAGGCACATGGAAGTGACCTCTGCCATCTGTCTCAAAACACCTCAAGAACAGCTGAGCCTGTGACCCTGGAAGGAATATTTTGTTTTTCCCATTTTGCTTCAGACACACATTCTCAGAATGTGATGAGGCTCTTTCTTCTCAAATCAGCTTAGCTCCTGACCATCCGGTCTTCCTCCCAACAGCTCTGGAGAAGTTATGTGCTGGTCAGATGTGAACCAGCGTTGTCAGGGGATGTTTGTTCATTGCTGCTTGTCGCTACAGTGACCCGAGGTTTTGTTTTGTGAAAAGGCTTCATCATGTAGCTCAGACTACCCTCTAATTCACAGACATCTTCCTGCCTCAGCCTTCAGAGGGGCATGCTGGGGTTATGGGCATGTGTCTCCATGCCCTGCTAGAGTTCTTACACTGAAGAGATGACAGTAATTGTGATCTGAGGATGTCACTCAGTTAATACAGCACTTACCTTCAGCAAGCATGAAGCCCTGGGTTCAAACCCCACCGCTGCATAAAACTAGGTGTGCTAGTACAATCCTGTAATCTCAGCATTCTGAAGGTAGAGGCAGGAGAGTCAAGAGTTCAAGACCATTTATACTGAGTTCAAGGCCAACTTCAGCATGAGACCTTGTTTTAAAAAAAATTGTATTAAGGCCAGCAACTTTTTTTTTCTTAAAAAAATGTCACTAATCATAGAAAAATAAAGTCAAAATGATATCTCAGAGACTGCGGGCTGGGGGTGTAGCCCAGCTGGTAGAGTGCCTACCAAACATGCAGAGTGCCCTGGGCTCCACTTCCATCACTACAAAAGCTGAGTACAGTGGTGCATGTTTGTAATCAGGACGGGGAAGTGGAGAATCAGAAGTTCAAGGTCATCCTCAGCTATATAACAAGTTTGAAGCTAGCCTGTGCTGCATGAGACAAAATCAAAAATGAAGAAGCAAACAAAACCGAGAGACCTCATGGCCCACCAGTCTTTACTTAGAAAGCGTACAATAAAAGCATTCGATGTATGATAAGGGACTGGAAGGAATGCTCTGGGAAGAGTGTTTGGTCTGAGCAGCCATAGGCAAATAATGGTTGCTGGGTGAGGGGGAGTCACATTGCTCAGTGGTCTAAGAAATAATTTCCACCCATCTCGTGCAGGCATCCCTAATTGAAATCAGTGGCACCCCGGAAATGACAAGAAGAAAGAGTTCTATGGGAGGGGAAAAGAGATAGGAGAGGATAATGGAGAGGATCCAAATGTGTTCTGCAAGTATATGGAATTATGAATGGATAAATAAGGAAGGAAAAATAGATCATGTGACTTTGGCAGGGTGGAAATAAGAGCCAGTAATAACCCCACACGACCTGGGGGGTCAGAGGAGGAAAGCTTCAGGTAGGTGAGCCTCTGAAAGGCTTGATCAAGAGACGGTCTTCTGAGAGCCAACCGGGGGAAGCTGTGGCAGAGCAGATACCAGCACATCTGGAGGCACAGGCGAGCCTGCCACATGAAGTCATGGCAGGTCTGAGCGGAGCTGTCTCCGCAGCTGCAGCCGGCTTACGGAAAAACGAGTTTTCGGGGCTTGGTTGAGCTTAGGCACTGAGCCTTCCAGGCTGCGGGAACGTGGGTTATTCTTTACAAAGTGGCTCTTGTCCTCCAAAGCAAGTGTCCTGAAGCCCGAGCCAGGAATGCAGAGCCCCGGCCTATCAGTTTTCTTCATTTCCTGTGGCTCCAGCCACCGCCCTGTCTCAAGGGCAGCTTTGAAAACTATGCCTTCAGTTCGCTGGGACTCAGGCGCCTCGTCAGAATGAGGAAGCCCAGACACTCAGGCAGAGTTTAGGAACTGGAAGCAAAGAAAAGGCAGCTGGTTACAGTGTAACCAGCCCCTCTGGTTGCTCTTTCCACATTCACAAAGGGCTGGACTAGCACCAGGTTGCTTCTGTAGGAAGCCTCAACAGTCGACAGAAGGTTTTCCCCATGTGGTTCTCTATCAGAGAAAACCAATTACTTGTTCCTGTCTTTTGTGTCCCTCTAGAGCATTCAGTCAAACCAGGACAAGAGGATATGAAAACTGATAAAAGCCTTTAATTATGTTTCTTTGTCTCAGTTCTCTAAGGAAAGCATGGTATATCAGGATTTTAAATTTGATGCGCTGCTCAGGGTATTTGAGCTACTGTTCGTGTTTGAGAAAATAAAACAAAGAACTGAAATGCTTGGGGCATGAGGAGAGAGGGGGTGCAGAAGGTAGGGTGTAGAACTGGGCATCAAACATATGCTACACTGAGAATTCAAAATCAGCCTGGGCATGGCAGTGAGTTCCAGGCCAAGCGAGGCTCAAGAAAACAAAAACAAATGAGTTGGAGAAGTGTCTCAGAAGGAATATTTAAAACTTTGCGGTCATATGGAAGTAAGTTACAAACCTATCCTGCACATCGCTGAATCCTCACTTCCCCAAGTGTGTACTAGCTGGTAACAAATGGAAATATTAGCCCATGTTCACTACTCTGGAGAGCAACTTAGTGGGAAAACAAAACTAAAACTTTGAGACAATGGGAGAGGTTGTTCAAGTAGGATTGTTTTGTCCTATATGTGAGAAAACAGATCTAGAAAGTTCGGTCATCACAGACCATGGCTCTGGAGACCACGTCTCTTTTGCTGAGGCCGAAATTGTCTTCTCTGATCAGAGTTATTGTGATTTATTGTTTCCTTCACTTTTCCTTTTTAAAAATTATTGATTGATTAATTGATTGATTGATTGGCTGGGTCTCATGTATCCAAGACCTGTATCTAAATTAGCTATGTAACCACGATGGGTTTATTTAAATTCCTGATCCTACTTCCACTTCTTTCTAAGTGCTGGGATCATGTGGCCACACTGGGTTTAGATAGAACTGGTAATCAAGCCAAGACCTCTGTGCATGCTCAGCAAGCTCTCTACCAACTGAACTGCATCCTTGGCCTATCCACTGTTTCCTCATAGTGAGGACCAAGCTAGACATGAGCTCTCCAAAAAATAGCATGTGGGTCTGGTCTTCAAGAAGGTTGTATTCAAGTGGAGGCAGGCATGTTCATAAGTACAATAAAGCTACATGTCCTGAGATGGCAGACATTTGAGAGGGAGGAAAGGGAAGAGACAAAGCCTGGGGTGTGAGGGAGGGTACCGCAGAGCAGTGAGAATGCCCATCACTGTACAATGTGGGCATGACACTCTGACCTGGGTTCAAAGCCCATCTCTTCTCCTGACAAGCTGTGTGACCTTGTTATTCTAGAATCCTCCCCAGGACTGAGTATCCTCCCACCACCACATCAAGGGAGGGGGTGAGAACAGATTCAGCTGGTGGTTCTGAGGATAGACAAGTAAACACATTCACCCCAACAACTGGCACATGATAAAGCTGTGGCTGTAGGTCAGTGCTAGAGTGCTTGACTACCCTGCACAAAGCCCCACAGGGTTGCAGGTAATTGTGAGGGGTTTTGTGCATGCTTGGAATCAAATGCTGGTCTTCTGCAAGAGCGATAGTTGCTCTTAACCACAGAGCCATCTCTCTGTGGCCAAGATCCTTAGCTACATAGTTAGTTCAAGGGCAGTCTGCCACGTATGAGACCCCTGTCTAAAATGAATGAGTGAATGAATGAATGAACAAATAAACAAATAAACAAATGCACGATCAGTGATTATTGGGTACCATGAGAAATTGGGATGTGGGGAAGTAAGATGTGAAAGAGTAAGAGAGTGAACAACAGAAAGAACATTGCATACATGGAGTGGTGGTTTAAAAGGATATGGCCCCTATAGGCCCACAGGGACTGGCGCTATTAGGAGGTGTGGCCTTGTTGGAGGAAGTGGTCACTGTGGGCAGGCTTTGAGGTCTCAGGTGCTCAAGCCACACCCAACAGAATTCAACTCCTTCTCCAGCACCATGTCTGTCTGCATGCCACCATTTCACCCGCTATGATGATAATGGGCTAAACCACTGAGCTGTAAGCCAGCCCCAGTTAAATGGGTTTTTGTTTTGTTTTGTTGTAAGAGTTACTGTGGTCGTGGTGTCTCTTCACAGCAATAGAACACTAAACAAGACACATGACATGAACAGTCTTTGGGATGAGCTGATCACCCCAAAGTGGTTAAAAGATACAGTTCCTATGTGCAGCTACTTCATGAATCAGAGATATATCCTTCAGTGAAATCTTAGCTTCTGTTTCATGGCTTAAAAATTGGAGATGACATCTAATACTGATGAAAACCATGATGATTTGAAAACAGCAAAATCCTCATCAGTGTAAGTGATGGTCCCAAATGTGGGAAGCCACTCAGATGAAGACAGAAAGGGTAAGGCAGAGATCTGACTTATTTTGAAACAGGCAAATTATCTGATTCCCAGAGGTCTCTGTCTTCCTAAGTTATTTTGCTTCTAGCAATGTCTATGGGAAGCTGACAGGAAACTATGTAATGGCATCCCTGAGTCAGTCTCCACTGTCGTCCAGGGAGAAATGTCCTGGAGGGTTCCAGCCTGAGGTAGCTGCAATGGACTCCAAAACCATTTTTCTTCCATGGGAGTGAGGGCAGGTTCTAAGAGGAACAGAATTGAAGTCCAACAACTCCCTGGGAAGACAGGAATGGAAAGAAGCCAGAGCTGGGGCTGGCCACAGCCGTCGGAACTAATAAGGCACACCCTCTGGATTAGGTAATTTTCACATTGCTGAGACAAATTGCCCACAACAGCAAATTAAGGAAGGAAAGGTTGATTCTGGCTCATAGTTCAGCTTATAGTCCACTGTGGCAGAAAAGCATAGAGGCAGGAAGGTGAGACAGCTGGTCACGTGGCATACACAGTTCAGAGATCTAGCCTATGTCATAGTCATGACCATGTTTAAGAGCTCTCTTCCAACCTTCATTTGGCTCCATCTACAAACCCCTTCACAGGCTTGCCCAGAGGCTTGTCTCTGAGGTATTCTAGCTTGTGTCAAGCTGGCATAAAAGTAGCCAGCACGCAAGTGACTCTAGAGCCTGTCAAGCTGAAACAATATTTACCACATAGCCTCTGTCCTGCATATGTGTGTTATGTACTTAGGGGTCGCACAGCGGGATGGAGGAAGAACACACCCAAGACTAGTGGAATTAAGCTGTGGCTATCCACAGCCTTGACAGTTGGCTTCTCCTCTGTCCCAAAGGCCTGGAAAGTTCTCTGCCTGAGAAACTAGAAACAAAAACAGCAGTAACAACAACAACAACAAAGGAAACAAAAAAAAAAAACAGAAGTGAAAACAACATCACTTATTTTATGCTTCTGATTTGGAGCCCTGAACGTCTCCCTTCCAGACCAAGAGGCAGCTATTGTTGTGCCAGATTTGCGGGACCCCAAAAGACCACCAGGAGTCAAGTCCCTTGTAAAACACATGAGGATCTTTTTATTACAAACTATAGGTCAGGCCCATACCCATCAGAGTGGTTGAGAGCAAAGAGCCCTGTGCTCAGATCAGGTGGTTGATTTAAAGATTCCAGTCCCTCCCAGTGGGCCCAAAGCAGGGAGATTCCTGCCTGGCAAGTGTCGATTGGTTGAAACACAAAAGGGGATGTTGCGTTTTGAATAGGTTGGCTATAGGAAGGCCCCCAAACCATTAATGGTCTGGCTTCCCTTGTTTGGCTGTCCTAGGGGGGAGAGAGGGATCTGGGCCGGTTTCCTAGCAACTGTATCTCTAGTGGGCAGGAGAAGAATGCAGTAAGGCTGGTTCTTCCCTGCAGGTGGCTGGACATGTCTCCACCTGTCTGGTCTTTGTCCAAGCTTGTGCTTTAAACTTTAAACCAATTACCCCTCCCCCCAAAAAATCTAATTTTTAATTCTTTGGTCTCTCACTATCAGCCCTTCTAAGATCCCTCTGGCATTTCTTTCCACTGGGTACTCAGTCTCTGCGTTTTCCCCACTCATGATGATATAGAATATCATGAATATCTCATAAGGAGAATGCGCTCTGAGCCCGTAACTAATGAAGGCTTTAATAGCTCACCCAAACATTTCTTTAAGATTTATTTTTAATTCTGTGTGTGTGTGTGTGCATGTGTGGGAGTGTGCGTGTGTTTGTGCACACATGTGTATATGTGCGTGTGTACGTGTGTGTGTATGTGTGTGTGTGTGTCTGAGGAGGTCAGAGGAGGGCATCGGAACTGGAGCTGAAGTTTCAGGCAGTTTTGAGGTACCCAGCTGGGGAGCTGGTTACTCCACTCTAGGTCCTCTGCAAGAGCAGCAAATACTGCTGAGCTCTATTTCCTGCCCTTCCATAACTTTAAAGAATTAGCTTGCACTGGAATTGCCTCAAGCACACTTAACCTGGGATGGGGACTTGTGGCATGAGACTCAGGAGGTCTTAGAAACAGATGCATTTGTGAACAGCACTGGAAACACAGTGGTTGACAGCCATGACCGAGGGTGGACCCGAGCTCTACCCACTCCTAACTGTGTCACCTCAGCAAGTTGCTTGGCCTTTGCAGCTATGCTCCTCATTTGTAACATTTAAATTTGTATTGTATTTGTGTACATGCACACACATATGAAAAGGAGGTTAGAGGGCAACTTTCAGGAACCCGTTCTCTCCTTTCACCATGTGTATCCCAGGAATTGAACTCAAGTCACATGATTCCACCAGGACCTTTTCCCACTGAGCCATCTTGCTGGTCCCCGGAGTGGGAGTTAGGTCATGCCTTATCCTCCAGAAGAACACATTAGCTTGCAGGACAGGAGCTGAGGCACCACACTGGCTGTCTGTGTGCTGTGAAGGCTTCTCGGTTGATGAGGCGGGATGCTAAAGGCCTGGAGGATTCCTTGAGAGCCACTGGCTTTTGGTCTACATCGGGAAGCTGGAGAAGCTGGAATCTAACGTCAGAGAGCACTAGCAGCAGAGGGTGAGGACAGGTGGACCGCCTAATCTTCTCCCAGACCTCTCCTCTCCCATTGCCAGAAGGCGCTGCCCTAAGTGGGAAACCTTGTTCCCTAGATGAGTCCCTACTGGAAATTCAGAGGTGACCTTCATTCACATTGCATTATGGTATCTCCTTATATTCAGTTGTTAGTTGCTGAGCCAGCAGGGAGCTAAATGCTAATAGATTCTGGTACTGTCATTGCTATTGGGGAATCTCCTGCTTCAATACTGTGTAAAAATTACTCCCCAATTCTTTGATTGGTTAATAAAGAGGATGAGGAGCCTAGGGCTAGGCAGAGGTGACAGCAGGCGGGACTTCCATTCCTCTTAAAAGGGGAGGAGGAGTCCCAGAGACAGGGGTGGGGACGGAAGAAGAGAGGAATGGAGGGGAGGGAAGGCTCTCAGGCCATGAGGATTTCACCATGAGACCAGGCCTGGAAAAGAAGGCTGCCAGGCCATGAGAAGGTTTCCGTGGGAGTGTCACCATGGGGAGCACAGTCCACCTGGGTGAGACTCAATGGCAAGCAGCACGGGACACAGGACTGGGAAGTAGGCCAGGTTAGCATAGATAAGTTAGAATAGATCAATATCTGCCCAGTTCTGGTGCTTGAAGCCTATTGATAAATGTTAACAGGTCTCCATCTCATTATGTATGAGCTAGGGCAGGCATAGGAAAAAAAAAAAAAAACCCAAACATTCAATTCCACATGGAAATGCCTCCATGGACCCACCCAGCACTAAGTCTCTTAGCTCATTACAGAGCCAATCAAGTTGGCATAATTGGCCACCCTCATCTCATAGGACTGTTGGAAGCTTAAAAGAGAAAATTCTTAGCAGATAGACAGAACATTGGAAATGGTCAGCAAGTCCTAACTGTTACGATGATGTCACTAGCATGGAAAACATTGCATGCACCACCAGTGGCAGCAGAGAGTCTTTTTTTTAATTAATTTATTTATTTTTATATCAATCACAGGTTAGGTACTTTGCATCCCAGGACTGTTCTGGAAGATCTGGGGAGAGCTCAAATTTCTGTCACATTTCCTTTGTCTACTTTTAGTGGACAGTCTCACCTACTGCTGTGCACCAATAACGGTCTCAGGCACTTCCCGCATTTTTATATCAACCCCAGAATATTTTTTAGTATTTAAAAATGATGCCATGCACATAACAGATATTATATGAAAGAGGTGGAGAGCTAGAGAGGAAAAGGAAAGAGAAAGACACGGTGGGGAGACCCCCCCCCCCAAGGAAAGAAAGTGAGGTGGAGAGAGCAAGAGGGAGAGTAAGAGAGGGAGGTGAGAGAGACAAAGTGGTGGGTGGGTCCCTTTACAGCTTGTGTGAGCGCAGCTGAACCACGCCTGCCCTACACGTGGTGGCCAACACATGATGACATCACAGGTTCCTAGGCAACCCAGAAGCAGGCTGCCTTACTCTGCACAGCAGCACACATATAGTTTCCTTTTGAATTAGCCCAGAATCCACGAAACCTCATGGTCTTCTAAAACTTGACTCCTGTAGAGTATCTTCTGAACTGAAACCTTCTCTGTAGCGTCTACTCTAGTCAAAGTTCACCCCATACAGCTGAGAGCCTCAGGGTCACCCTTGGCTCCTCAGCACCCCTCACTTCTCTCCCTCTGTCCCATCAGCAAACCATCCAGATGCTGTGTGTGTAATCCCAGCCCTCAGGAGGCAGAGGCAGAGGGACCAACGCTCTTATGGAGCCTTCACTACACAATCCTTCAACACCCGAATCCCTTGATTTCTACGGTACTGAGTCTGGTCCACGCACTAGCTCGCTCCCCTGGTCACCTTCCCCCATCTCTTCCATCCCTTCTCAGTTGCCCTCCTAACTTTATTTTGCTACCTCCAGTCTTCCCTCCATGAGAAAGCAAGGTGGACTTTTCTAAAATGAGCCCAGTACCCAGGCTGAGGTTTCAAGAATGGTTGTCTGCAGCTCAGAGGGTAAAACCCAAGTTCCCAAACCTGACTTTCAGAATGACGTGTTCCTCTGCCTAGCCAGCCCCTGCCTCTGGGCTCAGCTAGCTGACTTCCTGTGGCTTTAGGAGAAACCTGCATCTGTTCTCTGGTGAGTCCCAGTCTTGCATAGGTATTATTCCTGGCGCAAAAGTCAGCCCTAAATCGTTCTCTCCCTCCTTCCCTCTCTTTACCCTTCTGTCCTGTCCTCCAACACCCCTCCCCCACACAGACATTCTTCTTGCCTTCCTCCCATCCTCTCCCAATTATCTTCAAGTCCTCGGTTCATTGCTCAAGGGAGGTTTCCCTGCGTCCACCATCACTGCAGTCTGAAAGACCCAGTTCCTGAGTAAATACTCAGAGATTGACCAGAGATGTTTTTAAAATTTGGGGGGTTTGGGCCAGTGAGATGGTTCAGCAGGTAGAGGTACTTGCTGCTAAGCCTAAGTATAAAGACTCACATAGCAGAAGGGAAAAAATGAGCCCTGTTTCAGGTTGGGCTCTCTCAAAGGAGAGCCTGAGATGGGTGGCCTTCATACACATGATGTCTTAGTCAGCTTTAATTGTTAGCTTGATATAGCCTAAGGTCATCTGAGAGAGAAGCTGCAATTGAGCTACCTAGATCAGACTGGCCTGTGTGCCTTGTAGGGGATTGGCCAGATTGCTAATCGATACAGAAGAGCACCATCCCTAGGCAAGTGGGTCTAGGATGCATAAGAGTATTCACAGAGATTTGAAAAGCCAATCCCACTTTCAAGTCTAGCCTACACTACTGTGAAGAAGCAAGGGTTTCCAATTCTAAACCTTAGGCTGGTCAGTCATTACTTCAGGGATGCTCCTGGTGGAGACAGAGGGAGTGTCCTAGTTAGGTTCTTATTGCTAAGATAAACACAATGACTGAAAACAACCTAGGGAAAGAAAGCATTTCTTTTGCCTCATGTCCACACTCCATCATGAAGGGAAGGCAGAGCAGTAACTCATGGCAGAAACTGAAGCAAAGACTATGGAGGAATGCTGCTTACCGGCTTGTTCCTCATGGCTTGCTCATCCTGCTTCCTTAGACCAACTGCTCAGAGTGGCCCTGCTCATAGTGAGCTGGGCCTCCCCCATCAATCATTAATCAAGAAAATGACCCACTGCCTTGCCTGCAGGCCAGTCTGAGTGGGCAATTCCTCAAGTGAAATTCCCTCTACCCAGATATATCTAGATTTGTGTCAAGTTGACAAAAACTAAAACCAAACCAGTCAGGGAGTGAGGACATATAGTAGCCACTTCTGGGTCAAGCTGACTCAGTTACCCCAAACACTTCTGTGTAGAAGATTCAAGTGAGAGCTCTGAGCAGTGGCACTCCAGACCACCTGGGAAAGGAACACACAGATACCTGGATGAGTCTGAAGACCTTTGACATCTGTGAGCTGATCCCACTGACCTTCATCAGCTGTAAGTCCTGAAGGCATGGGCTCTTTCCAGGAAGGCCATCTAGCCATCTTTACATTCTACCTCCAGCTGACTTCCCATCATTTCCAGAGACCTTTGTAAAGTCTTCAAATCAGGATTCCTAACCAACCACGTTTCTACTCACAGGCAAAGCAGGAGATACTCCAAGCAGCCATATTTACCATTCTCACCAAGAGTCACATGCCAAAGCATTGCCATGAAGTAGTAGCAATGGTTGCACTGCACGAAAAGCAATGTCTGAGGGCTTTAACATACATAGCCACACTGAGCCGAGGATGTGTGTCCTATTCCTTGGCTAGCATGTGTGAAGCCCTGTATCCCATCACCCCACAATGCATAAAACTGGGCACATACCTATAATCCAGGACTCAGAGGCTAGAGGCAGGAAGATCCGAAGTTCAAGATTATCTTTGACTGTGGTTTTCTTCTTGCCTAGGGCCTGTCTCCCACCTGCCCACGAAGTCAGGAGGAGCATGACATGAGGAATGGCCTGTCAAGCTCTGTACAGGGATCACACACCCCAGGAACCACTTCAGGGACTAGTTCAACTTTAGTTCCAGAGAACAAAGGCTATTCATCCCTTGGGAGTGAGTGGGTTGACTCCAAGAATAGGTATTCATAATTGGTTGGAACTAGGTATTCAGGGATGCTTGATTTGCCTTAAACAGTAGGCTCCTATCATATGAGCAGAAATATGAAAATACAGTACCTAATTATCCTATAGGCACAGGGAGGGGACAGCTAGCAGGGAGCTGTGTCAAAGGCCATGTATCAAATGCGGCTATGAGCGTCTGTGTAGAGACACTCTCCAGATGAATTCAGGCAGAGAGCAGGAGGCCCTGCTAGGGAGGCAGAGCCCTGCACCTTAGCTCAGACTGGCTATCCAGCCTGGAAGGATTGCAACCTTCAATAGCAGAGTCCTTCCAACACTTGGCTACACAGACTCTGTCTTTATGAATTAAAACAGCTACACCTCTCAGGAGCCAGACGCTAGGCTATGCCTCTCACAACAGCCCTTCTTCTGTAGGACAACTTTGCAGTGACCTGAGGGCAGTGACCTTGGAGAGAGTACCCAGACCATGTGACCAGCTCCTCATGACTCAGTAGATATGAGTGAGGAACTGGCCTGGTCCTTTCTGCACACTGCTGCTATGGCAGGGTGGGTAATGGGATGTTATTGGGGTAAAAATCACACCTTCACAGATCACTGAGTGCAGTAAGTTGAGAAGGCCATTCACTCCTGAGCTGGTACAAACAGAGGAAGTCTGGGCCTTGTACTGTGAGAGTGAACCTGCTTATGTCAGGGACTCGAAAAACGAAAGTTATCATTCTGAAGTCATATCCTTCCACATAAGCAAGAGTCAGAGGGGGGTGGGAGGTGACACTCTGGGAGAGAAACACAAAGAACCATGCGCACTAAGTAACAGTGTTTGAACACCTGTTGTTATCTAATGAAATACAATGACTTCTTTAAATAGCCAGGGACTAAAGAATATATCATTTATTTCCATTTGGGGGAAGAGCTTTTAATGAAATGAGAGCTAATGATATTTGTGTGTGTGTGTGTGTGTGTATGTATGTGTGTGTTAGTCTATGTGTGGGTACACGTTTGTGCAAGTATGCACATACACATGTTTATGTGTGTGTGCATCTGTGAGCCAGTGTGTGCACACATGTGCATGTAAGATGTAGGGTGGATTTGAGTCTTATTCTGGAGGTATCATCCATCTTGAGTTTTCTAGTTTTATTTCTTTTATTTTACCTGCACAAGTGTTTTGCCTGCACACACGGAGGTGTACTATATGCATGCCTGGTGCTTGAGAAGGTCTGAAGGAGACATTGGACCTCCTGGAACTGGAGTTAGGAATGATTGTGAGTCAATGTGTGGGTGCTGGAAAGCAAACACAGGTTCTCTGCAAGAGCAGCCAGTGCTCTTAAACCCTGAGCCAATACTCCAGCCCTTGTTCTCTCTGTGTGTATGAGTGTGTGTGTTGTGTATGTGTGTATGCATCTCCTCCTCCCACTTCCTCTTTCTCCTCCTTCTTTTCTCCTCCTCCATTCCTCTTTCCGAGTATGTGTGTCAGTCTGTTTATCTATGGAAAACCTAAGACTGGAAATAATTCATATTTACTGATGACAAAAGTAAAAATATATACATACACATAGATACATACAGATAGATAGATAGAGAGATAGAGAGATAGATAGATACATATGGGTATCTCTGGGGTATGTTTTTCTAGCAAAGAAATATTTTGATGTTGTTGAAGCTGTATGTTTTTACTGGCTAGAGCAAGAGGTGACAATGGTTTTCAGTAAAGGAAGATTTCCTAGACTATGCAGTCTGTACCGAATCTACTCAGCTCTAATCCATGACAAAGCAGTCAGATATGTCACCCATAGACCTGGGCAAGGCCCAGGGATGTCGCTCAGGTGCCAGGTGCTTGTCTAGTATGTAGGACTGTGTTTCAGTCCTGAAATTACATGACTGAAACATGGGAAGTACATGCTAGTACTCCCAGCACTAGGGATATGGAGGCAGGGGGATCAGAAGGACAAGGTCATCCTTGCCTAAAAAAGGAATCCAAGGCTGGCCGAAGCTATACGAGAGCCTGAGTCAAAGAGGAAGAAGGATGGGAGAGAGGGGACAGAAGGGAGGAACAGGGAAGAGTTGGGGAAGGGAACAATAATCAGAATATATTATAAGAAAAAAACCTGGTTTCAATTTTTAAAAAAGGCAAGCAAGAGAGAAAAATACCCAGAGGCAAGGAGGGGAGGGTAAACACCACCACCACCCCACACACAGGGGACTAACACAGTGTGGGTATCCCCTTACTCCAATGCCGCAGTCCCCTTCTCTTCCTACAGTGCCCTGGAGTGGGCCTCACAGGACCCTGCTTCCTCTCCCACCCGTGTGCTTTCCCACTGTCATTGGTTCTCAAGGTTTCCCAACTGCACTGCTGCTGCCTTGGGCCAGGCTGGCTTCCCTCAAACCAAAGTGATTCATTTTCAGTTCCCTTCAGAGTTCTTTCAGTGCATTTTCCTGAAACATTTTATTGCAGTGTGCCACCTGCTTCCTGTCTGAACTTTGGAGAACTGATGATATTCTTCCTTGAATGACATTACCACTTTGTAATATGAAGAGGCTGTTTACTGCATTACTTTAATCTTGCTCCAGGGTTAGCTGAAGACCTCCATCACCAGGCTTCCCCCATTTTGTTTGTTGTGACTGATCTTCAAAGCCTTCCTGTTCAACATCGCAGCCTAAGTTCCCCAGAATGGATCAGAATGAGGCCACTCCGCTGCTGGCTCCTGCACCTTCTGTTATGTGGACAGTAAAAGCAATGCCAACACGTGAAACAAGTGTGCATAAATCTAGATTTTCCCTTCATTTCTTATTTGCTTGTTTGTTTTTAAATAGCCCTGGCTGCCCTGAAACTTGCTATGTAGACCAGATCGCCCCAGAACTCACAGAAATCCTCCTGTCTCTGCCTCCAGAGCACTAGGATTAAAGGTGTGTACTGTCACACCTGCATGTTTTGTTGTTTTAATTAACCATGTTGGGGCTCAAACATATTTATAATTTAATTTATCAAATTAAAGCTGTTGTCTTTCTAACTCATTGGTACCTCCTGAAGCATGGGCTTGGTCTGCTCAGTGGCAATTTGAAACTTCTCTGAAACATGGTGATAGAGTCCTGTGATGTGTAATTGAGGCTACAAAAGAAGACAGGAGCTTTTAAGATGGGGGGGGGGGGTAGGGTGGGACAAAAGGTTACATGACATGAAAGTAGAGAGAAAGCTATAGGAAAAAGGTAAAGAAGATGGAGGGGAAAAAAGCAGCACAAATTTTGATTGACATTTTTGTTTAATGAGATCTCATTATTTGTAAGCTATTAAAAAATAGTGGAAAGAAAGTATCTGAGATGATGAGCCAGCCATAGTGTCGCATGTCTTTAAACCCAGCACTTGGGAGGCAAAGGCAGGAAGATGGCAAATTCAAGCAAGTCTAGCCTAGGCTGAGCAGCAGGTTCCTGTCTCAAAAATTAGACAAATGTTGGCAGACGTGGGGAGTCAGGGAGACAGAAGAACAGCACACGTAGTTTGGCTTTTCTTACTGGCCTGAGCTCTCTGATTGTGTCCCAATGGGTACTGATCATGGAATTAAACATTATATAAACAAGGCAAAGTGGAAATGAAGCACTTGTGTACTTTACCTACATTGTGTATCCCCTTACGTCTATACCTTAAACAAGCACACACACACACATACACATGAAAGCATGAGCTCACAGGCACACACACGCACCACAAGTGCAAGCCATGATTTAACTCTTGTTTTCATGGCATGTGGAAGGCTCCCTGTTTCCATATCAAAGCTACACCATCTTCACCAGGCTAAATGTTCTCCCAGGATTCTCATTCAGCTTCTTCCCTGGCTGCCTTTCCTGAGAGGCCCTAACCCGTGGCTTGTGGCCTGAAGTACTCTGCACTGGTTTCCAGGCATTTTCTGCAGCTTCTCTGCACCAACAGCCCATGAGGACTGAGGGCAAAGATCACTTCTGTTTCATCTTTCATCTCTTTGACTTGACGAATTCAATTATTTCAAGTTCTTTGCAACAGATTCTTTTTGGAGGAGCCATGCCTCAAAAATATAAGAACCTGTCAGAAAGCTCTTTACTTTCTTCCCTTTTCCCTCGTCAGCAAAGACCTCTCCTAGCTAAGCTCCAGGTGCCTCTAACGGAAAATACCTTCTGGGTTTTTCCAACCCTGGTATATCTCCCATCTCAGATCTCTCTCCTTGCTCACTAAAATTGCTTCTTTCTTTATAGCTTTTGTAGCAAATTCTTCAACCCAGCTCTCTGGCAGGTATTTGATGAGATAGTCTAGTATTTCTGAGTGTGTGTGCAGAAATGACTTACAGCAGTGTACACAAGCAATCCCAGTAGCTATAATTAATTTCACTTTTATAACGCACATAACAATTTGCATATCAAACCAGTAATTTCATGGCTATTATTACTTAGGAAGACGGCAAAATTAGAAAAGTGAGTTGGTTTAATTTAAAAGTTCCTCTGGAGATCCTTGACTCATGCCTGCAGTCTCAGCATTTAGAAGGCTAAGGCAGGGGGATTACCGGGAGTAAGAGGTTATCTTGCTTCAAAAAATAATGATAATGTTAAATAAGAATAAAGGTGGAGGCTCAGAGTTTAAGGGTGCTTACTACTATTGCAGAGGACCTGTGTTCATTACCCAACACGCACATGGCAGCTCACAAGTGCCTGTGACTCCAATCACAAGGGATCTGACCTCTGACCTCTGGGGGACCTGATGTTCTCTTCCATCCTCTGTGGATTACTGCACACACATGGTACATATAACACTTGCGGGCACACACACATAAACAAAGGAGTTATTTCTTAAAGACTATAGGTAACAAATGTAATGCCAGGCAGTGGAGGCACGCACCTTTAATCCTAGCACTGAGGAGAGAGTGTCGGCAGATCTCTGTGAGTTGGAGGCCAGCCTGGTCTGCAAAGTGAGTTCCAAAACATCCAAGGCTACTTTTGAAAAATCCTGTCTTGGAAAATAAACAACAACAACAACAATAAAAACCACAAAACAAAACAAACAAATGTAGTTTAAATGAATATAAAACCTCAAATGCCAAGATCAACCTGTGTCAGTTTGGCAAGGCTCTCCAGATTGCCAGAATGGATATCACAAAGTCTTGTACTCAGTGGCTTACACAATAGGAGCTGGGTGGTCCAACAAGGGCTGTCTGTGTGCTCAGGAAAGCTGAGAACCTGGGAGCTGCTTAGTTAGCAAGTTTGGAAGTCTTGAGAATCTCAATTTAGTGCCAAAGGCCTGGGGGAATCCCTGAACAGCTACTGAGCTTTAGTTCACACTGGAAGGCAGAAGAATCTTGGCTCTGATCTCAGCGATGGTTGGCAGTGGCAGCCACAGCAGGACAGATGTCATCACTGAAGAGTGAAGACAGGCAGGCTGCTCTGCTGTCTTCACACCACTTTATACCCATCCCACCAGAAAGTGTCATTGCCCACACTGGAGGAGGGTCTCCTCTCAATTTATCTCTCCTGGTCACGACCTAACAGGCCAGAGGCATGTTTTTACTCGACTCTAAAGGCAATCAAGCTGGCAATCAAGATATCATCACAGCTCTTGTGCCCAGCAAAGCCATCAAACTGTATTCTAAGAGCTACTGTGAAGGTGTTTTGAAGTGCCCATTAGCACAACCTGTTCACTCTAAGCAAGGGAGATAGTCTTCTCTGATTTGGTTACAGCTGGTTTGATAATGGACCTTAATAATAGAAGTGACATTTCCTTGACAAGGAGGACATTCTTTCTTCAAACTACAGCAAATATCTCTTTGGGTTCCCAAACATCTCTTCCTGATGGCCTGTGGAGTGCACTGCAGTCTTGACAAGCCAGCCTTCACAATATGGAAGCTAGGTCCTATGTAGACAGATAGATGAAGCTGTAGAGATAGATAGATGGATAAACAGACGATAGATAGATAGATAGATAGATAGATAGATAGATAGATAGATAGATAGATAGATAGATAGATAGAAAAATAGATGCTAAGAATACATAAACAAATAAGAGATGACAGATAGAAAAAAGATGATAAATGAAATAAATATTGGATTAGATACATAGACAATATAAATAACAGATGATGAGCTAGAATACAGATTGATATATAATAGATGATATAGATAAATGAAATAGATGATATAGAAAATAAATGATAAATGAAATATAAAATTAATGGATAGACAATAGACGATGGAGATAGAGAAACAT
The DNA here is from genome assembly GCA_028658305.1 of Pachyuromys duprasi. Lineage (NCBI taxonomy): Eukaryota > Metazoa > Chordata > Mammalia > Rodentia > Muridae > Pachyuromys > Pachyuromys duprasi. The sequence goes on from CM053749.1 coordinate 6,893,009, forward strand.
GACAAGTGACACAGACAGAAAAACAGATTATAGATGATGCAAGAGAGATAGTGTGGTGGTTTGAGGAAGAATGGCCCCCATAACATAACAATGTTAAATAAGAATGTGAGTGGGGGCTCATACTTTTGGATGCCTGGTCCCAGCTGGTGGAACTCTTTGGGAAGGACTCAGAGGAGGAGGAGTCTACTCTGGGAGGTGGGCTCTGAGGTTTCAGAAAACCCCCACCATTACCAGTTAGCATTCTCTAACTCCTACTTACAGATAAAGATGTAAGTTCTCATTACTGTTCCAACACATAGCAGCCTGCCTTCTGCCATGCTACCTACCTGATGGTCATGGACTCACCTTTTGAAACCGTAAGGCCCTAATTGATTCTTTCTTCTATAAGTTGCTTTGGTCATAGCATTTTGTCATGGCAATAAAAAAAGACAATTAGGTAGACAGGCAGACAATCTCACTGACTGTGTTTTTCTGATGTAACCTTGAATGATTTATCAAATGGCTAACACTTGTTTAAGGTTTTCATGGGTTGGGGTGACTACACACCTACCCTAATCCTCAAGAAGCAATGTTTAAATCAGAACTTGACTTTAGTGTTTGATGTTCTTGAGGGAAAGAATTGAGATTGCAGCACTCACCTTGAAAAGACTATCTTCCACCTTGCTTTCCTATGTGTCTCTATTTGCGTTGACTGGGAGCTGTGTTCCCCTGCCAATAGTAGTCAGCTGTGATAGCAACAGTGATTTATTTCAGCTGACATAGGCAGCCTGCCTCAGTAAAAGAGTGTTCATCCTCATGATAATCTGTATGTGTTGTCAAAATAGAGGTGCCGCTTAGAATCCCGGGGCTCTAAAATATTCCATCTCCACAGAGCTGCAGAGTCACCCAGGATTGTATTTACTGGAATTTTCTAGACTACCACCACAGTTCCTCTGCACCAGACTGTGTGTGTATGTAACTGGTGCCAAGGAGCTGAAATCAGACTTGAGATTCAACAAAACCAGGGTACTCAAGGTAACACTGCATAAGAGCCCTTTACTGGCTAGCAGTGCAGCTTTTATTTGCATAGCTCAGCATACAGAGCTCAGAACAGGGACCATGAGAATCATACAGAATATTTCACATCACTGTCAGCAGATGTGCCTGAATGGGGGTTGCTTGCATAATGCCCTCAAACATGCTATGCTGCATTGCTAAGGAGGGGAGAGGAAACATCTTGCCCACTGCATTCCTTGGGCAGGCGGAGACATTCCTCCCAGCAGGGTAAACACATTTCTATGAGAGTAGACTTCACACATTCAGGCTAATGTAGAAAAGTCTGTTATGTGCATGCTATATGCTTATAACATGCAGGACAGAGCACATGAGTTTTCCTGTGTGATTTTTTTTTCATGATTCTTCAATGTACTCATTTCTTGTAGGCTCTGACAGATGATTCTTGCTTTCTTTGTTTTTTAATTCAGGGGTGCTCTGGCATGTGGTCATTTCGAAATCCCTAGTGTAGCTCTAAGAACCCCAAAGCTTAGCATCCATTGAATTAATCAGGGCAGATGGAGTGTGTGTGAGAGAAAAAGAGAGAGAGAGTGTGTAAGTGTATGCTTGCTCCTATGTATATGCCTGCACCTGTGTGCAGGTAAAGAGCAGAGGTCAACATTGGAGGTTTTCTTCTATTGCTCTCCAATGTACTTTTTGAGACAGAGTCTCTCTCTCTCTCAGCCTAGAGCTCCCTGCTTTGGGTAGGCTGGTTGGTCAGTGAGCCCCAGGAATCCTCCTCCTCTGCCTCCCTAGTGTTAAGATTACAAATACAGACCACCAATCCCAGCTTTTAACGTGGGCACTGCAATCCAAACTTGGGTCCTTTAGCATAGATGGCAATGCTGTACAAATCACTCTAAGTGTGTGTGTGTGTGTGTGTGTGTGTGTGTGTGTGTGTGTGTGTGTGTGTACATGGGCACATGTGTGTATGGCTCTGTGTGCATGCACATGGTTGTGCATGTATCTGGAGGTTAGAGGACAGCCTTGAGTATTGCTCCTCAGGACCTTCCCCACTAAAGCAGGTCCAAAGCTAGGCTGATGTGAGCCACAAAGCTTCAAGTGTTTCTACCTCCTCAGAACTGCCTCTGCAAGCACATGACACTAAGCCCATCTTTTTACATGGGTTGTGGAGATTAAACTTACATCCTCATATTTGCTCAGCAAACACTTTACCATCTGAGTCATCACCAGGATTCTAATTCTAATGTCATAGATGGGGAAACTGAGAAACTAAGTGTAAGAAGCAAAGTGACTTCTTGAAGGAGTCTCAACCCGAAGGAGTAACTCAGAATGGCAGGACTCTCTCGTTGTGTGAAGGAAGCATGAACTGATAAGATTTCCCTCATGGCTACTGCCACCTAGCAGGCGGCACCTCCAAGTGAATATACTTTCAGAAAAGCATCATGGTTCCTGGCTAGAGAAATACATCATACCATGACCAATCCCAGAGAGCGGCAAGCCCAGTGTGATTGCCCTGTGATCCACAGGTAGGAATGTGGCTTCCTCCCACCTCCCACTGCCTTCAACTCAGTTCCTTCAAACAACTGCACATCTGCTATTGAGAAGGAAACAAAAGCCACCATTCCCATTGTCCGGAGCATGCATTTTTCATGCCGACCATGATGGCTTATATATCTGAAGTCTTTACTAACACCCCGAGAGAGAGCATCTTGCCTATTGCACAATCATCAATGAATTCTCTGTTCAGGAGAAGGTGAGAGAAGAGCTACTTTGTGTACTGGTGTCTGATCAGTGCTCACACTTGGAATCAAACTGGACAATATGATCATGGCCAAGTGGGATGCCTGGTTCTCTGTGATGCAATGTACTTCAAATGGAATCTGCATCATCCTAAAAGCCTAAAGCAGTGGTTCTCAACCTTCCTAACGCTGGACCCTTTAATATAGTTCCTCATGTTGTGGCAACCACCCCCAATTACAAAATTATGTTTGTTGCTACTGCCTAACTGGAATTTTGCTGCTGTTCTGAATCCTAATGTAAGTATCTGTGGTTTCCGATGGCCTTAGGTGACCCCTACGAATAGGTCGTTTGACTCCCCTGTGACCCATTGACCTAAAGGATTACATTTGAACACCTGTGCCTGTGACACTGTGACAGAGACGGGATCTTAGGATTGCCACTGGTCCATGATGGTTAGTCTGAATTGGAATCGATGGGAAGGTAAGTCTCTGGACATGGCTGTGGAGCGTTAGCTTGACTATGCTACTTGAGATAGGACCATCCATCTTTACTGTGGGCAGGACCGTTTCCTGGACAAGGCAGTCCTAGACTGTACAAAACAGACACAGTAAGCTGAGCCTCAGTCTGTGTTCCCTGCTCTCTGCCTCCCAGGTGTGGCTACAATGTGATCAGCTTCTTTCAGCTCTCCCACGGTGACCATCTCCAGCCCTGACCTGTGAGCAAAACCTACCATTTCTCCCTGCAGCTGCTTTCCTCAGAAGGCTTTACCACAGCAACTAGAAACAAAACTAAGACACGCTGTTCTACCAAGCGTCATGAGTTCAAAGCCACAGTCCAGCCACATGGAGACTTAGTGGGATTAGTACTGCCTTGTGTTTTTTGGTGTTTTTCTTTTTTCCTTCATACTAGCTTCAAAAGACAATGTTTTTTTTTTAAATTAGAGAAGAAAAGATCAACACAATTCCAGGCCATTTGGTTCCTGGCCTCATCTCCATGGCCCTCATTCTGTTATCCACCAAGCAGATATCAAAATAATCCAAGTTATTCACTCCTGCAAAACCAACAGGCCCGGAAAGTTGGCAGGCACGCTGTTTAAACAAGGCTCCCAAGCTTTCTACTGGCAGGTGTTTCCAGAGTTCTTGGAGCACAATTCTTTGGATAGGATATTTGCCAATATACATAGCAGCAGGGGTTGGGGTGGGGAGGGGTGTTTTTTTAACACAGTGCAGACACCAAAATGCCTTAAATGCAAAATTGGGTATTTGGTGCACTTACTTATTTTGGCTTTAGGTCAAGAAATCAACAATAATAAAAGCCCTCGAATCTCAGGACCCGGAGCCCTGATGTGATGCAGTGTGGAACAAACTTGCTTATCCATCTGCAACCCAACATGGCCTCCCCAGCCTTCTCCATGGTGTGACCCAATGAGTTTGGTTCTGCCTGCTTTGACAATTCCCCAGTCTCCCGAATGTCCTGTTCTCTAACTAATTCTGCTTGAAATTGGGGCTGGAGTTGGTAGGAAAGTTAATAGGATGGAGGCAAAGCAAGTAAGACTTCATTCTCCCCACTTGAGCCCCAAGGCATTGACTTTAGTTATTCTTAAATCCAGCTCTCTGAAATTGAAACTTGGGATGGTTATAGAGCACATGGCTAGCTTTATAATCTGTTCCTTGGCAGCTAGACCAATTCATATTTCTGCCATCAGAAGCATCCCCTCAGCCCTTCAATTAAACTTGACATTAGTTCTGGAACCCCACAACAAGGGAGTAATCCTGTGTCTCCTCCGGAAGTAAATGAAAGTAAATAGAAGCTTAAGAGAAAGCAGGCTATGCAAAGGCAGAATACTAAGCATGGTAGAGAAAGGCTTCAAATCTCAAAGGAAGTGAAAATATTTCTGGCTTAGACAGTACTTGTGGTCACTAGATGCAGCCCATGAAATAAAGGGTTTTCACTTCTGCTTACAAAATCTTAGAGTGTTAGTCAGCACTGAACAGCATTTTAAATCACCTCTTCTAAAAAGTGTGTGCTATTCCTGTGTGTCTTTGTCTCTGTCTCTGTGTGTGTGTCTGTGTGTGTATACATGTGTGTATACCTTTGAGTGTCAGTTTCCTCCTTTCCCCTTTATATGGGTTCCAGGGATGGAGTTCAGTTGTTAGGATTGAGCAGCAAGTGTTTTGTTTTGTTTATCTGAAGCTTCGGGACAATGTAATTAGAGTTTAAGGTCAAAAGGCAAGCTGTTTTTACAGGAAAGCTGTAAATCTTGGCAGTGGTCCCGAGAAGGGAGATGGCAAAGAGGAGAGAAAGCCATGGAACTTGCAACATGGGGTAATAAGAAGCCACAGGAGAAAGAAGAGAGGGGTCTTCAGCAAAAAAGAGTGAAAGGAGCTGCAAGAGCCAAGAAAGCATTCTAAGCCTTTGGCAAGCACTGGGGAAAAGGATACAGGAGGAAAGAGAGAGAGAGAGAGAGAGAGAGAGAGAGAGAGAGAGAGAGAACATTAAGCTTTTAAGTTGCACCTCAGAAAACACATGGCCAGGCTGCTTGGGGCTGATGGATGGAAGGGGCTGCCAGTGTCTGCCATGAGCAAGCATGTTTTACCTGCTGAGACACCTACAAGCTCTCAGTTCATTTCCTACACAGCAGCTTGCTGATGAATGAGATGGATGAGGTGCCACACTTACTCGCTTCATGTTGATTGGCCTCATGCACCCTGGGTTTGACTGTTTTCTGGTTTGTCCCATGGTCTCTCATGGTTTCTGGCCACGTGGCCTCTTCTGAAGCTTCTCTATAGATTTACATGGCAACCCTTGTGTGTGTGTGTGTGTGTGTGTGTGTGTGTGTGTGTGTGTGTGTGTTCTGAGTTCAGAATGGGTACTTTCCAAGGAAGAAAGTGGATGATAGCTCATTTTAAAAAAGAAAGACAAAGACGTCACACACACACACACACACACACACACTGAGACACAGGCCAGTTTAATCATCAGAAGAAAATCTTGCTTTGTTTTGTTTGTTTGTTTTCTTCCAAAAGATGGCTCAGTAATCAAGCTAGGAGCCGTTTTTAAAAAATAAAAGAGGAAAGAAATGTGGTTAAAGATTTTGATCAGACATATCTGATATCAAATAGCAGTGTTGCCACCTACTCAGAAGGTTTGTTAGATTGTGTTGCCTTTTCTTGTAACACTGAAACCGAGTGGTCAGAATCTCTGGGTTTTGTTTCCTTGATGGTAAAGTAGGGGTAGGCGTGACAGAACATTCTGCAACCACAGCACCTGGGAGGCTGAGGCAGGAGCATGAAGATGTTCAATAACAGGGTAAGTTCAAGGCCTGAGCTGCATGAACCTCTGACTTAAAAGAGAAAAGAAAAGCAAATAAAATGGGCAATATAAGCAAAATGTTGCTGGGACACATGGTGGTATTGCCTGAAAGCAGCATAGCCGTGTATTTTGAAGAAAGAGAATTTGGCTAAAATATTGAAATCACTATAAATGTACAAAAAGTGTGTGTGTGTGTGTGTGTGTGTAAAATCACATTTGCCATGATGCCTTGTGAGGGTCAGAGGACAACTCTCAAGAGTAATTTCTCTCTTGCCGCCTTGTGAGATCTGAGGGTGGAACTCAGGCTTTTGGGCTGGCACACAAGCTCCTCTTCGTACTGAGCCATCCTGCCTGCCCATGAAATCAGCATGTGCTTTTGTTTCTTTGTTTTAATTTAGATGTGTTTCGTTTCATGAATATTAAATATCTGTCATGGGAAAGTGGGACAACAGAATTAGGTGAAAAATAGTGACAGTGATGAATTCACTTGTGGACTCATCTGCCTGAAGTCAGCACTACAGAGAGTTTTATTAAATTCTTTCACACACAGGCACACTGGTCTCGAGGTGTCCTGACCAAGCTTTTCATGCCTCACCCTCACCTTGCTGGCCACCCCCTTGCACTGTCTCAGGAAAGTGAATGGAGAAGAGATGAGAAATTGATTTCTGTGAGATAAATCCAGAGAACGGGGCCTGGCAGAAATGAATTTTTCTTTGTTCGTTTTCACAAACAAAGAGATGCTGCGAATTCCAGGCAGTGTATTGTTTTCTCCCAGATCATTTTTGGAAGAGGCGGTGATGCAAGCCAACATTTCTCTCAGAAATATCGTGGGTGGGATAGGATTTCTTCTGGGTGGGTTTCAGCAAATATGATGAATCAATATTGTTTCTCTTGTTAAGTCCACAGTGACTGAGCTGGAAAGATGAATGAAGCAGTAACTGAGGAGTTGCCCTCCTCAGTTTCTTCTGAGTTGCCCTCCTTCCTCCTTCCTCTGCAGACAGGCTGGCGAACTTCTCCGTTTCTAAAGTTTATATTATCACCAACGACTTTGGAAAAGATTTTCCTGAAATCTACTTGATAGCAATGTCTTAATGTAGTGTTAGCATTTCCTCCAAGGTATTTATAGATAATAAACACAGTGAGCAGTCAGACCCTGGGTCCTGTTTGTCTCTCCCCGTTGACACTGGAGTCACAGACGCACACGGCCACAGCCAGCCTTCACACGGGCATGGGGCCGGAAACTCCAGGTCCCATGCTTGAGTGGCAAATGCTCCACCCGCTGAGCCTCCTCTTCAGCCTCTCTGAGGATGAAAAAGTTGGAAATTGAAGCATCGTGTGTGTCCTTGTCAAGTCCCAAGAAGATGCGGTTTCAGGACTGTTGTCATCTACAGGATCCAGTCCCCTGAGCCAGAGGGTCCTGAACTCACTACGTTTTTCATCTCAAACATTTCCCGATACAGTGGTTGTGTAAGATCTTGGTAGGGAAAGGTTTGTTTTCCTGGTACATGTGTGTGCACGTGTTTCCTTATCACCGTTATCCAAAAGAGGACTTTTCCATGACTGAGTTCTAGAGACATTTCAACAGCTCTTCACAAACAAATTGCCTCGCAAAGCTGGGATGAATAGCAGAGGATGCGTTTCTCTCAGCACCTGCATCTAAAAGCTCAGCAGAGGCACGGCCCGGATTAAGCTAACAAATAAATCTTCGTGTCCTTTGAGTTGGCGGGATCTGGAACAAGGTTGTTCGTACGCATGTTCAGAGTGGGAGTAGGGAGAGAGGGGCACAGAAAGAGAGGGACTGGGAGAGCCATGGTTGACGGCAGAAATGAATTTCAAGAAAAGAGAAAAGCGTGGCTACATGCCAACTTCTATGAGGTAAACACTATCAAGAGTTACCTTAGCCTGGCTCTTTGGACCTGCAGTCACTGGATTAGCTTTGGAAGGCAGTTGGCTCCTATAGGCTAGTGAGAACCTTGAACAGTTTCCTGTGGTTGGCTTAATCTCTTCCTCCTCCTCCTCCTCTCTCCTCTCTCCCTCTCTTCCTTTCTCTCCCCTCCTCCCTTCTCTCCCCCTTTTCCTCTCCCAACCCCTTTTTATTTTGAAGAGCCAGAACAGATCTTAAAATGCATTTCAAATATGAAAACCAGAAGCTTTGCATTTCTTGAACACATGAGACCAAATAGAGAATATGGATATATGGATTCGGCTCTCACATGTTGTGTGTGCATCTGTGTACATATGTACACACAAGTGCAGAGGCCAGATGTCAATGCCAGGTGCCTTACTCAATCACTCTCCATGATAAATTTTGAGACAGGATCCCTCTCAGAATCCGGAGCTCATCAACTTAGCTTGCTAGACTGAGTGGCCTTGGGCAAGCTCCAAGGATCCTGCAGCCTTTACTTCCCCACCCTGGGACTAACAGGTACACACCCTGCCCCACTTGTTACATGGGTGCAGGGATTAAGCTGGGTTTCGCCATGCTTCAGTGCTTTACAGACTGAGTCATCTTCTCAGTCTCCACATCCCTTGAACTAATTTTAATGTAATCAAAGAAAATAAGAGCAGCTAGAATTGTATGGAGCCCGCCTGGGTTCCTGGCCTCCTCCTTTATCAAGAGTTACATGAACAACAGACCACTGTTTGTAAAATGTGTCTAGAAGAAATGTTTCCTATACCAAATTTTGATTAGTTGGTTGGAGACACTATTTATTGATGCCACATGTGAACTGTAACACGAATTTTTGTTAATAAGCTGATTTGCATAATCCCTCCTTCCCTCTACGACTCCCTCCTTCTCTTCCTTCCCAGTGAGTAACAGTTTAGGCATAGAGCTCCTGACTTCTAGCTAGGTGCTAGAGTGACAGGGATAAAAGACAGGGCTTATCCACTGGAGGAACTCACGGCCAAGCAGAGCACTTATAGAGGCTCCATCTACAGTGCTGACCCAGAAGCTGAAATAGTAATATTAGATCCACCGAAGCATGAACGGAGGAATGTGAATTCTCTGTGGGTGAGAGATCAGGAAGGGAAATCAAAGCAGGATTTGGAAAGCCACATGACAAGATCTTCAAAGATGAGAAACCTGAGGCCAGGGCTCTTGAGTGAGACGGTGCAGGTGGGGTCCACTCCTCTGCTGGGGATCAAGCATTTCACATGCTAAGAGACTGGATGGTGAGAACTAGAAAGGAGTCTGTGTGTGATGATGCCAAAAGAAGCCTGAACATGGCATCCCTTGAGAAACACATCAAGGTTTCCTGTTGCTGCCACCAAGGTGACCTGTTAACCTGGGAAGGACAGACATGATCATTTCTGGAAGCTTGCCTTATTTTGTCTCTGATGATCAGTCCAAGACAGCTTCATAAGTGGGCTGAAGAGTGAAAGGCTACGGCCATGAGGGCAATGAGACATGAAAACTGAGTTTTGACCTAGCTAGTGACCCAGTATTATCAGTGTTATGAGGGTCAGTCATGAACCCTGGCATTCCTGACAATTGAGGAGAGATACCAATGTTCCTTGAGAATTTTCTCAGACAATTCCCCTAGGGCAACGTCAGAGATGGACAATAAAGAGTCAGCTGCCCAAGAGCTTTAAGAAAGTAGAGTCATCTGGAATTTCTCCACATTCTGAGGCAGCGGCTTAAGTTGGGAGTGTAGTATAGGGAGGTCGTGCTAAACAGGGATGGAAGAGAGATGGTGAAGGCATCTCACACAATACCGGGAGCCAGGTGCTGGCTTGGTAGGTTAAGCTGCTTGTCCCCGACCTGATGACAGAGTTCCATCTCTGGGAAGAGACAACATCCACCCCCACCTTGTATACATACACACATACATACACACACACAAACTTTAGCCTATCTAGAACTTAAGAAATGGTTTAAAAGACAATACTATGTCCCTCTTATACTTTCTTGAAAAATAATGTATGAATTGGCTCACTTTGTACTTGACAGGCAGGGTAAATATTATAAACTCAAGGCACAGAAGTGTAGTTAATCTACCCTCCACAGTGACTCATGTCTATCTTTCCATCATTCAGGAGGCTGAGGCAGGAGGAGCTGGATTTCATGGTAGGCTCTTGTCTCAAATCCTAGAAATGTAGTAAAGGAAACTCAGAGTTATTGAGGGGCACTGGCAGAAATCACACGTTTGCAGGGTGTGGTGGTAACATTCCCGGAGGATCAGGAATTTGAGGTCAGCCAGGGCTGCAGAGTGAGTTCCAGGTCAGTTTTGGCTGCATAGTGAGAACTGGTCTCAAAAATACAAAAACCACACAGCTGAGCCATGGCACGGGGAAGAATTCAAGTGTAGATTCTCCGTTCTCTGGAGATATAGCAGGAATGACTCACCCTGTAGGACTCAGCTTGCCTTTCCCTTAAGTAATATGCCTGCCTTTGGCCTGTGGAAGATCCCTCTGACATCTGGAGTTGTCAGGGAGTTGTCTGTGAAGTGACATCACTAGCTGATTGTGTTGCCCAAGATATCTAAAAACACTGCCCATGGCACTGAAGCCTTGGCATATTCAGAGATTAGATGATTCCTCAGTTATGGGAGTTAGGAGTACTAGTCCGGGTGTTTACCCAGGGACAGAAAATAAAGAGGATACAGCAAATTAAGCATCATGATTTCCATTTATGGAAAATACAACCCCCACACACAGGCATGCACTCACGCACACATGCATATGATTGCTATTTCCCTCAGGTCAAGTAGCAGACACTGACCCTTGATATTCTGTTCAGAAAGCTCCAAGACATGCAATCACGCAAGGCTGGAAAAATGAAGCCAAACCACGGATGCTCACTTCCCTCTTTCCTAGCAAAGGACAGGTTTTCCCACTAGCCTCAAGACCCTGTAACAAAACAGAGGGTTTTGAAAAAACACTGAATAGTGTAACCTACTATGCTTCATCTCAGACAATCACCAGAGTTGGGAAAGTGTGGCTAACTGCTACGTTAGATTTTGTAAACTCCACCAAATAATCTCTAAAACAGGATCTCTCTTTGGCCTGGAACTCACCAAGCAGGTCGACTACATTAGCTAGCTCATGAAATTTGCCTGTGTCTGCCTTACCAGCAGTGGGATTAGAAATGTATCCCTAAGTGTGGAATTTTGTGTGTAGGTTTTGGGGGGTCACACCAAAGCCCTCATGCTTGTCTATAAGCATTCAGTCCACTGAGCCATCTCCAAGCCCATACCACCTGCTTTCCTCATATGGGGTAACAGATGGAAATGTCCTTATACAAATTATATCAGTTACTGGACAAAAATAGGCCATGCTTCTCATATCAGAAGAGAGAAGTGTATGCATGGTGAACACCCCCTCCTCGAAATACCCAGTGCTATTTAATGATACTATTTAATACTTCAACTTTAAACTGAAGTTCAACATCTTGAAGGTCATTAATACATCACTGAATGCAACTCAGCCAGCCCCATCACGTGTTGTCTTTTCTCTAGAGATAATGTCACCTGTGCTGGCTTCCCCATCGCCCAGGATGCACTTCTCAAAACCCTTCATCAGCTCCCCCTTCTCTGACATCTTTGAAGTAGCTTTTGCGGTTACTTTTATTTTAAATTTGATTTCTCTTGTTTTATTTATAGAAAGACATTTTCATTAATTTCCATATATTATATGTTGATTATACTCTCCCTATGCCCAACACACACACTTTCTGTCTCTCATGAGTCTCTGTCTCTGCACACAGTTTTACTTCTACCTTCTCATCATATTCACAGAGATGACTTTATATATCCATGTGAAATCAAGGAACTACCTAGGAGAATGAACATGATTGTCTGCCCAAGGCTGGCTGGATATGCTTCATATGACAATCTCTAGTTGCATCTCTTCTCCAGCTTCTTTGGCCTTGTTCTTCATAGTGGGAATGACTCCACTGTATACAAACACCACATTTTCTTTGTCCACCTTCCTGGACACCTAAGCTGGTTCTATACTTGGTTCTATACTTACTCTGCCTCTGTTGTCCTTCCCACACACCAACAATTTTATCCAATTCGTGTTTTGAGATTATCTAGTGACTCCTAAAATTACATCCCTGACCCTCCCTTTCCTATGGATTTAATTTATCTGGCTAAACATGGTATCCTGTGGCGTCTTATGCATAGCATGCTAAGGATAAAAGCTCAGTCCCTACATGCTCCTGCCCCAGACTCCACACCCCCCTCAACCTTCTCATGGCTCCATCTCAGCCAGAAGTTCACATTCCGCCAAAGGTTCAGCTCAAAATCCAAGGAACCATCCTGGGCTCCTCTAATTCCCTAACCTTCCTGCACATCACCAGGGGAAATGATTAGAAAGCAGACAACCGAGTTGATACAGAGGCAGCCCCTGCTCCCTTACTCGGGGACCCACATGGAGACTGAGCTGCCAATCGGCTACACCTGAGCAGGGAGTCTAGATCCTCTCCATTTGTGGAGGTGAACATGAAGAGACTGACACTCTAAACGGGGACCAGCCTAGACTCTTGTTGGAGAGTGTTAGCACTGTAGAAGAGTGTCCTGGTAAAATCTCCCAATTAAGGTAGTCTTTGGTTATGGGGGAAATGTGTCTTCCTATCAGAGTCAACTTCAGCATGCAGGAGAGCATGTCAAGGGACAATCCATGCATACTTCAGATATATCATTCACTTGCTGCTTGTAAGAAAAGACAGTATGGGGTGAGGCGGTGCCTCGGCAGTTAAAGTGCTTGCTGCATTTATAGGGAGCATGAGAACTGCAGCTTAGCATTCCCAAAACCCATGTCAGGTTTGTATGGGGATCTTCAGAGCCAGATGATCAGCTAGACTAGCTGAATGGGTGAGCTCTGAGTTCACATGAGAGGCTGCCTAAATGAATAAGTCAGGAAGATCCCCAACCTTAACCTTAACCTTACCAGGCCACAGAGGAAGAGAAACCAGGCAGTCCTGATGAGACTTGATAAGTTATGGGCAGATGGCAATGGTGGAAAACTCCTCCTTTCAGTGGACTAGGGGAAGGGGATGGGGGAAGATGGAGGGAGGGTGGGACTGGGAAGAATTGAGGGAGGGGGCTTCAATTGGGATATATAATGAATAAATTGTTAAAAAAAATTAAAAGAGTCTAGGCTGGAGTGCTGCTGCGTTGGAAGAGAGCATTTCTAGTTCAGGCCCAGACTCTTCCACCTAGAGCTCAGTGCAGTCCTGCCAAGCTGCTGGAAAAGCAGCATGGAGCAGGGGTTCTGGTTTGTGGGTAACAGCTGCTGCCTGGGAATACTGGATGTCCAGCCACTAACATGGTGGGGACAAGGGGTCAGCACATTGTACCCAGGCAGAGGAGGAAGCCACTGAGCCCACAACACTCAAATCATCTTTCTCAGTGGTGGGGGATCTTCGGCTAGGCAGCCAAATCAATGCACTGCTACCTTCCATTTTCTGTGCATCTGCTTACTGCTGTGGACATTGGGGAATAGCAGTTTTGACTTTTTATATATGACTCTACTTATGACTGTGTCACCAGAACAGAGAACTCGAAAGAAGCAACTTGCTTTGCTAGTATGAGTTCAGTCCCCAATAACCCAAGTAAAAAGCTGGATGTGGCCATTCTGGCAAGCCTGTAACCCCAACGCTGTGGAAGGCAGAGACATGAGGATCCATGGGCTTGCTGGCCGCCAGCCTGGTGGAAAGAGTAAGCTCAACTGAGACAGAGAATGATAGAGCAGGACATCCAGTGCACACACACACACTCATATACACACACACTCATGATGTGGGAAGAGCTCTATAATGCATAACACAAGAGTTCATACTTATTTCAATCCTTTGGAAAGCAAGGAACTGCTTCACTGCCACAAATGTGTTCAACTAAGAATGTCTCCATTTCTGGGGCTGGGAGTGGGGGTGGGGCGGGGGGGGGTGTCTTAGCAGGCACGAGCACTTCTTATTCTTCCGGAGGCCTGAGTTCAGTTCTTAGCCCCTTGCTCAGGCAGCTCCCCACTGCCTGCAACTTCAGTTCCAGTTCATCTGACACCCTCCGTTGGCACATGGCAGAGCCTTACGTGCATATGGATAATTTTTAAAACTAGGCCAGGTGTGGTGGCACCTGACTTTAATCCCTCTGCACCTAAGGATGACTGTCCCACTGGTGTGTTGTGCTTTGGGAAGACAATTCTCCAAGAGTCTCATCCAGAAATCACAAGAAGAATAGGCCAGGTAGCCAGCCAGATGATGGAAAATCCAGGCCCTGAAGTGAGAGTCGACAGAAAAAGTGACCAGCACCACAAAGGGGTAACTCCAAAAAGACCTGTTCATACCCTACACATCTAAAGAATGCTACCCTCCTGAAGTCCATCTGAGTGGTCTCCTAGCCCCATCTGTCACCTAAGGCAGCATCCATTTCTGCGTGATGGAGAATGAGCAGAATGTAGGTCCTCTCTCTTCCCCACTCAGGCTCGGCGATTCTGCCTTCCCGTTATTCCAGAGGATGCTGTCCCAGATCATCGAGTCTCAGAGTTAAATGGCCGTGTCTTGCTCATAGCCTCATGGCTCGTTGCTTCATATCAAATAAAGCTGCTTCGTTTTAGAAAAGAAGGGTGACTACACAGAGAGAGAGAGATATAAAGCAGAAGTTTCAAGGAAGCACTCGCTTGTCTTTTGTGTGCTGTGATGCCTGTGTATGTTAATGTTGGGCAATTACAAAGGCAATTACAAGCTTAAAGTTCTTGCCATACAGCCATGAGGACCTTGAGTTTGGCCCCTAAAACCTACGTAGTGACCTGTGCTTGCACTCTCAGTGCTCGGAAGTAGAGACAGGTGGATTCCTGAAGAGCCAGGCTAGCCAGGCTCACAAACTCCAGGCCAGTGAGAGACTTGGCCTTAGAAAAATAAGCTGGATAGTTCCTGAGCAACAACATTCAAGTTGCCCTCTGACCTTCTCACACACATGTACGCCAGCAGCTCTCTATAGGTCACAGTGTTTACCAAAACTGCACGTTGCTGTGTGAATGCATCTGTCCAATTTGCCCCTGGGTTTATCACTGAGATGTTTAAGACCATCTTTGAGAACTCAAGAGAGAAATTTCGCATCTCCTAGCCAGGTGGAACTGCTTCTCTATGGAGTAATGAGGCAGTTTTAGCATTGGAAATGGTGTGAATCACCTGCTTACCCAACTCCTCCTTCTGACTAGGGGAAACAGAGAACCTGGCTCTGGCTCACCTCTCACAAATATGCATGACTTCATTGCCTGAGCTTTTGTGTTCACACCTCTGCTTCCCCTGAGCTTTTCCTGACTCACTCCTCCTCATCTGCTTTAAACTCTTTCTGGAATGAGACCTACAAGATGATGAAGTGAGTTTCAGTTAACAGGCAGCAAGCATTTGACAAATCAAACTTACCATACCTTAAAAGCAAAGGGTACCTGTTTCCAGGGGGGGGGCCCGGAGGGGGTGGCAAGTGGCATTGCACCACATCATGTGTTAAAGTTATAAACAACTAATTGGATCATGTGTCGATTCTTTGGGTTTCTTCTCTTTCCTTCCTTCCTTTCTTCCCTTCTTTCTTTCCTTTCTCTCTCTCTTTCTTTTTTCTTTCTTTCTTTCTTTCTTTCTTTCTTTCTTTCTTTCTTTCTTTCTTTCTTTCTTTCTTTCTTTCTTTCTTTCTTTCACTGTGTTAGCCCAGGTTGGCCTGGCCTCAAACTCCAGATCCCTTGCCTCAGTCTGCACTGGGCTAAAACTGTAGTCATATGCTGTGTACACCTGCCTAGTAGAATCTCATCTTTTGAAACTGGGGTTAACAGCCATCAGCTGTAGACTGAATCAAGAAAACTCTGAGACCTTGAACATCAGAGGCATAGGGAGAAAAACCTTCAAAGGCTTGTAAATGTCCAAAGCATCATTAGGGGAAGGGATTCAGAAAACACCCACCCCAGTAATAATTCTCTTTCCTTTGCCCTTCATCTTGCTTATTTAGGAATGTTCAGGCAAGAACAATAATATAAAAGCTACAACACTCCAGGGCTGGATGTCCATCTCTCTGGTCTTTAGACATTTAAACAAAACAAATTCTCTTTACTCAGTTGGCATTCCTGTGACGCTTGGGACGAGGGAATTTCTAATAGATGTGGTCATGGTTCCACTCACCTGGGGAAGGTAAAGGTTAAACTGAAACGCTTCAGTGGTTTGGAGTTATTGTGCTGTGCACAGACTTGCATTCCTGAGTGGGAATTAACTTTGAGAACGGAAGGGAATCCAGGCTCGATCTTTCCTGGCACTATTATGGCATCTGAGTCAGTCATAATGAGCTCACACTTCTGATGACCTAGGAGTGAAAGAGGGAGTCATAATGCAGTCCCTGCCCCCTCTATGAAACAATCCTGGAAGGATGATAACAGTGCTAGCCATGGCCTTTAATAACAGGGGAAAATGGAGCCCTGAGGAACCAAGGAGCTGTTAGAGACTCTGACTCAACAAGCCAGGTGGGGCTCAGTGGATAAAGGCCCGTGTTGCCAAGAGTGACAATGTGACCCAGATGCCCAGGATCCATGTGGAAGTTGTCTTCTGACCTCCACACATGTGCTGTGGTATATACCCCCCCCACACACAAAGAAATGTAATAATAATAATAATAATAAAACACTGAAACCTAGACAAATGGCTTCCACAGCAGCGGGTGACGTGGAGCACGGACACTGAGGACACACCCGTCTTAAGTTGCATAGGATCAAACTCTGGCCCCAGTGCTTCCCAAGAGGCAGCAGGAGATATTCATCATAGTGTTTCTGTCCCTCAGTCTCTCTTTCTATAGAACTGCTTGAAAGATTCAAGGAGTTCCTTTTTGTTTGCTTGTTTGTTTTTCCTGACAGAGTTTCCCTGTGTAGTTCTACCTGTCCTGGGACTCACTCTGTAGACCAGGCTGGCCTTGAATTCAGGGATCCATCTGTCTCTGCTTCCCAAGGGCTGGGACCAAAGGTGTACACCATGGCCACTGTGCAAGGAACTATCCTTAGAAAATTCTTGGAGCTAGAAGATAATGTAAGTTTACTAAGTGCTGGCATTGGTTTTGATTCCTCTCCAGGTTGTGCCTTGAGTCACAGACTCAAAGAAACACGTGACAAGAAGAACAGCCCGAGAGAGGTCATTATTACTCTAATGTCCACTATTGCCTTGGAACGTTATGATGTGGGGGATACAGGGAAATGAGAAAGAGCCACATGCCTCACTAACACAGGTGATCTCCTGTCCATTCAGGAGGACAGGGAATGTCAGTCCTCATAAGGATCAGTGCAGATCAAACCTGCAGGCCTAAGGGCCACATCCAGCCCTGTGTTGGACCTGGAAGCATGGACTCTAGCCTCTGTTCAGCTTGTGTCTGGTAGCTTCCTCAATGCGGAAACCCCCAGAGGAAAGATTTGCCAGCCCCTGGTTATGACAATACTTAAAATCCACCACAGCATCCAGCACATAGGTTTTGATTTTTGCCTTTACATCCAGTCGTGGTCGCTGATGTCTTTCTTCTTGGCCGTCTCCTTTGGAGCCCTTTAGGAAGTAGTCCATCCGTGATGGTCAACTTCCATGTTCAACTTGATGGAATTGAGAAAGGTGGTGAGACAGGAATATTGTGGAGTATTTAGGAGGCCATTTCCAGAGAGGACTAACTGAGCAGGAGAGTAGCTACCCCTCCTGACCCAGCAAGAAGTCTGTCTATAAGCAGCCACTGCTTCCATGGAGCTGCCTGTCCCCATGCCTTCCGCTTCCACAAGGGACTGTAGCTCTTGAAGCATGCACCAAAGCAAACCCTGCCTCCTCTAAGCAGTGCCTTCCCAGGCTTTTGATAACAAAAACACCCCGAGAACTAACCCACAAACCCTGTTAATTTGCAATGGAGGCATGCTGAGATCTCACCTCTCACCATTTTACTCGTGTGTGTGTGTGTGTGTGTGTGTGTGTGTGTGTGTGTGTGTGTGTGTGATTTCACCCATATGGAGTTCTGTATGGGGTTTGACCATGTGGAAATTATTTTAACTTAAATGTATTAAAAACTAACAGATGATTTCATTTCTTCTATGTGCAAGATCCTGCCTTCGGGTGCCAGGGCACATGAATTAAACAGGGTTTTAAATTGCTAACATTGAGCATAGAAAAGGAAGCAGAAGTGAAATTTAATTAAATGCAGTATTAATGGTTGTCACATATGAAAATTAAGAATGTACTAGAATAGCAAAACTCCAACAAGGCTCATGAATTCCGTGACCTATTTTTCCATTTCCCTTAAGTCACATGATTAAAATGTGCTATGTTTAAAACTAAAGTCCTGTGACATGTTAGTCGACTACATGTCAACCTAGCCAGAATCCTCCCGGAATATATAGGAAACACGGCCATTTAGTGTACTTAATTAAGCACGTGGGGATCTGAGATGCAAATAAAATAGACTGAGTTAATGTCCCAAAAGGAAATGCCAAAAGATGGGGCTGCAGAAGATGGTCTGCAGGGTAAAGGCTCGAGGTGCAAGCCTGAGGATGCGCATCCAGATCCTCAGCACCAACCTAAAGGCTAGGAGTGCTGTCGCCCTCGTGTCAGCACAGTGCTGGGGGCGGGAAGGGTAGATCCTGGAGGATGCTTAGCCTAGTCAGAGCCTAGCTGAAGTACAGAGCTTCAGGCTTAGTGACTTACCTGTCCTGAAAAGTAAGACGGAGAGTGATTAAGGAAGACACACACACACAGAGAAAGAGAGACGCATACCCAAATATACACACTAAACGGCAGTAACAAAACAGTGACCTCCTAAGTAAAAGTGAGAACGGCACAGCACCACTGAGCAGAGGCCTTGTTAGTGCTGGCGTTGATGGGAAGGAAATGACTTCATCAGAGAATCTGAGCTGTATTGTGCTCCGTCTTTGCCGTTCTCTGGGGGACACAGATGTTCATGCCTCTCGGAGAGTTGGGGTTTTCTGACTCAGGTCAGATCTGAAGCATTTGTGGATTGTTTTCAGAGCTTAGCCAGCTCCTTTCCCAGCATGTTTGCCTTCCCACAGAGTTCTTCCCTTCCTGCCAACGCCACGCTTAAGATGATGCAGAGTTCCACACCTGTGCTACCCATGGTGACAGCCCCCAGCCGCAGGTGTTTGCAGAGCCCGTGGAACTCGGCTCATGCAACTGAGGAAGTGAATTTTAAATTTTGTTTGGTTTAGTTAAATTAAGATGAAACGCAAGCAGGGCATGGTGGCTCATGCCTATACTCTCAGCTCTGTGAATCTGAGGCAGGCCTAGGATGCAACGTGAGAGCCTGATTCAAAAGCAAACGAACAAAAAAATTAAGTTGCCACAGGAGGTGAGGATTTATCATATAGGATATCACAGGGCTCCAATTGAGCTAGTTTCAGACCATCTATGTTATTTCATTATTTGACTGTCGTTATTGATTTGTGAGGCAGGATCTATCCATGTAGCCTAGGCTTGCCTTCAACTCACAATGTAGCTGAAACTGGCTTCCAGCTGGGGATGCTCCTGTCTCTGGCGGCTCCGGAGTGCTAAAATCATAGGCAAGCAATCCTTGAGGTCAGTTTATTTCCACAAATGATACTGACTTTTTTTCAAATTATCTATTATGGGTATGTGTGTGTTTGTGTGCATACGTGTGCAGGTACCCAGGGAGGCTAGAAGAGGGCATCAGATTCGCTGGACCTGGAGGTGCAGGTGACTGAGAGCTACCTATGTAGGTGCTGCAAGCTGAACGCAGGTCCTCTGCCAGAGGAATATATGCCCTCACTAGGAAATTGACTCCCTTTTAAAAGAATTAAGTTCTCTATCAAAGCAGATGCTGAGACTTATGGCCAACTGTTGGACAGAGTGCATGGAATCTTAGGAAAGATGTGGGAAATAGTAAGATAGCAAGAGGACAGGAGCTCCACAAGGAGAGCAACAGAACCAAAAAACCTGAGCACAGGGGTCTTTCCCGAGACTGATACTCCAACCAAGTACCATGCATGGAGAAAACCTAGAACCCCTGCACAGATGTAGCCCATGGCAGCTCAGTATCCAAGTGGGTTCCATAATAATGGGAACAGGGACTGCCTCTGACATTAACCTGATCTTTGATCACCTCACCCTGATGGGGGAGCAGCCTTACCAGGCCACAGAGGAAGACAATGCAACCACTCCTGATGAGAGCTGATAGACTAGGATCAGAAGGAAGGAAAGGAAGACCTCCCGTATCAGAGGACTTGGGGAGGGGCATGTGTGGAGAAAGGGAAGGGAAGGTGGGATTAGGAGGGGGAGGGAGGGGTTTATGGGGGGATACAAAGTGAATAAAGTGTAATTAATAAAAATTAAAATAAAATAAAAAATTAAGTTCTCATTTTTATGTTATGCATATGGCTTGTTCACTTGCATGTGTGTCTGTGCAACACCTGTGTACACAATGCCATGGAAGGCAGAAGAGGGTGTTGAATCCCCTGGAACTGGAGTTACAGACAATTGTGAGCCATCAGGTGGGTGCTAGGAATTGGACCTGGGTTCCATGAAACAGCAGCCAGTGTTCCTCACTGCTGGGCCATCTTGATTGAAGGGCTTCCCTCACTGTATACATCTTTAGATTTGACACATGCCACTGAACCTTTCCCTCTTAAAACTGTACTTACTTGGGTCTTGTTTTTTAAGATCTCTACATTTTGGCTATCGCTCTAGTGATAACTCTGTGTGAAAGAGCCTCTGAGAGCATTAAGGGCCAAGAGACTCCCTGTTGACTTTTTGTTGTTGTTGTTATTGTGAACCCTCTAAACCTAAAGTCGGGAGCAGTAGATGCATGCACAATTTTCAATATGGTCATAGTGTTACGATTTTGTAAAAGTGGATACACATGACCTTATTATAGAGAGACTTTCTATTAAAAATTATAAAGTGGTAGGAAGAATTGTAACCTAGATCTATTGACAGTCTCTCTATGTGGTGAAGTGGTGATGCAATAAAAAGTCCTGTCAATAGCATCCATGGTGGATGTAACCAGATTCATCAAATCTGCTGCTGTTAGTGTCTTTTTACTAAGCTTGCTGACAATTAGGCCATGAAGTTATTTCCTCTTTCTGAGTTTTGGTTCCCCATTTCAGTCAGTGAGCTCAGACACCTGAGAGACATGGCTATAGCCCCGTGACTTAGCCATGCTCCAAGCCGTCACCAGATAGCTGTAAGCAGGAGGGAAATGTGTCTTTAATTTTTTTGTTTTGCTTTATTTTTCAAGACAAGGGTTTCTCTGTGTAGCCTTGGCTGTCCTGGACTCGCTTTGTAGACCAGGCTGGCCTTGAACTCACAGTAATCTGTCTGCCTCTGGCATGCATCACCACACCCCGCAGCATGTTAATTCTTACCCGGCCATCCCATCTAGACATTAGAGAGATTGCCATGTGGAATGAAGCCACTGATTGATGACTATGGCCCATCTTCCTCTGCTCACTTATGAACGGTGTAACAGTTCTACTGCAAAGTCGATTCTTCCTAAATGTGTCTTCAGTCAGGATAGAGAGACAGGAAACAGGAAGGAGACACAGGAAGGGAAAGGAAGTTCACACTCCAACATCCGGTTGAAGCCTCTTGCCAACAAATGGGACCTGAGAAGTGGCTTCCAGGTTAAAAGCATCTGCTTCTCTTGAAGAGGACCCCAGTTTGGTTCCCAGCATCCATGTGAGACAGCTCACAGCTGCCTACAGTTCCACCTTTAGGGGATCTGACACTCTTTTAGTCACGTGTGTGTATGTGTGTGTGTGTATCTGTATGTGTGTGTGTCTGTGTCCATGCCACAGCCTGTAAGTGAGGTGACACCACTGAGGAACTGGCTTTCTTCTTCCACTGTGTGGGGCCAGGGGATTGAATTCATTTTTTTGTCCACTTGCTGACAATTGCCTTTACCCACCCTGCCCCCAGGCTATCTCATTAACTCCAGATTTTTAAAATGAAGTTCATATAAAACAATGAAAAATTAAGTTACCATTGAGTACACGTGAAGGTGCTGTTTTAGATCGCTTTTGGTACTCCTGGACAACAGTGACACTTAAGGTGAAGGGGTGGAGATGTTGGCTCAATGAGTAAAGTACTCGCTGAGGAAACTGGGAAACCTGAGTTCCATCCCCGGCACCAGTGTGAAATCCGGGTGTGGAGTGATGCTTGTACTCACAGCTGGAGCTGGAGTCAGGCAGATCCAGGAAACTCCAGCAAGACCCCTGCCCAATAAGAGACCCTTTTTTCAAAAAGGTAGAGACAGTGATTGAAGAAGAAATGGGGTGCCAACTTCTGGCTTCCACATGAACCTTCACAGGTGATTGCTCCGGTGTGGAGAGGTGGAGGGAAGCTGTTTTGGTTCATTATCTTTTCTGGGCAGAAATGAAGTTTCTTAAGAAAATGATTAACACAGACATAAGCCCAGCATTGGGAGGGAGAGAGAAAGACAGAGAGATGATAGACAGACAGGCCGAAGAAAGGGTCAGTCCCCACTTCCAAGGCATCAGTAAGGACTTGTCAAGAGAGAAAGTCGCTGAAGATAAGATTCAACTATTGCTATAATAGAGAAATGTAATCTGGTAAAAGTTGAGGTTTTCATAGTGATTCACACTCTCACAAACACTTTGTGGTGTCTCTACAAAAGAAAGCAGCTGCAGGATTGATTCCTCCCTAGGTGGCAACAGAAGGTATGAAAGAGAAAATTACCCAGTGAGGAGGAAGAAGAGAACAATGCCTCAAAAACACAAAATGCTGCAGACCACACCTCTGCATCTTCAGCTGCCAGCAAGATGCCTTTCCTCAGTGACACCTGAAAGAGATCCCCACCTGCTCTCCACCCACCCCCGTTACAGAGATTTACTTATTGGATATGTGTGTTTTGCCTGTATGCATGTCTGTGTACTGCATATATGTGGTGTCCACCGAGACCAGAGACAATTCTGCTGCGTCCCCTGGGATGGGCATTAGAGCAGGTTGTGAGCTGCCATGTGGAGTCTGGGAATCTAACCTAGAGCAAAGCTAGGAAAAGATCTTACAGAAGCAAGGGCTTCCAAGGAAAGGCCTCAGGCTCTTCCACAAAGACCAGGCCAGGGAGTGTCTTAGAACAGGGGCCAGAGGAGTTCAAGAGTTAAAAACAGGGGCCAGAGGAGTTCAAGAGTTAAGGGGGCTGGGAAGAAGGCTGTGAAATGCTGATTTGTGCCTGTGGCATGGCCGGGCACACCCAATCCCACAGCATCCCTGGCAACCTGCACAAGCCAGTTCAATGAGCAGGGGCTCCTGAGGCACCACACCATGCCGAGCAGTTGATGAATGTGGGTGGGGTGGGGGAGTCACAATTCTTGGAAGCTGTGGCACTGGTGGGTTGCCTAGGCCACTCGGATGACCTCACACCTATGCAAGTGTGAGCCACACTGATAAAAAAATTAATTAATTAGTAATTTTAAATGGAGAACATGAAGTGGAGAGGGAGATAACACGGAAGGGACGCAGGGGAGATTTCGGAGATGAGAGTAGGGGTAGCTCTGATAGAAACACCTTGTATGCATTTAGAGAATTTTTCAAAGAATAAGCAAAACCATAATTTTAAAAATGATTCCTTTAGGTGACCAGTGGGTAGAACTATTGATTAATAACATTTAGTGAGGTCCAGGCATGGAATGAACCTAAAACTGTCTGCTCATGGCATGGTCTGGACCCTTCTGCCCAGCTGGTGCCTACCACAAGAGCCACTCCGCAAAGAGGCCACGGAGCAAGATTTTGGAATGTGCCCTCTGAAGCATCCGCCTCGATCTCCCAGCATCTGTGTCTTTGTCCAGTGACAGGAACAGCACCTCGACCCCTAATGCAGCAGAACAATGACCCATTTATTCTGATATCCTGTCTCCCGCACAGGCTTTTGAGGAAGGGCTAAACACTACAAGGGCACTCTATTGTGTGCTGCCTGCTGGACTATAGAGTTGGGGGGCCTCAGGGAGTGTGGGAAGGGTGGCTTTCTTCCTGAAACATATGGGATGTGTAAACAATAGCCAGCCATTTTTCATTTTTTTTCCCCTTCAGACTGGAACTTCGGAGAGCCTTGTGAGTAGGCCTTCTGAGCAGTGGCCAGTGAGCTGTGAATAGAGACAACGCACACATGAATGCTTGCACACACACACATTCTGGCACTGTTATGGTTTTTTTGAATTTAAGTAGCCTCTGTGTGTGTGTGTATGTGTGTGTGCGTGCCCATACCACAGCACATGTGTGGAAGTCAAAGAACAACTTTCTGAAGCTGCTTTCCCTTCCCCCTCCCCCTCCCCGTCTACCTCTTTGAGGCAGGGTCTCTCTTGCTGTGGACGCTGTGCTGGTTCTCCTGCCCCTGCCTGCCCCTACCACAGGATTAGAACGACTCAGTGCTGCATCAAACATCAGACCTGTATGACAAGGGTCTCTACCCACTGAGCTCTCACCACCCCCTCCTGTGTGTCATGTTATTTCAGCAAATAATGCTCTCGCAGTAACCACACAGTCACCTTTCCTCGGCCTGTTGTTTCAACCTCCTCTGAGCTTTACCACTCAGCCTTGAGCATGGAGTCCATCTCCACCACCGTGTGTAGAGCTCCATGCACACTGATAGGTACAGGAAGAATGGGTACTGTCTAATCTTAGCTGAGTGATGAGGACAATTTCTCTCCTGTCAACTTGATGTCAATTTATCATCCAGCCTTGGGGGAAAAAAAGAAGAAAGAAAGAAAACACTATAAACTGAAGTACCCAGCATGGATGGTGGAAGACATACCTATGTTGATGAAGATTCAACAGGGCTGATTGTCTAAGAGCATCATGGTTGTAGAGAGCAGGGACATTGCACATCGAGAACCAAAATTATCTTGGTGCCTCTGAAGTCTTCTCAATAGCCATTCATTGCCCACCTCTGTACATAATTTAACATCCTGGCAACTGTCAGGTATAACTCAGCAGAGTTAGCAGACCACAAGCTATGAATGTCATCAGATGACATCTGAGACCATAACACAGGTTCTCTGCTCCTGCCTGGCTGCCTCTCTACTGTTGTATTTGGTCAAGGCCTGGATTCATGACACTTCCACTCTGTGACCACAAAAAAGTTCAAGATCCTTTGAGGTGAGAGAGATGTTTCTGGTTTGGCATTTTTATTTATTTTGTCTACATTTCTGTGGAAGAGGAGGGTAAGGGTATGCAGCATGTGCCAGGGCCAGAATGTGGAAGTCCAAGGACAACTTGTAGGAGTGAGTTTTTTCCTTCTACCATGTGGGTCCTGGGTACTGAACTCAGGTAATCAGGCAGCAAGCACTTTATCTACTGAGCCATCCTGCTGACCCACAGTTAGGTTTTGCACTATCAGAAACCACTTAAAAATTTCGAACTCATGTTACCTGACGGTATCATGTTGTGAATGCTTCAAACTGCTCCATGTAGGCACAGAGCAGACATAAAAACAGATGCTGTGACATATGTAGATTTCATTTGATTATATACAGTGGAGGACAGGAAGAATTAAAATTTGCCCCTGAATTATTTACTTACACTATCCTAACATTGAACAAATGCTTCATGCTCCATAGGTCCATCCCTAGGTCAGCCCCTGAAACACCAAAACAGCTAGAGAAAATAGGTGAGTGTGTGCCTGTAGTCCAATAAAACTTTATTTAGAGAAGCAGGCAAAAGACCAGATTTGACTGAAGGGGTATACATTTGTTGACCCCGGATTTGAGGGCTATATAAAATGAATCTGAATGTTCTATGATCTGATTGCCATGAGTCTGTATACGGATTTAGATTTTAATTGTTTCTTCTCTTTTATTTGTATTTTACTTTCAAGTTTTAGTTTTTGTTATTTACTGTCTAAGACAATGTAAAAGCCATGCAAACACAGTAGTATAGAAATAATGACAAGAGTGATGCCTAAGCAGCTGCAGTCCAGGTGAAGCCCCCTTCCGGTTGGCATCTCTGTGACTCACACTTTCCAGACATATCCTTCCACTGCCAATAATTCTCCACCCACTTTCTCTCACACATGGGCTTTCACCCTCATTAGGGTTCTATTGCTGTGATAACATACCGTGAGCAACAGCAACTTGAAGCAGGAAAGACTTTATTTCATCTCCCAACTCTAAGGCCACTCGCTGTCGCTGAGGGAAGTTGGGAAGGAACTAGAGACAGGAGCTGATGCAGAAACCATGAAGGAGTGCTGCTTCCTGGCGTGTTCCTTGTGGCTTTCTCAGCCTGTTTTTGTGTACACCCAGGACCCCCTTTCTAAGGGTGGGACCACCCACAGTGGACAGGGCCCTCCCACATCAATTGTTAATTAAGGAAATGCTTCGAAAACTTGTCAAAAGGCAAATCCTAAGGAGGCACTTTTTCTTTTCTTTTTTAAAAAAAATTAATTTATTTATTACAATTTATTTCCTTTTTTTAAAAAACCAGGCCACAAAGGAAGACAATGCAGCCAGTCCTGATGAGACCAGATAGGCTAGGGTCAGATGGAAGGGGAAGAGGACATCCTCTATCAGTGGACTGCAGGAGGGGTATGGGGAAAAAAGGAAGGGAGGGTGGGATTGGGAGGAGATGAGGGAGGGGCCTACAGCCAGGATACAAAGTGAATAAATAAAATAATAAATTAAAAAATTTATTCACTTTGTATCCCTGCTGCAGCCCCCTTCCTGGTCTCCTCCCAGTCCCAGGCACCCTCCTTCTTCTCCCCAATGCCCTCTCCTTAGTTCCCTGATGGGGAGGACCTCCTCCCTGTCTATCTGACCCTAGCCTATCAGGTCTCTTCAGAGCTGGCTGCATTGTCTTCCTCTGTGCCCTGGCAAGGCTGCACCCCGCCCCCAGGAGGAAGTGAACAAAGCCTGACCCTAAGTTCATGTCAGAGACAGCCCCTAATCCTCTTACTAGGGCACCCACTTGGAAACTGAGCAGCCTATGGGCTTCCTCTGAGCAGGGGTTTTAGGTCCTTTCCATGCATGGTCCTTGGTTGGAGTATCAGTCTCTGCAGGGCTCCCTGGGCCTAGGTTTTTTGAATCTGTTGCTCTCCTTGTGGAGTTCCTCCCCTCCAGGTCTTTCTATCTCCCTTTTCTTCTGTAAGGTTTCCTGCACTCTGCCCAAAGTTTGGCTATCAGCCTCAGTATCTCCTTTGATACCATGGTGGGTAGGGTCTTTCAGTGGTTCCCTGTGCAAGGCTCCGGGTCTGTTCCTTGGCTTCTCCTACTTCCAACATCTATCATGTTGATCCTTCTGAATGAGGATCAAGCATCTTCCCTAGGGTCCTCCTTGTTGTTTATCTTCTTTAGGACTATAGATTTTAGTATGTTTATACTATATTATATGGCTAATATCCACTTATAGGTGAGTATATACCTGTGTGTCTTTCTGCTTCTGTATTACCTCACTCAGGATAATCTTTTCTAGTTCCCACCATTTGCCTGCAAATTTCATGATTTCTTTGTTTTTAATTGCTGAATAATACTCTATCATGTAAATGTACCACACTTCCTGTATCCATTCCTCAGTTGAGGGACATCTAGGTTGTTTCCAGATTCTGGCTATTGTGAATAAAGTTGCTATGAACATAGATGAGTAAATGTCCTTATTGTATGGTGGGGCATCTTTTGGGTATATATCCAGGATGGTATAGCTGGATCTTGAGGTAACACTATTCCTAATTTTCTGAGAAAACACAATATTGATTTCCAAAGTAGTTGTACAAGCTTACATTCCCACCAGCAATGGAAGAGGGTTCCCCTTTCTCCACACCCTCTCCAGCATGCATCATCCCTTGAGTTTTCAATCTTAGTCATTCTGATGGGTGTTAGGTAGAATCTCAGGGTCGTTTTAATTTGCATTTCCCAGATGAATAAAGACATTGAGCATTTCTTTAAGTGTTTCTTTGCCTTTCAATATTCCTCTGTTGAGAATTCTCTGTTTAGTTCTGTACCCCATTTTTTTAAATTGGATTACTTGGTTTGTTGGTGTTTAACTTCTTGAGTTCTTTATATATTCTGGATATTAGCCCTCTGTCAGATATAGGGTTAGTGAAGATCCTTTCCCAGTCTGTAGGCTGTCATTTTGTCCTGATGATAGTGTCTCCTTTGCTTTACAGAAACTTTTCAGTTTCATGAGGTCCCATTTATTGATTATTGATCTTAGAGCCTGTGCTGTTGGTGTTCTGTTCAGGAAGCAGTCTCCTGTGCCAATGAGTTCAAGGCTCTGCCCCACTTTCTCTTCTAAGAGATTTAGTGTGACTGGTTTTATGTTGAGATCTTTGTTCCACTTGGACTTTAATTTTGTAAAGGATGATAAATATGGGTTTATTTGCATTTTTCTACTTGTAGACATCCAGTTAGACCAGCACCATTTGTTGAAGATGCTGTCTTTTTTCCATTGTATGGTTTTGGTTTCTTTGTCAAAAATTAAGTTTCCATAGGAGGCACTTTTTCAACTGAGAACTTCTTCCCAGATGTTCTAGCTTGTACCAGACTGACTGAAAGCTAGCCAGCAACCCTTTAAAGCTTTTCTTCTCCTCTTGAGCCTCTCCCCAGTTTTCTGGCCTCTGTATGTACATACCCCAACCTCAAGACACCCACAAACATTGTAGAAAGTAACAGCGTGTAGAACACTGCAAAGGCAGATCCAGCGTCAGGAGTTTAAACATCACTTAATCTCCAGTAAGCCATGCTTATCTGTTCAAACCCTCTAATTGTTCCTCTAATCTCCCCAACCCAATTTCTACACTGCTTGTCCAAAATGTTATTCATTAAAAGCTATTTTGGGGAGGCCAGGAGACTAGAAAAAGGTCCAAGAAAGGAGAGATAGGGGTTTTATGGGAAGACTGTTTTTTGTTTACATTTTCTTTTTGAGACAGTTCCTGTTAGGTAGCCTAGACTAGCTTAGAACTTTTAATCCTCCTGCCTCAGTGGCCTGTATGCTGGGGTGACAGCTGTATACTATGAGGTCTGGCCTAAAACTAAATTTAAAAATTGCTCCTGTGTCTGTTGTTGTCTCACTTCCGGCAGGAAAGGACTCATCTGCTGTGCTGGAGGAATCGTTGGTTTCAGATCCTTACGAAGGGCATCCTACTGTCTCAGTTGTGACTGACTATACACGAGTCTTCCACCTTCTCACAAACCATGGGGGCATTTCTGCCTGTTTTACAAACAATAAAATAGATTGCATTCTTGATGGTCTTTAAACACACATTAAAATAAAATAAATTGATTTCTTTTGGGAACTGATTTTTTTCAGGGTTTTATGGGGTGCCACTTAAAAAAAATTCACTCACACTACTACATGCCAAGAAAGCAGTGCCCTAAAGCCATGGGAGAGGCATGTGAGGCAGACTCTTGGCTCAGGACCACAATCCTAGCCCACACTTTGTATTTTAACAAGCAGATATGCCACCCACTGCTTAATAATTATACTCTAATTTTCTGATGCTATGTAACTCATAATAAGAAACTCTGACACTCCAAGCACCCTATTCTGTATGAGAAAAAGATTAATTGCACACGACTTTTCTAAGTTATTTAACCAAATGCTATGCAGTGTGCACCTTTTTCCTTTGGGGTGGGGAAGAGAGAACACAGGTGAAACTAGAGTGTCTGAGATTTTATGACTTAAATCTTTCCAGGAAACAAAACAAAACAAAACAAAAAACAAGTAACAATTCAGACAAAAAGTATAACTGGTTTGAACTCTGCTTTAGTCTCAGTAAATATATTCTTTTCTTTAGAGGATGGAAATATATAAAGGAATAGAAAAAGAAGATAGAAAATGGATAAAAAAAGATAGATACCTAACTGCATATACGGATAGATGGTACATGGCAGAGATGACAGATGACGATGATGATAGATAGATAGATAGATAGATAGATAGATAGATAGACAGATAGATAGATAGATAGATAGATAGACAGATAGATAGATAGATAAGTAGATAGATAGATTATAAATAGATAGATGATAAATGATTAGTGGCCAATAATTGAGATGAATGATAAATAATTAGAGATGACAGATAGCTAACAGCAGGGCCTCTAGATCTGGCCTTAGAGCCCTGACTTTTATGTACTCTGCTGTATCATATAAAAGAAAACCACTGACAGAATGAAAAAAAATTGGTCAAAACAGACAGACTCAACTCTCTACCCTTTGGTACCTGACACTATTTACCAGCTTCTACCCATAATTCCCTCCTTGGATGATGGATTTTACTCTTTTGTAATTCTCTCCATGGGCTACTTCAGGCAGTGGGTGGTAGGTCTCTCTCTGTAAAAGTCACCTTTGTTGTAGAAACAAGACCTGTAAACTCACTGGCTTACAACAAGAAAGGTGTGGTCCTTGCTCATGTTAGGTCAGAGGGTCCACAGACAGCTATGGGTCTCTTCCCCATGGGAAGAGGAGCTTCATGGCACAAGAAAGTAACAAGAACGCTTGAGGAAACGGGTAATACTCGAGAAACTCACATTCCATTGGCCAATACATATCTTACGGTCACGTTCAAAGCCAGTGAGTGGCAGCATCAAGATGTTTGCCTTCTTCCTAAGAAGAACAGAAAGACACACAAAGACGGGGGGCGGGGAGTGGAAGGGGGGAGTAAGCGTTCTTTCCAATGGGAAAACAGGGTAAGTGGTCACAAAGTGATAAGCTATCATTCTATCTCAAATATCTATCTGGAAGGACACACGAGTGTGCGCACACACAGAGACACACACACAGTATCTGTGGAGGTCTCAAATCACTTGCTCTAGCAACACTCTTGGTCAT
Source organism: Pachyuromys duprasi (assembly GCA_028658305.1). Lineage (NCBI taxonomy): Eukaryota > Metazoa > Chordata > Mammalia > Rodentia > Muridae > Pachyuromys > Pachyuromys duprasi. Next base: position 6,923,804 of record CM053749.1, read on the forward strand.
TGACTTGCATGTCTCTGGATTCTGTCAGTTTCTTGGCTAAGGATTTTTCCTTGAGATGTACACACTGAGCCTTGAGATTTTTTTCACTGATGAATTTCGCCAGTTGACCATTTCACGCAGGCATGTGATTTACTCTGATTACTCTCTCACACCTGCCTTCCTTTCCCTCACTCCCACCCCGGAAGTGCTCCACGGCCCAGTTTGTTCCCAGATGCCTGCCCTATGTTTTTCTTTTGTGGCCCATTCATTTGAAGCATGGCCATCTGTTTGACCACTGGGTTGGGATTGGAACTATTTCTTGGATCCTGATGGGGTCATGAGCAGAGGCACAACTGAAAGTAATGATTCCTTCATCCCTGAATCTATCAGTGGCAGATAGCTCAGCACTGAGGAGGTAAGAGCCTCTAAAGCCCCTCACCATCCATGCCTGATTGTTGAACGGCTGATTCCTGTGCAGGACCACAGGGTTCTACGGTCCAGCCCTCTCCTATGAGAGAAAATGGGAGTTTTTAAACCAATCTTTCTACAAGAACCAAGGTATCCTAAGTGTCCTTTAGAGCATGGCCCCTAGAATAAGGAAATGAAAAAAAATCCATCAACAGCTACACCATCAGCAACCAAGTTATATCAGAACAAAGGAGGATTATTTAGTATTTCAGGAACAGCAAAGTCCTCCTAAGCCTCATGACAAGGCCTTAATCTCATGAGGGGACTGCCTTCCTCACATGGCACAAAGGCCATGTTGTGTGAGGATACTAATAAAAAACAGCTTACCCTTAACTCTCTGCAGCATCCACTCCGACAATCTCTGCTCCAGACTTGGGGGGCATCAGCTCCACCCATGTGTGTTTTCTATACCAAGACGAAGGTAAAAGAACAGAGCCTATAGAAATGCAACAGCCGACTCCTTTCAGGTGCAATAAAGGAGATCACCTCCTCTACCACCTGTGAAATCCTGCTCCTTTCTCATTGTTCAAAACTGGATCACTGAATTTGTACTGCAAATAAAACTGAAGTTAAAGTTCTTTATTATGTTGGAGTTTTGTTTTGTTTTGTTTTCATAATGAGGAGCTATAAAAAGTTGCAAAATTATTAACAGTAGTACCTAAAGTTCCATGTAGTATCTACGTGATGTCCTTTAATGACAGCATCTTAGATGACTACTGCAATCATTAAAATTAAGAAATGTTTCTATATTACAGCTAGCTGGATGGAACCACTAAGATTTCATAAAACACTTATTTATTTTTATTTTATGTGTATGAATGGTTTTCCCTGAATTGAATGTGTGTGTACCGTGTGTGTATGCCTAAAGCCCACAGTGCCAAAAGTAGGTACCTGATCCCCTGGACCTGGAGTTAATGACAGCCCCTAGGTAGGTGCTGGCAACCATAGTCGCGTCCTTCTGGAGAGCAGCCAGTATCCTTAACCACTGAGCCCCTGGCTTCTCTCCAGCCCCTGGTTTCGCCAGTCCTCACAGTCTTACTTTCAGATGTTTATATCCGCATGCCTAGGTACTCTGGTATCTGATGCCCTGTCTGGAGTCATAGAATCTCAGCTGAAATTGTTCCTGTACCACAGAAGAAATCTAGGAGACTTTTTTTTTTAGTTGCATGCATTGAAGCTCTGAACAAAATCAAGGATGCTGTAGGAAGGAAGAAGGGGAAATGGATTTGGAGTGAAAAGGAGCAGTATCTGCCACAAAGAACTGGTATTTTAAAGACAGAATTTTCCGTGATCCTAGAGAAAAGAAGAGATTCAGGCCTCTCCCAGCCTTTCTTCCACCACTCATATTCTGTTTGTTCTTCAGAATTCTCTCAAATAAATACTGTGCAGTGTGGTTTATCTCGTGCTGCAAGGCTGTAATGGGCCCATTGAGATACGGGCTTCATGATCTCAAGAAATAGCAAATCTATGTGTGAGTTCAATCCCCCTGAAACCACCCGAGAGACCTATGAAAGAACAAAGGGTTTTTGTTGTTATTGTTCTGGTGAGAATAATTCTTTGCCACAGAAGCAAAAGGCAGCCATGTATGGGGGAAATGGAACACCCAGAGGATTGCAAATTGTATGCTGTTTGGACAGGGCAATGGGGATTAGAATGACCTTTTAAGGAGAGATCCAGTTGTCACTTGCAGGCCAGTTCCTCAGTTCCCTGGACAAATTCCAGCAGTTTTTCTTACTGTGGAACCTGAAGAACATCCCATCCCTTTGTTTAACGTGAAATTCTCAAAACCTGTAATGAGGAGGAGCAGATGCAGGGACATTTAGACAGTATTAATAAAAGCAATATGTGTGTTTGTGTGTGTGTGTGTGTCTGTGTCTGTGTGTGTTTGTATCTAGAAAGTACAAATAGGTCTTTAAAATAGCACTTATTAAAAGCATTTGTTCCATCAAAACAAGGGCAAGCTTGATGAGGAAGAGCAGATAAAGGGACAGTTAGAGAGTATTAATAAAAGCAATGTGTGTATGTGTTTGTGTGTGTATGTGTTTGTGTGTGTGTTTGTATCTAGTCAGTACAAATGCATCTTTAAAATAGCATCACTTATTAAGTGCATTTGTTCTATCAAAACAAGGGCAAGCTTGATGGGGTTGATTGATTGGAGAGTAATGAGGGCAATCTCATTAAATTGTAATCAGTTATAGAAGATTGGTTCTCCATACAATTATTAGCTAATGATGAGTCTACAGCAAGCAGAGCTATTATAATCAACTGTTCAGACCTGAGATAATGACACCAGCCCAAGTGACAGATAAAATTACCTGCACGTGTTTGCTGAATTATTTGGCAGCATCATGCAACTTCAGAAGGACGTCTTCCCAGAGATGTCATAGCCATCACTAGATTAAAAATGATGATGAAGCCTTCATCCTCTTTCTATTGAGAGGTAGGCTGAAGTTCCCTTCAGCTTGAAACTACCTTGACCACAGTAGAGCACAGAGAAAAGTATATTCTAGGACTTCCAAGCCCAGGCCTTTGGATTCCTTGCTGCTTCCACCAAATGTCTTCTGTGCAAGCCCCAGGATATTAAAGCATCTATGTAAGAAGTCTGAGGCACAGAGGCTGTGGGATGGATTGGACAACAAACTGTAGTCTTCCCAAGCCTAGATGTCTAGTCAGCCTTCCCGAGATGCCCGCCATGTAAATAAAGCTATCCTGGTGGCTCAGCCCAGATCGGCCAATGTCTAAGTCCCACAGAACGAGCCTTGTCAGTGTTGTGTGGGAGAAATCATCCCCGAGCAGCCTGCTGTGTTCTAACTGAACAGACGAGCAGAGATTTCATACTGCCCAAAGCCACTCAATCCAGACCACTTCATTTTCTAAGATACCGAACCCTTCATGATCTGAGACTGCTTCAAACCCCAGGTGGGTATGGCTCTATCCAGTGGCACAAACACGTTTGTAGCATTTTTCAGTGAGCTCATCCTAAGTAACTGGCACACTACTTAGGAAACTCAGTGAGCCAGGTTCTCACAGCAGCCTTCCCTCCAAGGAGAGCACAGCAGAACTGTGTGTCTTATTCTGTTCACCCAGGTAAGAGACAACAGGGCTGAGCTCCAAAGCCTGGCCAGACTCTGTAGCCTGCGCTCCTAACATCCTCATTAATAACCACAGCAGCTGTTTATGAAATCAGATTTCAACCTCTACCAGAGTAGAGCAGGTCCGTAGTCCTGGCCACTTGGGTGATGGTTGCAAGAGGTTCAGAGTTCAAGGCTAGGCTTGGCTAAGTAGTGAGTCTGAGGTTAGCATGGGTTACAGGAGGTCCTGTCTCAAAAGCTGAAATGGGGTCAGGTTATGTTTATTCAGATTTTTAAAGGCGGCTCCGGTGGGCTCCACATTTAGATGGCTGCTGCTGCTGACATCTGCTCTCTCGCCTGCTTCATCTGGGGTCATGCGCATGAGATTCTTGAGGGAGCAGAGACCCTGCTCTGATGCTCCTGCAGGTGACTGAGGGAGGAACACAGAGCACATGACACAGTGGTTTCTTTTCAAGGATATTTGGGGACAGAAAAAAAAGCCAATTCTTTCCTGAGATCAATATCGGAATCAGTGCTGAATTGCTTTGCTGTGGCTGTTGCAACCCTCAGTGTAAGCACGGATTCTCAGCAGCTCATGCTTTCTGTTTTCCGTTCCCCACACCCTTTTATGTTCCAGAGTTTGGGTTTTTGTTTGATTTCATTCTAATTACTTCAACATAGTTTGTCTGTCGTTTGGTGAACTCTTGTAACTTTTTCTAAATGCACCTGAGAGGCAAGCAAGGTGTATAATCATCTATTAATAAAATGATGTCTTGGCTTGCTGCCAAGCCTGATGACCTGAGCCTCACCCTGAGAACCCACGTGGCAGAAGGAAAAAATGACTCCCATAAGCATGACTTCCACCTAACATGCTTAGGTGTGTTTTCACAAGTGTGTGTGTGTGTGTGTGTGTGTGTGTGTATGTGTGTGTGTGTGTGTGTGAGAGAGAGAGAGAGAGAACATGCACACACATACACCATTAAACAAAGAAAGAAATAAATAAAAAATAACACTTCTTAAAAAGAAGATGAAGTGATGCCCAGGCTATGGACTTACATCAGTGCTAGAACTCTTGCTAAAATACGTAAATCCCATGTTCAATGTGCAGTGCCGAGATAAACAGAATAAAAACATACCTACTAAATAGACGACACACCTACTGACAAGACTCTCTTGAAGGATGGTATAAGCCAGCAAATAATTCTAGCAGTCAAGAGGAAGAGACAGGAGGATCATAAGATCAAAGCCAGCTGAGTTAAAGAGAGAACTCCACTAAATAAATAAATAAATAAATAAATAAATAAATAAATAAATAAATAAATAAAGGGCTGAGGGTGTGGCACACTGGTAAGGCACCTGTATATTGTGGGCTAGGTTCTGGATTTGCTCCTATAGTACAGATGATGAAAAGACAGTTCTGAATATTGTACAAACTACATAGCTTATTGTCAGGTATTATTGAGTTGAATCTCTGTGTATGTTTACAAATTGTGTGTGTATGTATATAAATTATATCAAACTCATGCTCACTTAGAAAACAAGTAAAGTTTCAGAAAAACATAATACTTTTAAACATTTATAACTGGTGTAGTAGTACATACCTATAATCTCAGACTAGGGAGGCGGGAGCAGGAGGGGACCAGGAGTTCAAGGTCATTCTAGGTTACTTATTAAGTCCTAGGCCAGCTGGGGCTACATGAAACCTTGCTTAAAAAAGAAGAAGAAGAAGAAGAAGAAGAAGAAGAAGAAGAAGAAGAAGAAGAAGAAAGTTAAGAAAGTTAAGAAAGGGTGACCTGATGTAGAAGAAAAATGTTTTTAAAAACACATCATGTCAGAGACAGCCCCTGCCCACCCCTAACCCCCTTACTCGGGAACTCACTTGGAAACTGAGAAGCCTATGGGCTTCCTCTGAGCAGGGAGTCTAGGTGCTCTCCATGCATGGTCCTTGGTTGGAGTATTGGTCTCTGCAGGAACCCCTGGGCCCAGGTTTTTTGGTTCTGTTGCTCTCCTTGTGGAGCTCCTGTCCCCTCCAGGTCATTCTATCTCCCTCTTCTTCCTTAAGGTTTCCTGCACTCTGCCCAAAGTTCGGCCATGAGTCTCAGCATCTGCTTTGATACTCTGATGGGTATACAGATGGGATATAAAGTGAACAAATGAAACAAACAAACAAGCAAATATACCAATTAGTGCTCCCAAAGGTGAACAGGGCAGAACACCGAGCTACCAACCTAAGGAAACCTCAAACTCAAGGCCACAGATCCGTCCTGAGCTGCTTCATGGAGAGCTGCGGTGGTGTTTGGGGCTCTCCTGTTCTTTGCCTGGATGGACAATGAGAGTACTGTCACTCCTTTGTGAAGTACCCTCAGCCGCAGAAATTATGGGTAGATAGCTCACATGATGAGAGCTCAAGTGACAAGAGCTCACATGTTAAGATCTCATGTCGATTACAGAGGATAACTTCCTATGCAGACTCTGGAAGGCGTCTTACATATCAGTCTCCCTGAGCGTTGGTATCTATGGCTGGGTCACCATTTTCTTATAACTTTTTCTGCCCCCAAAGTACATCAAGTTCAATAGTCAGGGACACGAACAAAGATCAAGATAGAAGGAAGAGGAGCAAGCAGGTGGTCAGTGGCTAAAGACCCACGCACCAGGGAGTGTGCCTCCCCCCAATAAATAAAATAAATTCAATAAAAATTAAAATCATTTATTTTTATCATTTTAAATTATATATGCGGGTGGGTAAGTTTATGTGGGTGCAGGCATCTCTACAGGCTCTGGAGTGAGTTACAGGAAGTTGTGAGCTGCCACGTGGGTGCTGGGAACTGAACTCAGCTCCTCCGGAAGTGTGGCAAGCGCTCTTAACTGTTGAGCCATCTCTCCAGCCCCCAGAGAAAAAGAATATTTCGAAGATACAAGTGTGATGATTTTCTGCTTCTCACAAGTTACACTTTTCTCCTTCCCTAAGCCCTTGGGCTTCACAGTTGTGTGTGAAAGTTTCATTCCGTCTCTGAAACAGCATTCCTGGTTTCTCTTGGCTGGTGTCCACGTATGTAAAAGTAAAAGTCCAGATACCCATTGAATGTGTTAGGTATAAATTACCTCATGGTCCCTGCCAGGAAGATTTTCTTCCTTCCGTCAAGAAGGCAATATTTTGTAATTGTTCTAACTACTTGATGCAAGCTCCCATCCGCCGAAGAATTCAAGAAAAACAGGTGGACAGAGAAGGCCTAGGCTTTGCCAACAGTTGGAGTTCAGGTTTTCCTTGATTAGACTATGACACTGTGAGGCAGTCCTGTCTTCCAGGAACTATCTTCAGCACAGTACTGAGACTACAGGGCATCTGGTGACATTCTTTTGCAGTAAAAACCTCCCTCTCAGGTAATGAGATTGTTTCTAGAAATTAAACCAGGAAGTTCTTATGAAAATGATAGCTCTTTTTCATTTATCACTATAATAAGGGGGGGGGACCCTGCAGATTAATTAAGCACATGTGTGTTTGTTTCTGTATGGTATTGATTTCAGTTCAGAATCCAAGCCCATCTTCTCACAGGAAAAAGCCTGCTTTGAGCCAGTTGGAAACCCTCTTCTGAAAGCATTTAATTCATTACTCTGTGTAGTCTTCCTCCATCCCTGGCTTTAATTGTTCTTAACAAACAAAGCAAATGTGTCTGTCATGCTTGGCAGAGTAGAACCAAGGAACTCTCTGCCATGGACTCTCACTCAGCATGTTTCTGTAACTTCTCCTGAGACTTTTTCATATGTGACAAAGTCCTCTCTCTTTCACGTTGTAAGCATGGGCCCAAAGCATAAGACCCTGGGTTTCCTTCACAGGGGCAGTTTTCTCGGACCCAACATAGTAATCAAGAATGATGTTTTATTAACCTTTTTATTACATTTATTTATGCTGGTGCCATGCCTGAAGAGCACGAGAGTACTCATGGCATGCATGAAGAGAGAACAGCTTTCTGGAATTGTTCTCTCTTTCTGCTGTGAGGGTCTGGCAGGCGGTTAAGGCAGCCAGGCTTGGTAGAGAGCACCCTTGCCCTGGCCCACCTCACTGGCCCAAGAGGAACAGTCTCAGTGACTAACAGGAGTAAGACTTCCCTTCCAGCTTCTAAGCTCTCAACTTCATCTCTTAGTTACCACTGTCGTCTTTTCCTTCTTCATGTAATTACTTTCCTGTTTTTTAAAAATGTTTAAAATCTCTACAGAGTCCTCATTGGACACCATGTTGATTGTCTCAGAGGAATACCAAGGCAGTAAGGGAGGAACTAAAGTGCACTCAGAGATAAATGGTGTTCCAGGCAAAACAAAATATTTTTAGCTTTATTAGTTGTTAATGAAATATTAACAGCTAATCAAGCTAATTAAACTGGAAGTCTTAGCACCAAAAACCACCCAAAATTGCAAACATTAATGATCTCAAGTCCTTCTACCAACCTCTTCACTTGTCAACATTTTGTATTATTTTTGTTACCCTGCTTCTGTCCAGTTTGGGGATTTCCATTTGTTTCATTTCCACTTCTAATTCCTGTTTATGTTTTAACAACAACAAAAAAAATCAAGCTAATCCTATGTGGGCCTGAGAGTCCTGCTGGGGAGTGGAGACAGTTGATAAAGATAATCCCCCTTTTCTCCCAGCCTGGTGGATGAAGGCTGAGTGGATTAAGCAGATTTGAACCAAACCAACAATGGTTTATAAGAGGCCAGGCTGTGAGCTTGGCAACAGAGCAGAAAACACTTCTGGATCCTCTGACAAAGGAAGGGAGTCGTCAGCCTCCCTCTTTTTTCATTTTTATTTTTTATAACAAGGATCAAATCACTTAGGACACCTTAAAATTAGCCAGGCATGATGGTGGTGGTGTTGGGGTGGTAGTGGTGAGGATCTGGAGTCCACTGGCCTGGAACTCACTGAGGTTAAGCTGGTTGGCTAGAGAGCCTCACAGACACCCCCACCCCACCCCGATCCCCCATCCCTGCCAGCACTGGCATGACATGGGTGCTAGCACATCTGGTGTTTTAGGGTTCAGTTCTGAGGAGGAGGGAGTGAGTTTGAGAGCATTTCACTAACTGAGCCATCTCCCCACTCCTGAACGGCCTTAAAAAAATAATCTATAATGGCACTGACCGGCACACCATCTTCTAACTCGGTGAGCTCACCTTGTGATTGCATGCACAAGTACATGCATGTGAGGAGCTGCACACCTTCAAGCCATATGGATAGATACACAGCTAATTAGAGCAGTTTTCTACTTACTTACATTTTGTATTCTTCGTGAAAATTCCCAGGCAGAAAATCTGACCTGAAACTTCTGAACTCGGCTCTGTAAACTCCTTTTGAGGAGAAGTCTGTGGCCCATGGAAATTCCGAAAATTCCTGTCCTCAAATCCTGCTCAACTGTGTTCTCCTACATTCAAAATAAACAATGATGATAACACATGATTGTGAAGACAGGATGCAGGAGTCAAGTGACTTCAGTCTGGTATCCCATAGCTGTTTTGTTTTATATTTTATTTTATACATATGAGTGCTTTGCCTGTGTATGTATGTGTGTATGTATGTGCCCGTACGGATGCACAGCTCACCGAAGCCAGAAGATGGCATTGGATTCCTTAAGACTTGAGTTATAGACAACTTTTGTGCCAATATGAGGGTACTAGCAATTGAACCTGGGTCTTTTAGAAGACCAACCAGTGTTCTTTAACTGCTGAGACATCCCACAGTGTTCTCATGTCTGCTTATATTTCTTTGTACGTTCTCTCATTGGCAGAGCTGTGGGCCAGGGTGGTGTCATGGCTCTGTACCCCAGCATCTGTATTGTAGGTTTTCAACAGCTCTGCATCTGACTGAATGTTGTGCCCACTAATGTTCATAACAAAATTCTCTGTATTGTGTAGTTTACGTTGAGTTCCCCACTCCTGGCCATCTAGAGAAGTTCTTAGTTGGTCCCTTAGCACTTTGTCAAATATCTTGGTGATGGTTAGATAATAGATGTTCCCAGTAGACATGAGTTCCTACAATGCAGGGAATATACTGTCATTAATTTCTGCAATGCTTGGATACTCCTTAAGTTTCATTAAATGAATGACTGGGAAACTGAATATTAGGATGCTGTTCTTGGTGAATAACACTTCATAAATACAAAAGATATGCCATATCATCACATTAAATAGACAATGTGAATATCATTAATACCACTATAAGTCCACACCTCACCTTTGTGACTGTCAGGAAATCTGAACAAAGTCTTTGGAAATCCTGAAATAACCAATCAGTGGCACAGAAGAGCCTGCCATCACTCCGGCACCCTAACCAGGGACTCCACACCTCTCTACCTTTTACTTATCTGTGTAACTATTTAGGTGGGCTGGCTCACTAGTTGGTTAGATGCTTGCTCGGTATTTTTGAACTAGGATTTTTATTTCACTCTGTGGCCTGGTGGTCTACTTTCATTCTGTTGCAGTTGTAAAATACCCCAGCAAAAATCAGGGCACAGGAGGAAAGGATTTAGGTTACACTGACAGGCCCATCACTGGCAGAACTCAACGGTGGCAGGAGCTAGAAGCTGATTATTCACATCACGTGCATAGTCGTGAGCAGAGGGAAGTGCTTGTGCTTATGCTTGATTATTCAGCTCTGCTAGCTTTCTTTGCTCACACACAGTGCAGAGCCCTTGAAATGGTGCCACTGAGGTTCAGAGTAGGGCTTCCCATCTCAATGAATGATTCAGACACTCGCGACAGGCATTCCAGCAAGTCAGCCTGATCTAGGCGGTGCCTCACTGAGACGGTTCTCCCAGGTGAGTCCAAGCTGTGGCAAGTTAACGTCATGGCAAGTACCGTGCCACCAAGCTATACCTTCAGCCATGCCATCACTAATAACATGTTGGTCACTCACACAACAGAATAACCCAAATTTATACCAAAATAAAAAAAAAAACAAGCATCACAACATTTGCATGCAAATAAAAATAAATATGCAAAATATAGTGTGGGAATAGGGTTCTTCTCAGAATACTACCCCCATCAGTTCTATCTGACACTCAAGGAATAGCTTTCTGGCTCCGAGGTCTCCACAATTGTTCTCTCACTTTCATTCAAAGTGCTAATAGATTGAATGTCTCGTTGCTTAAACTACCATCTCTTTGTTTTCTTTTTTCCTCTTTCTTCAATTCTTCTCTCTGTGTGTGTGTCTTCTGTTTCTCCAGCACTGCTCACTATCTTTTTATTTTGTAACACAGTCTCTCACTAGGACATAGGGCCTGCTGAATAGTCTAGATTTGGTGGTCAGATAGCCTCAGAAATCCTGTCTCTGCCTCTCCATGCTTGGGGGACAAACATGAAATCCACATCTACTGTTTAATTTTGTATTTTTAAGTAGGTTCTTAGAATCAGGCGTAGCACGTTCAGTTTACCAACTAAGCTGTCTCTCTTAACCTGCTCATCTTTTAACTCTCGGGATAAGAACATGCAGAACAAAGTTCACCATGAAAATGAAAACACCCTTCTACTGGGATTCCAAGAAAGGGTTTGGCAAGTTCAAACAGGTTTGAGCTGAGGTCTTCCTTGCCCTCCTCCTATGGCATCTCTATCCCAGATCCTTAAAAGGGTGTTCTGATGCAGTCACCTTCCACCCAGGAGGCATTCACTTATGACACTGTTGTTGTTGGAGGGCTGCATGCTCCGAAAGAAAGTAGGTCAGCAGCAGGAGCAGAAATCAATCTCTGAGATCTAGCAGCTAACAAAAATTTTAGTAAACATTTTTTTTTTTTTTGCCAGAGAGAGAAAAGAAGCACTTAAGGTTTTTATTGTACATAGAGGCCCCCAAAGCATTTGATGATGGTGTGAAGAGAGTAATAGATATGAACGTATCCTTGACGACCATGCAAGCACACACTCTCCAGAAACAAGCACCAGAGCAAGAGCTGGGTCCTCCTGCCTCTTCAGCCTGTGCACTCAGCAGGGTGACCACACACATCTGTCGGAGGTCAGCCACCACCATAGTTAGAAGAACAGAGACTCTGCCTTGAGGAATCTCACTCCTCACCCTGGCTCTGCTACTGTCAATGGTAACACTAAAACTTACCTAAGTTCTCTAACTCAGTTTCCATATGCAAAAATTAAGATGATATGATACTTTGTTGAGGTGGGCAGGGAACCTACTCGGCTTTATTCGTTATCGCACAGCAAAGCATTCTGCAATTGGGCGGAGCCTGTCTGTGTTGCAGTGCCTGTGGGTTCCATTGGGCGTGTCAGTCACCCCACTCACCCCCCCACCCCGGCCTCCAGGTTCCTTCCTTGAGTTCCTGCCCTAGCTTCCCCCGGTGATGTAGTATGACCAGGACATAAAAGCCAAATAAATTCTTTCCTCCTCAGGTAGCATTTGGTCATGTGTTTGTCAAAAATCCGTGAACCATTTATAACACATGACCTTTGGATGACCTTCCATGTGTAAGTGATAGCTGAGGTCCTGAAGATTACTCCAGGAGACAAACTTCCTTCACGAGCAGTCCTTCCACACCATTCTCGTCTTGCTTTCTCTCACTCTCCCTTATTTCTCTTGCTCTGCCATTACTTTGGGGTATTTGTTTGTTTGTTTTGTTTTTATTTTTTGAGAAAGGGTCTCTGTCTCCATAGTCTTAGCTGCCTTGGAATTCCATATGGACCATTCTGGCCTTGAAATCACAGAGATCCTCCTGCTTCTGACTACCCAATGCTGTGATTAAAGGGGCATGCCATCAGGCTCTGACAAACCTACCGTTGTTGTTGGAGATTTATGCAGACATCCATCCTTTCTGGTCAGGCCAAAGTAAAGTGGAAGTTGTGCAGATCAAAGCCCATAGGTTGCAATGAAGTCATTTACATACGGCATCGGTAAGACAGAGCCCAAGGTGAAGCTTTGATTACAAAAGGCTGTTTAGCTATAAGCAGTGTCCAGTAAAGGTTTCATGAGGGCCGGAAAAGCCATACCCATGGCTTTACCACATGGGGCAGATCTTCTAGAGCAACCTCGTGGATACTGACTCACTTCCAACACCACAGGATGCTTGCTTCCCATTTTCGTCTCTCTAGCCTCTGCCTTTGAACATCACCTAGTTTATGAATTCAAGTTTTTCAGCCAGACTATGGCAGTTACATTGCTGCTGCTTCTTTTCCAGAGAATACCTCACATTCTCCAGACCAGCACCCCACCTTTTAGACTAAGCTTAAGGTTTTCCTTGATTCTTGAGATCTCACCAGAATATTGCCAGAAATCTTCACTGATTCATTCATTCATCCATCCACCCATTCATTTGACAAATACAGTATCAAGATCTTAAGGAGTCAATCTTCCATCTTGGTGTGATTGTTTGCACTTTAGTCCCAGTACATGGGTGGTAGAGGTAGACGGATTTTTATTATAACTGAATCACGCGAGTTGTATGATTCAAGTTCTCTCAATAGACTGGAAGGTTGTGATGCCAGAATCCCAGCCTCAGCTTATCAGAGATACTTGTCTCAAGTGTCTTAGTCTGAGAGATTTGTATTTATGCCTGATGATGGTTTTATTGATACTTAAGAGAGAACTAATCACGCATACACATTATTTCTGTATTCTTTTAGTGTAGACCGATGTCAAATTTACCATAGTAGAAAGGCAATGTGATTGTTCATGCGGAATAGGCTTTAATGTGTGGTTAAAGTGGGCTGGCCACTGTCTGCAATGGAGAGTTCAAGTGGGTCAATGTCATAAGAATGTGTTGATTCATGCAGCAGAGATGATCAGAAGCTGGGCAGTCTTCACGGCTGATCCCAAAGCCACTGGCATGCTCAGGTCTCATATTCTGTAGGCCTTTCTATTTCTCTCCTTTGTGTTTTTCCTCATCTCCAGTCTTACTTCCCTCATGAAGGTAGGCAGGGCCTCTGGAGTGGGGTGGGAGGGTTGTACCTCCTTCCACACTTCAAGGTAGAGGACATTATGTTTATACCAAACATCAATGAAAATGCAAAGTTCTACTCTGATTGTTAGTGTTCATCAAATCAGCACCTCTAAATTCAGAGGAAAGGCGGGATAACTCGTTTAACATGAGCCAATTGCTACACTTACGGCCTGAGATATAGCCATCTCTATTTAAACTTTACATCCCATATCCAGAGGAGGAAGGGCAAAACAAATGCTTGATGGCCACCAGAATGTCACTGCCAAAAAAGATAGAGCAGTCTGTCTGAGCAGTATTGCCTACTCACCCTGGTATCATGTACAGTTACATGAAACCTTGATAATAGCATAGATTGGAGAAGGGAATAATTCACAGGTTGGGCTGAATAAACTTACCCACAGATAATTATAGTCTAGGACTGGAACTCAGTAAGTGACCAATAAAAGTAATATTGTGTGATAAATCAGTGTTGCAAAAAACAGAAACGTGAGCTTGAAAGTATCTGGGCTCACATCCAAGTTCTGCCATGCACCAATTGTGGGGCCTTAGACACAGTTTTTGGCAGTGAGTGTATATAAAAGCACTTCATAATCATGGGCAGTTCAGCTACACATAAAACAAAAGCAGACTGGAAATAGTCCAACTGTAAAATAGTCATTTACCTCATGTTAGAGAAAATCAGAGCGGATGAGGGAAGGTAAGAGGGGCATCGTTAAGAACCAACACTGTTTTTTGATGGTGGTGTCTTTGTTAGGCACTAACTCTCCATGTTTGCTGGCTGGTTAGAGCGTCATTTCCTCTCTTCCCAAGCAAGCTCATCATCCCTAGGAAGAAACCCTACCTGTTTTACTAAGAGTAATGAGATTGTCACAAAGTCCTTCTGTCTTGTCTGCCTACCCATGCCTCAGCCCTGGCAGATTTTCTGTTTGGCTAGGACGGTACCCAAGCCCATGTCTTGGACTCTAGAGGGTAAGCTAATAAAGTTGCATAAGGGACGCAGATGAATGAGTGCCCATTCTCTTGGTTGTGCAGGGAGAATGCTTTCCTAAGGGAGGACTATGTGCATCTACAGAAAGGAAGCCTGCAAACAGGATCTGCACAGAAAGCCAGGACAGAAGTGTTATGTGGTGTTGAAGGCTATGTGTTGCTGTTTTGTGACATAGTTCTGTACAGACCCAAATAGGAGGACTCTCCCCTCCCCCTGAAGGAGGCACTTTCTAGCCCAGTGAGATTATCTCCCTTCTGTGTGGCTCCCCCTGGTTGTTTTCCTGGTGCTGTTTTAGAACAAAGGTGTTCTGCATCCCCTAAAGTAATGTTTATGTCCATTGAAAGTAACCATAAAGCCTTCTATCCACATTCACTCTCACACAGCCACAGCCACATCCCAGGCTTATTGTGCAAGCATCTCAAGAAGATATGGGTGGTCCACACCATCACCCTCTACGCAGGCCTTCTCACAGGAGAATCTTATAAAGATGGCACTGACTAGGATCTCACATAGAAAGTGATTTCCATAATTGGAGACATACACCTGTTGTGTACTGGTGTGGGTGTGTGTGGGTGTGTGTGTGCGCGCACGCTCTAAGTAAGAGAGGTAAAGGGTATGGTGCATGAACCCATTTACGTGCAGAGGCCACAGGAGTGCATAAGGTCCTGCTGTCCATGCTGAGGACTCAGGCTCAGGTTCTCATGCTTGTGGTGTGCATACCCTTACCCAGCAAGCCATCTCTCAGCTCCAAGGAAAATACCTCCAAGTGCATGAATGTTACCGGAAAAGAAGGGACTATATTTCTTAGGGGCAGGTGGCAGAGATGAAAAAGGAATGATATGGTAAAGGCATCCATGAAACAAGTCACATAAAACATTACGTATTAAGTGCAGGTTGACATAATGATGTAATTGTTGTTTGATGTACAGGGGCAACTCGATAGGAGAGGTGTCAAAGGTAACTTTCCCGAGCAGCTTCCTGCAGGTTCCCAAGGAGCAGGTAGGATATGAGAGCCCGGTAGGTACAGAGAGACTAACTGGGCTTGGTTTTATTATAACTTGCAGATAAGTATTTACTGTAGCCATTCTAAGCACTAAGGAATGGGTTCATTGTCAACTTCGGGAAAGAGACAGCCTTTGAACAGCCCGAAGGCCCAAGTGGCACAAGTTTGCCAGAGAGTCCGCAAGTTAATCATTAGCATCCCCTTGAGATTTGCACAAGTCCTTATGCAAGAGCCGGGCTCACACTGCACATTCCCTATCCTGACACACCAGCATGCCCATGTGTTTTACTACCATATAGTCTTAGCAGTTGCTCTTAGCATATAGAGAGCTATTCTGCAGCAAGCAAGGCCAGCTTGTCACCAAGCATGTGTTTGGGTGTGGTGAGTGGGAGATACTAAAAATAAAGGGCCTAAGGTCTCCCCAAATCCTGCTGCCAGGCAGCATGTAGAGGGGAAAGTCTCAGAGGGAATTTGGCTACATGTGCCAGTGTTTATTGACAAGCCAGCAGGGAATAGCCTCTGCTATAAACAAAGATGAAGGCTCATCATGCTCTGACCCAGTCTTAGCCATTGTACATGCTCTGACCCAGTCTTGGCCATTGTACATGCTCTGAACCACTTCCGCATTTAACATGCTTTGGATAGCAATCTTTCTAGCAGTCTGGAAAAGATAGATGGAAATGAATGCTAGATTTGAAAACTGGCCGAACATGGGGTGGAGCAGCTGAGGTTCAGGTTCCATTCTGGAGGACATGGATTTTTATGCCCTGTTCACACCACAGCAAGGCTATTACCATTCAGTCTCTTCAACCAATCCCCATACCTTGAGCACTAACCATTTCACCAATGAAGATTGATTTCTGACCTCCATAACGCCAATTCACAAACGTTTTTAAGTGGAGGGTGAAAATGGCTACCGCGTGACAGAAGCTGTCTGCAGATGGAGCCTTCTGATGAGGGCTGTCTGGAGGCTAACACTGGGATCTTTTATCAGCCTACAGCACTCTCCCCAGATAAACCTCAAAGATTCACTGAGATTGAACCTAGCTAACACTCCTTTATTTGACAGTGCCCCAGTGTATAGCACTGTTTATTTGAAGTATGCATTTAATGTGATACTTTAAATGGCTACTACGATCGCTTATGTGGACTGTTAATTGACAAGACTTTAATCACCCTGGAGACAAATCTTGGGGTGTGTCTGTGAAAACTACCTTGACTAGGTTAACTGAGATGTGGTGGCACCATTCTCTGTGCTGTGCCCTGGGTTGCGTGACAGTGGGGATGGTAAACTGCATACCAATGCTCATGACTGTCTACTTCCTGATGGCCGATGTTCCCAATGCCACACCATCCTGCCATAGTGAAACGGTGGCCAGATAACATAAACCCTTACGTCCTTAAGTTGCTCATCAGGAATTTTGTAACCGAAAAGAAAGCAATAATGAACACAGTTGCTATTATTATTTATTTGATCTCAGCTATATTTATCTGTCTTAATAAAGACTTAAGTCAACTTGTTTACTAAGTGACTGTATTTTGCAAAATGAAAAGTTTAAAAGTTTGCCATGATTAAACTGATGATGACTTATTAAATATTTGACTTTGGGGGTTTGTAGTATAGTTTGGTTGATAAATACTCCTAACATTCAAAGGAGAATGGAATCCAAACTTTCTGTGAGTTAGAAAAATAAAATTAAGTTATTTTTCTTGTAACTCTTCTAAGAGTGAAGCATAAGATATGGACCTGGAGGGGACAGGAGCTCCACAAGGAGACCAATGGAGCCAAACAATCTGGGCCCAGGGGTCCTGAATAGTCCAATACTCCAACCAAGGACCATGCGTGGAAAGGACCTAGACCTCCTGCTCAGATGTAGCCCATAGGCAGCTCAGTCTCCAAGTAGGCTCCCTAGTAAGGGGGGCAAGGACTGTCTCTGACATGAACTCAGTGTCTGGCTCTTTGATCACCTCCCCCTAGGGGGTGCAGCCTTACCAGGCCACAGAGAAAGATGATGCAGCCAGTTCTGATGAGACCTGATAGGCTAGGGTCAGATAGAAGAGGAAGAGGACTTCCCCTATCAGTGGACTAGGGGAGGGGCATAGTGGGAGAAGAGGGAGGGGTGGTGGGTTTGGGAGGATTTGAGGGAGGGGGCTGTAGCAGGGAAAAAAGTGAATAAATTGTAATAAATAATAAATAATTTTTTAAATATCAAAAAAGAATAAGCTATGGATGCTTTTTGACAGGAAGAAACTCATTCTCTATCAGCAGATGAAATCAGTTTGTACTGTGCTTGATTTCCATAAGCAGCTTCAGTTTCGGTATTTTAATAACAAGCTCCTGGTGTTATGTAAACTCCATGCCAAATATTACCACCCTTATTCAGTAGCCAGGCATTCATTTCTCAAATCCATAGCCTTCAGAGTGTCTACTCTTGACTGTTAGTGTAGTGCTTTATACATTGAACCACCTTTGAAGGGAACTTACTGAGCTTAGACACAGAAGATCTAAAAGACACAGTAGCTGCTTCAGCTGGGCTGGAGAGATGGCTCAGACAGTAAATGTGCCTTGAAAGCACAAGGGCCCGGGTTTGAACCGCGGGACCCACATCCAAAGCCAGATATGGTGGTACATTCCGTTATCCCAGCACTGAGGAGATGAAGACACAGATCCCAAGGGCTCTTTGGACAGACATTCTAGTCTATGTGGTAAGTTCCAGACCAGTATAAGATTATGTGAAACCAGTGAAGAACAAGCAAACAAACAGAAGAGAAAAGTAAGAAAGGAAGGAAGGGAAGAAGGAAAGGAAAGAAGGAAGAAAGGAAGGAAGGAAGAAAGAAAGGTAGACGACTCCAGAGAAGCAACAGCTGGAGTTGTGCCCTGGCCTTCATGCACATGCACCCCACACCTAAACTGCACCTGCACACACACAAACACAGACACCTAAAGACGATCACAGGTGAGTGGGGGGACTGAGATGTGGCTGGTGTGATGGGTGATGGCAGCAGATGCCAGAGTTACTTGGAGACTGGGCCAAAATTCTAGCTCTGCCTTGACTCAGTTTCCTAATGGGTCAGATTCCTCCCTTGTTCAGTGAGCATGTTAATACAGCCGACACCAGAGGGCTGTTAGGAAAAGTGAAGACATTCCTGCTGGATTGAGTGAGGTGTCCCCTACAGGGTCCTGTGTTTGAACACTTGGTCCCAGCTGATTACATTATCTGCGGGGAGGGAAGGGGGTTGAGAAGGGTATGGCCTTACTGAAGGAAATATGTCACCAGGGCCAGACTCTCCACTTCCAGTTATTCTGTGGCTCCTTCGTGTTTACACTTAAGATGAGATCTCCCAGCTTCCTGCTGCAGCTGCCTCCTCCATCAGGACGGACTTTCCCTTCCCCCAGAACCAAAAGCCCACAGAAACCCTTCCTTTTCTGAGTCGCTTTGGTCACTGTTTTCTCACGGTAACAGAACAGCATCTAAGACAATATTGGTTCACAGATCACTGATAACATTAGTTATCATTAACCACAGGTCCCTGTGGACGCTGCCCTTTGCATCCAGGCCCCTCTCTGTCACCCCACATCTCCTCAGATACCGTATTCTGCCAAGCTGAGTGTCTCAGTTTTGGCCTCGACGTGTTTCTCAGTTGCTTTCTTTTCCTATTTATGTATTTCTTTATTTATTGACAAGGTTTCTCTGTGTAGCTCTGGCTGCACTGGCTGGCCCCGAACTCCCAGAGATCCACCTGTTTCTGTCTCTCAGGTTCTGGGTTAAGAGCCATTACAACCCAGCCTCACTTGTTTGCTTAAGGTGCTCTTACAGCCTCAGGTAAACACTTCAGACTTCATTTTTTCTTCTTTAATTGTGTGTGTGTGCGCTGGTGTTTGTGAGCTGCACAATGTGGGTGCCGGAAACTGAACTCTGGTGCTCTACCGGAGCAACCAGAGCTCTCAGAGCTGAGCCGTCTCTCCAGCCTCCCGCATCTTCTCGGACTTTCAAATCACTGGCCTGAACACCTACCTTTCCCTTTCTTACTGTCTCCTTCCCTTGATCAAATACCCATCAGTTACTTCCATTCATATAACAGAAAGTGAGATTTCCCAGGCCATTCTTTGGTGTTAAGGTTTTCATAGCAGGGCTGGAGAGATGGCTCAGCTTTTAAGAGTGCTTCCTGCTCTTCCAGAGGGCCTGAGTTCAGCTCTCAGCACCCATATTTGGTTGCTCCCAGCTGCCAGTAGCTTCAGCTCCAGGAGATCTGATGCTTTCTTCTGGTCTTCCTGGGCACCTGTACTCATATGGAATAGCCCTCCATATACATGCATCACATTGAAATAAAAATAAATCTTTTAAAAAAGTTCTTTATGGTATAAAAAAGTGAGGAGATGTTTGTACATATACATGTAATGATGTAAGAATTTTACAAACAAATAGAAAAAATATATAAACCTGTTCAATTCATAAATGGATTATAGAAGCAATTCTATTTTCTGCCCATTGTTGATAGAGCTATGCATTTGGTATTCAGAGTGGAGTTTCTTCTTCCTTTGGTTTTATCATATGTGTTTCTTTATTTCAGGTAGAACTAACAGTTCATGCATCAACTATGCCTCCTCATCATGTGACCTGAGCCGTGACTTTCTTGCTGTTTCTCTTTCTCCTGGTACTTTCTGGAGCTGCAGACCTCAACATGGCACCTTCCCTTTCATCCCTTGCACACGAAGTAATTTGCCTTCTGATACTGTGACAAAACACTGACCAAAGCCAGCTTGGGGGTGGAAGCTTCATTACAGTCCATCGTTGAGGCAAGGCAGGGCGGGAACTGAGGCAGGAACCAGACAGAGACACTGCTTACTGGCTCTCTCTCCATGGCTTGCTCGGCCTACATTCTCATGACGTCCAGGACCACACCCTCAGGGCTGGCACTGTGCACAATGGCACATCAAATGTTAATCAAGCCTATACCCCACTGACACGGCCACAGAGCAGCTGAGGTTTCCTCTTCCAAACGTGAGTCTAGTTTGGGTCAAGCTGAAGAAAACTAAGTGGCACAGTACAGAAGGGAGGACATGGCTGCTGGCTGGCCTCTCGTTCCTTCCTGTGTGTTCCTAGTGTGGACTGTGTCTGAGTTGGGTGCTCTCACGATATTTAGAATTCATATTTGGTAATTGCTTTCTGGTAGAGAAAATCACTTACAGGCAAGTGAACAAAGCATTTCTGATATATGACCCCTGGGAAAAGCCAGCCCTCCTAGAGTAATGGGTGGCCAGCATGACTGCATCAGTGCTACTGGGAAAGGCCAGGCAACATTAGAGAGATGGGCAGCCAGTATGACGGGATGCAGAAACACCCAGGAGCCCTACATTGCACTTCAACTGCAGCTGTAAGGGTCTTTCCAAGAATTACTAATATTATGAGGGCTCTGCCGTAATAAATACTTCGATAGATTAAAATTTTGAAGACACTGTTGGGGGAGGGGTAAGAACTGTGGGCTGTGGGGCCTCGTTGGAGGTTCAGTGTCACTGGAAGTATGGCTCTGAAGGGCAGGATCTTTCCCTGGCCCCCTTCCCTTCTGCTTTGCTTCATCGTGAGCTGAATAGGGCTGCTCCATAATCACCTCCCCCACTATGCTGAAGTGAAGGCTCCGAGACTATGAACAAAAAATAAACATCTTCTCCTTTTAAATCATCTTTCCCTCAGGTAACCTCTCACAGCAATGAGAATTTGATCAACAAACCTGGAGCCAAGGAGACAAAAAAAAAGAAAAAGAAAAAGAAAAAAGAAAGGAAGGAAGGAAGGAAAAGAAAGAAAGAAAGAAAGGGAAACTAGGCTTCCTCTCAGCTCTCCATGTGAGCGTTACTATGTCAGGAAATTAAGGAAGGATGAGCTGGCGGCATTTTAAGGAGCTGACAAACTCCTGTGATATCCATGGTGAGAAAGTGTTTGCTTCCACACAGTGTTGTCAAATGTGACCCTATGGGGTGTTATCGTTGAAGGGAGAGATGGCAACATCTCTAACTGTCTTACACTCCTCTGACTATGCTTCAAGGTTGGTGACAGGGGCCTAAGAAGCAAATGACACTTTGTTTTGTTTTGAGATGGTCTCACTATGTATCTCAGGCTAGCTTCAAACTCATTATCTTTCTGCTTAAGCTTCCCAAGTGCTGGGATGACAGCCCGAGGCAAGGCCATGACTCCTGGCCACACTGGAGGGAAGGCATGGAGGCAGGGCTGTGAGGAAGCTTGTCATGCTGCATCTGCTGTCAGGAAGCAGAGAGAGATGAAGATGGCGCTCGGCTCACCTCCAGCTCACTCACATTTAAGCTCCCTTCACTGGAATGCTTTGGCAACATTCTCACATGCACACCTAGAAGTGTGTCTCCTGGTCTTTCCAACTCCTATCAAGTTGACAGTGAAGATGAACCATCCCCCACGGGGCAAGGGCAGGCACAGAGAAGTCAAGACGGTAAGACTGACTTCTGGTTCTTTAAGCAATAGCCACCAAGTGAGCTGGCTCCAAGTGGCCCACAGCTTACACCTGTTGAACATAATATTTGAACTAAACAAAGGAACTTTCCAGTGGAGGTGATGCCATTGGCTGATGGACAGGTGTCTTCCCTGTTGCTGATATGAAATACTGTGACCAAGGCAATTTACTGAAGAAGGAGTTAATTTGGGCTTATGGAGCCACAGGGATAAGAGTCCACTGTGGCGGGGAAACATGGCTGCAACCAGAGGGCATGGTTGCAGGAGCAGGAAGCTGAGAGCCTCAACCATGAACATGAAGAAGAGAGAAGACACCGGAAGTGGCTTGAGGCTCTTAGCCTCAAAGCCTGTCTGCAGCGATGCACCTCCCAAACGTCCTTAAACCACCAACTGGGGACCAAGTGTTCAAACGCCAGAGACCATGGAGGACATTTCCCATTCAAACCACCATAACCAGTAACAGACAGGAAGCAGTGATAGGAGAAGACAGCTTTGATCATTCTAGAGTTCTCTTAAAATCATATAGCTACCAGTCCAGTGTGAGAGAGGGAAGGCATTCCTTCTACCTTCTGAGAAAGCACTGACAATGGCTACTAAATAATAGACAAGTTAATGGCAAGAAAGCTGTTTAAACTTACGAGGTGCACCAGGGCAACACAGGAAAGAAACCTGAGTACTCAGAACCCAGATGGGATGTGACAGGAGCCCATTACCCTCCTGAAGAGGAGGGAGTGGTACCTGGAGGAGTCCACAGTATTAGGAAAAGATGAATGAGTCTTAGGACACACCATAGTTTGTGCAGCATGGCAGGGCATGGGACCTAGCCTCTAGTTGCTTTTCTTGAGATACAGTTAATCTCCCTGGATAGGTGTGACATTAGGGGAGGCTCTTTCTCAAGGTTCTGTCTAAAGGCAGATAAGGGGAATCCAGAAAAGCTTTGCCTGCATATGTGTTTTAGAGTATTGTCAACTCAGTGAGGGGTAAACCAAAGCCACAGATGGACTTTGGGGTGGCCTTTCCTGAGCTTTCTGACTAAATCTTTGCAGGGCACAGCCTCCAGAGCCAGAAAGGCTCAGATTGGACCTGGAAGCTCTATCCTACTGGCTATGTGACCTTTGCCAAACACTTAATCTCACTAATCCTTAAATTCTTCATCTGTAAAGGGAAGGTTAGGCTAGCACTTGCTCACAAATGTTAGCTATGCTTATCTGTGAGGTCAGGGCTAGGCTTCTCTTTAATTTTTCTGGAAGGCTTATCTGCAGTTCTTATTTTCCTACAATTAACACACATCATGTTTGTAGAGTGTTATGATTTTTCCAAAAAGAATATGCTAATACTTTATGCAAACATGCATAACTGCAGCCTATTAGCTTCTTAGAAGAAGGGCAAACAAGAGGATGGACTGAAAAAAACAGATGCAGCCATTTTCCCTCTGAATACACACACTGTGGGAAGCAGGGTGGAAATCTAAGAGGGGAAAGAATGTCTAGTGATCCCTAAAAAGTAAATGAAGACCTTAATGTATTCCTTGTCAGGATGGGGCAAAAGTGGAAAACAGGTGAAATATAAGCATGGTGGCTCAGTGGGTGGAGGAGTCAGTGGAGCCAGTGGGTGGGGGAGTCAGTGGAGCCAGTGGGTGGGGGAGCTAGCTGCCAAGGCCACAGACCCCAGTTCAATCCCTTGGTAGAAAGGGTTAGGGGAGGCAGACCAGACTCTACTAAGCGTGCTCCCTCTCGTGTGTGTGTGTGTGTGTGTGTGTGTTTGTGGGTGTGCAGGTACATCTGTGGGGAGAGCAGAGGAGAACTTTCGCTGCTAATCCTTAGGTGGCACTTGGACTATCTATTTTTTTTTTTTGCTGTTATTGCTTTATTTTGAATTTTGAATCAATTTATATCCATCCATATTCTTCCATTTAAAGGACTCTTGGATAACATCCTTGGCCTGACTCTTTTTTTTTTTCCATAGTCCTTAACTGTTAAACAACTGTAAACGGCCACTTGAATGAGTTTCCTCTCTCAATCAGTTTTGCAGAGACCTGCCTGTTCCTGGATTCTGGTCATCAACCTTAACTCAGTTGGTGTGGTGCTCAGCAAAGAGGCCCTTCACCAGCCTGCCATGCAGGTACATCAAGACTAGGCACACGCACAGAGAGGTGGCTTGTTGCTGGTCTAAGGCTCTGGAAGATTCATGGGTTCCACTTGCTAAGCCACAGTGGGCAGAGGTGGTCCTCAGCCCCTCCTGGAAAGCAGTGTTAAATTCCCTTAAGCCTCCAGCAGCAAGGCTTTCCTTGGTCATGGTGGAGGGTTACTGGGGTGGGGGTGGGCGCAAATCTTGAAGGAGTAGGGATGTTTCTCTTTCTTTAGGGAAAGGGCTTGGGGTTTTGTTTGATAGTCTCACTTGTTTTGTTGTTCATGTGTGTGTGCATTGTTTCCCCTTTTTAGTTTTCATTTTTAGACAAGTTCTTCCACTGACTGGCCTGAGACTTACCAAGTAGGCTAGCTTGGACAGCCAGCAAGCCCCAAGGGTCCACCTGTCTCCTTTTCCTTCTTGAGTTGGGATTACAGACCTGTAGGTGCCACCAGGCCTGGCTTCATTCATGTGGTTTCTGGGATCCAGCTCAGACTTTCCTGCTTTCAAAGTAAATACTTTATCAACTGCCCTGTGTCTCTCCAGGTTGCTTAGGCTGGTTTGGACCTATGCTTGTTTCAGCACACACAGAGAAGACAGCACATCTGTCATGGTTGGGTAACTTGGACGAAGTTAGGGAAAATGAAGAAGACAGAGAGGAGGGGGTTCACTTCCCCTTTCTCAGGAAAGGGAAGTAGCACTGACATGGTCCTGCAGAAAGCGCATCTGTTCAGATCTCTGTCAGTTACATAATGCTTTCCGCAGAGTTACGAAACAACTAGGGCCCCGAGATCACGTGTCATCTGAGTCTTGTTATGTCGTGTGCTCGCTTGGCCAACACAAGCCAGACCACACACCTGAGATGTGTTTAGCACAGGGATTCAGCAGTAAGGAAAGGAAGGTAGATAGTGCCTCCCTCAAGACCTTTGTTGTTGAGGGAGGAATGGGTCGGGAATTAAGTAATGGGAAATCTTCATGGAATCTAGACATAAGTGTGTAAAAGTTATCAGACATGGTGGATGAGCACCTGTAACCTCAGCAGTTGGGAGTCATAAGCAGGACGATCCAGAGTTTAAAGTCAGCCTCAGCCACTTAGCCAGTTGGAGGTCAGTGAACTACATGAGACCCCATCTCAAACAAATAACAAAAACCAGACACAAAGTGAAATAAGCACCCTACACTCACAAGATGTATACCACGTGTATACCACATTCATACACATATACACACAAATTATAAAGCTGATGAAGATGCGTCTGAAACCCCAGTGTGGAGGAGGCAGAGGAAAGAGGAAGTGTGGGGCTTGCTGGCCAGCCGGTCCAAGCTTTCCTCCATCTTCAGCATCAGTGGGAGACTCGAGATCCACTCTACTCAGATCTACTCGGACGTGAGGAGAGTTTGCCCACCTTGGACAGAGAAGGTCACAGTGGGAGTCAGGGCTCTGTGGAGGCTCCAGGAATGCAGAATAGGCTCTGAGCAGTAGATGGAGCTCCCACAGGGCTGTGTGGAGATGGGGACTCCAGACCAGGTGCAGGGATTGGCCTTCTACTTTCTTTGTGGTGCTATTAAATGAGATAATGGCAGAGCTTGCACTTGGAAAACATCTTCAGCTCAGGTCTCAGACAATGAATGGAAGGGCCCAGAGTGGCCTGCAGGACAAATGCTCAAGGCATGGCAGTGGCCTGGGACCTTCCAAGAAGGAAGGTGGGGAATCAGAATTTAAACTCAGCTCAGTCTCCCTTGCTGGCATGGCAGCCGCAAGGCCGCACATGTGCTGACACGCGTAAGGGTGACCAGCCCTCACCCTCCTCCTTTCTGTCCATGTGCTTCCCTCACCAGAGGCTCGAGAGACAGGAACTGCCCCTTTCCTCGAACCCACAGGCAGTTTTGGGTACTGAATCAAGACTGAGAGTTCCAGTTTTAACAACGTTACCCTGCCAAAGTTACCTGCGGGCTCTGGGTGTGAGGAAGGACCCTTTGCCCTTGTTCCTGGTGAACCTAGCAGAGGATCTGTCTTGGGCATAATTCGCAGCAAAGGATCTGTCTCAGACACCATTCGCTGTATGAGTAGACACCGTCTTTTAAACCTTCCATCTGGGTTGTTTGTTTGATGTCAACTCAACACAAACTAGAGTTTTCTGAGAAGAGGGAACCACAATTGGGGAAATGCCTCCATCAGATTGGTGTGTAGGTCAAGCACGGACTGACATGGGAGGGTCCTTGCACTGGAAATAGTGTCACGTCTGGGCAGATGATCCTGGGTTACATAAGAAAGCATGTTGAGTAAGCTAGAGGGAACAAGCAATAAGTGACACTTCTCCTCAGCTTTTGCTTCAGTTCCTGCCTCCAGGTTCCTGCCCTGCTTGAGTTCCTGACCTGACTTCCTTGGATGATAGACTACAAACTATAAAATGAAACGAAAACTTTCCTCACCAGGTTGCTTTTGGTCATGATGTTTTATCTCAGCAACCATGGCTTGAGCCAGTGGCTGTTGAGAGGTACCTATCTTTGAGGGCTGGAAGTAGGTTGACCATATACTTCATTATCCAGTCAAATATCTGACAGAGAATCGAGGTTCCATTAGTAAACTGCACAAGAGGGACTAAGGAGATGGTTCAGTCGGTCCATGAAGTGTTGGCTGTGCAAGCTGAGACCCACCTCTAGCACCTACATAGAAAGCTGGGTGTGAAAGCAGGAGAGAGCACACTGCTGGGCAGTGTGTAAAGTGCTTGCTGCAGAATCATGAGTTGCTGAGTTCAGGTCCCAGCACCCACACAACAAGCGTGGCATTGCCTTGCATGTGCCCATAACCCCAGTATTGTGGGGTGGAGATGGGAGGATCACTGGGGCTTGCTGGCCACCAGCCTAGTTTTAGGCTCAGTGAAGAGACCTTGTCTCAAAGAAATAAGGCAGAGAGTGATAGAACAGGACACCTGATACCCTCTGTCTTCCATGTATGTGCATATGTGCATGCACTCACATACACACACACACACCAAAAAAAAGGGGGGGGGGCTGGCACAGATGTGGCTGAAGGCCCAGTGCTGGCGAAGCAGAGACAGGGATATGTCTGGGCTTGCTGGCCAGCAGTCTAGCCAATCTTCCATCTCCAGTGGGAGACTCAAATAAAGCAAGGGGCGGAAGAGGTGGCTCAGCAATTAAGAGCACTTGCTGATCCTATAGAGACCCGGATTCAGCCCCCAGCACTCGAATGATCACCTCCCGGATGTGGTGGCTTGCAGCCTTCTGTGACTCTGGTTCTGCGAGATCTGATGTCCTCTTACAACCTCTTCTGCAACACGCACACCCGTGACACACACACCGACACGAAGGCAAAATGCTCACACATAAAATTAAAAAAAAAAAAGCCCTTAAAAACAAACCAGGTGGCGTGGTTGAGGCAGACACCGGATGTGGGCCTTTGGCCTCCACGTGCTCCACGGAGGTACACACACATGTGCACGCAGATATAGTCTCTGGAAAACCCGGCCATCCCAGGAAGAAGAGAAATTTGATGGGTGTATTGTCTTCCTAGTGCTAGCCTTTCTACCTTCAGCCAAGTATTTTCTCTCCTCACCAAGAGCCATAGTTGGAAAGCAGGAAGCAACCCCACCGCCAAAGTCACTTTAACTCCTACGGGGTTCCTTACAGGCAACACCCTGCAAATACCAGCCCCACCGCTATCACAAGGGTGACAATTTGGCTTCATACAGCAAGCCACGCCCAGGAAATGGTCCTTCCAATGGGAGGCTCTACCCAGGTGCTCATTAGTAAATGCAGACACTCCCAGCTCAGACCTACTGAACCAGAACTTGCAGGTTAGCTAAATTCACAACGTAGTGCAATTAATACGCACCGTAGAGTCTGGGACAAACCCCTGCGTTTTTGCCCCACTAAAAACAAACAAACAAACAAACAACAAAAAAGTCCCTTACAACGTGATCACACATGCATGCACATAAAACTGAAACCAAGCTCTGGCGAAGCAGTGCTTACCGTTATTTTATTAGGGAAAACAATGTGTTCGGGACTCTGGGTCTACATTTCTGGACTCTCGACGGAATTATGAAGCCCCTGGGAGCAATGCCTAGATGTGTGGGGTGGGGGGCAGGCGGACGGAGTGCTTGGTGGGGTATCAAGGAAAGCTGTGTAAGCACTTTCCAGCTTAGTCACTTCTGAGTTCGAACTCGGAGCCTGGACTTGGGCTGTGTGTGTGTGTGTAGTCGGGGGGAGGTGGGTGCGTGGGAGCGCCGTGTGTGTGTGTGTGTGTGTGTGTAATCGGGGGGAGGTGGGTGCGTGGGAGCGCCGTGAGGAGGCAGCCGAAAGTTTGCAGAGTCCTGGAAAGGGCCGATCCAGAGGCCTTGATTGGAGGCCGGAGGAAAGCAGGGCTGGAAGGCGGAGAGGGCTGGAGCTGGAAGGCTCTCAGCAACGAGAGGTCCTGCCCAGCTGTTGGCGAGGAGTTTCCTGTTTCCCTCCCCGCGCCCGGGTAAAGTTGATGAGTGAGTCACTCGCGCGCACCGGCCGACGACACCCCCCGCGCGCGCACACGCTCGCCCGGGGGACGGAGCCCCAGCCTCCTGAGCAGCTCTCCTCGGCCGCCGGGGGCCTCCTCCGGGCCTCCAAGCTCCCCGGATCGCCGGCCACATCTGGCCCACACCTCTTCCCGACGCGCTCCGGGCGGCGCAGGCATCCTGAGAGGGCGACGAGTCAAGGCACAGCCCGGGGTCCCCGAGGCTCGGTTCGCGGCGCCCCAGGGGCCGGTCTATGACGAGCGACGGGGGCTACCATGGGTCGGGGGCTGCTCCGGGGCCTGTGGCCGCTGCACATCGTCCTGTGGACGCGCATTGCCAGCACGATCCCGCCGCACGTTCCCAAGTCGGGTGAGTGAGTGTCCCGGGCGCGACGCTGGGGTTTCGCTAGGGCTCCCCGCTCCTCTTCCAGCCCCCTTGGGCAGCGATTGACAGTCGGCCGCGGGACCCGGCGCGAGGGCGGAAACGGGAAGTTTGTAGCGGCCCGAACCGTCCCGGGCCCGCGGGGATCCGGGGAAGATCTCTCGCGAAAGAGCAGGACAGTGCACTTGAAGGGGACTAGGGAACATCCCCGACCCCTTTGTGCGCGCACGAAAGGCAAGGGCTGCCGCGAGGGGCCTGCACCCCCGGAAAGGGAAGTTTGAGAAGTTGGAGCTTGGAGGAGTAGCGGCAGGGGACTGGCCGCCCAGCTGCTGCACACCTGGGCCCCCATACTGCACTAGACACCGCGACTGAACCCCTCTCAGCCCTCAGCTCCACTACCTCGGAAGGGATTCTGGGCCTCGACTCACTAGATACAACTTAAAAAAAAGAACTGATTTCAAAGGGCAGTCATTCATCTATCCCTACCTACTCTTTCTTGGTCAACGGGGCTGGGCACCCTTGAGGGTGGTCAGCTTGTTGACTGAAAAAAAAAATACTGCGAGTCTACTTAAGTTCTGGACTCCAGGGGTGCTGGACTCAGCACTTGTCATTCAATGGGAGCACCTAAACCAGGATACCCAACAGGTCCCATCTCAGGGGTGATGGTTAAGGTGGAAAAGCAGGAATCAGGGTTCCTTCCTAAGGACTTGCCTGGGAAGTGCAGAATGTCTGACATTTTAACACCAGAGTTAGAACTGTTGCAGCTATCTGTGGCCAGGGCCACTATTTGGGCAAGTCTCATGACTCTGGGCCTTAGTTTCCCTTTCTGTACAACTCTGCTTCAGTTTGTGTAAGTTTACACTCTTTTCATCATTGGCTTTCCATGAACTTCCCTGCTAACTGATGGCCAGGGTGGATTTTGGGTGAAATGCAGAGGACGCCATGGCCCTATGTGTGTGTGGGGTCGAGGGAGCTCTTTGCGGATGGCCGAGTAGGTGAGGTTCTGTAAGAATTATGGATCGTGTTGAAAAGAGCAGTGGAGCCTTTCAGAAGGGAAGAGACACACAAAACAAAGCAGTGAAAATCCTAATAGGGTTTTAGTTTTATAGTTACAGGAACTGTGCTTTGGTATCACTGGTCTCCATTAAGCGACAGCGCCAGAAAGCTCAGCTGTCTCAGATTTTACCCTGGCCTAGTGAAAACTGGCTTGGGTGACCTGAGATTTGGCTCAGCGCTGTGCAAGCTTGAGGACCAGAGTTCAAATCCCCAGTGCTCCATTTCGGGCAAGGGTAATGAGGGAAGACTGGAGACTCCGGAAATTGAGCCGTGCCAGGCTATCTCTAGGTTCGGTGATAGACCCTGAGGGAGGAAATCAATGGAGAGTGACAGAAGACAACTAATGTCCTCCTCTGGCCCCCCACCCACACATGCACATAAACCCTCCCTTGCACGCACACACATAAACACACACACACACAAACACACACACACATTTTTAAAAAAAGAAATTAAAAGAAAAGCTGTTGGGTTTTGTAGATGACCATCAGAAGCTCTTAACATTTGCTTTAGATCAGGAAGAAACAAAACTCCGGAAGCCCCAATTTAAGTTTTGTTTCCAAGATCAAGATTTGTGATTTTCAAATTCCAGGCACTGTAGCTCATGAGTCACTTACACACACAGTTTTAAACAATTAACTGGTGGGACTGGTGGGTCTTTTTAATTTAGGCTTTAAATAGTTTTATAAAATGGAGAATTTTTGCATTTTATGGAATCGCCATTCCAGAATGTGTGGACGACTCATTTTGAGTTGTACCCATGTGGCCAGAGTTTTTAAAGATGGTTTAAAGTTGGGAGACAGCTCCCAGGGAAAGGACTAATGGAATTCCGCTTGCCTTCTCCTTTTCCACAGAAGGGAAAGGCATCAGGACTTCTCTGACATAAGTGATAAGTTGTGAGAAGAGTTTTCAAGATAACTTAGTGCAAGATAAGATGTGAAGGAACAAGATTGTTTGCAAAGTCCTAGTTAGTCCTAAAATATAAATACATAAGTAAATAAATAAATGAATAAATAAAATCTATGTTTACTAGCCTGACAGGTGAGCAAGTGATTGTAGCACAAGGGAAATTTGCACTCATATATATATATATATATATATATATATATATATATATATATATGTTTGTGTATGTGTATGTATACATATATATATATGTACTTCAGTTGCTTTACTTCATTTACCTGCTGCTTTGATGGTTCAGGGCCTCTAGCTGAACCCAGAGTGCACTATGCCGGCTTGTCCCATGAGCCAGCATGCCTCAGGGACCCCCCAGTCTGAGGGTGCTGGCACTGCAGATGGCCAACACATCTTCCTGGCTATTTATGTGGGTGGTGGGGATTTGAAATCAGGTCCCCACACTTGCACGACAAATGCTACATGAGCTAAGCTATCTCCCCAGCTGCCAAGAAGTCAAGAAGTATACTCAGATAAATTTTAATTAAAAAAGAAACATTGTGTGTATGAGTGTGTGTGTATGTGAGTGTGAGTGACTGCTCCTGTGTGGAAGGAATCAGGAGAGCCCTCTGGTAGTTGGCTCTTTCCCTGAGTCATATGAGACCAGAGAACTCAGATCTTGGAGCTTGATGCAAACACCTTACCTGCTGAGTCCTCCTGCTGGCCTCAAAATATTAAAATGCTTGTTTTTGATATAGCATATTCATTCTCCTAAGTGCTCAAATATCAGAAATGACTTTTAGGGGGAAAATGTGCCCTGGACACACAAGACCTCAAAAAATATAGTTTTTCCTTTTAAAGGCCTACAAAAAGGTCCTCACAGAGACTAAACCTTGGTTCTAGTGTCCGGGGATCACCAGTTCCTACAGGTTCTTTCTGGTCCACACAAATGTCTAGGTCCAGGACCAGAAATCTTTAGTCCTGGAGTTTAATCCTTTGGGCCTACTTATTGTCCATCCTTCATAAGGCACATTTTCACCTCCAGGGCATTTTCTTTAATGACATCTTATTTTTACCAAGCAGAATATGCAGGTAACACTAACCAGGGCTTTCATTTGTTGCCTGTTTTGATTTAGTGCCCCGCATTGAGGACTTATTAAATGTCTACCCACTGCCCATGCTATGCGGTGTCCAGGCCAGTTTCATCCTTTTTCTCATCAACCTGCCTCCTTTACAGTTTTCTTTACATTTGTGAATAACTAGTTTAAAATATGGTTTTGTTTATTTCATTGTGTGTGTGTGTGGCAGCTGTGGGTGTGTGCAGGAGAGGGCAGTGAATGCAGGTGTCCTTGGAGGCCAGAAAGTGTTCGACCCCTGGAGCTGGAGTTCAGATGGTGGTAAGCCACCTAGTGTAGATGCTGGGAACCGAACTCAGGTCCTCTGCTCCTGCAAGCAATTCTATTCTCCTAATCAATAATGGGACCTTATTAATGCTACCTTCCAACGGCCAGTCTTCGTTCTCAACAATATTTATTGAGGATCTCCTTCTATGGGATGTTTAGACTCAGAGAACACTACCCCAAAGTGAATGAGACAGACCCGCTCTTACTCATTTCGCTTCTTTGAGCTCCATGAGTGTCTTGTGTCATAGACAGAATGCAGAACACATCAGGAGCTTAAAGCATTGTTATGCCCTGTTCCCCACCCCCCAATCCCTCACGTCTTGCTGTATGCACCAGGACCGTGTGCACACTGGGAATTTCCTTCTTGGTGCCTCTGCAGGAGTTCCACATTGCTGTGTTCTTACTCCTCAGCTGTCTCTGCCTGGTTACAAGCCAGCCGTGGAAGACCCACAGTCCTCATTCATTCCTCTAATGCAAGCTGGGCCAGTGTGTCTGGCCTCCCTTTCTGTTGAATGGGCTGGAGGTAGAGTGAGGACCAGCTTGTCTTGGATTCCAATCCTGCCTTTCCTTTACTGGCTGTGTGGCCTGAGTCATTGGCATTCACTGTGTAAAACTGGGATGCCATCGGGTGGGATGGAATAAAGTAACACTCTCAAGTGCTTTGTCCCATGTTCATCTCCCACCGATGGCTCTGGCCATTATTAACTCTTCAGTCACGCCTGACAAAGACCTCACCTACCCTGTTCTTTCTAACTTTGCATCCTACCATAGTCTAGCGAAGTGGTTCTCAGCCTGTGGGTCATGAATCCCATTGGGGGACACGTATCAGATGTCCTGCATAGTGGATGTTTTGATTCCTAACGGTGAAAAAAATTACAGTTATCAGTTATGAAGCAGCAATGAGATAATTTCACGTCTGGGGGTCACCACAACATGAGGAACTATTTCAGAGGGTCACAGCAATAGGAAAGTAGAATATATCTAGAGCACCCCAGACCTCACCTGAGGCAGCTGCACTCTCTGCTACCTCTCTCTAGAACTCCCGTCTGACTAGTTTTTCTCATCTTTGAAGACCTACCTTGGGCCCCCTAAGGAAACTTGTGAGGCTTTGAATGTGCCAAGTGCCCCCTCTTCTGTCCTCTCTCAGCTCCTAACATCAGCCAGCTGTTGTGTGATTCCCTAGTCCACTGAGCCTTGCAGCCCCTCAAAGGCAAGTGGGGTCTGTCACCCAGACACCCATCTTCAGGGCTATCCCAGGCTCTCAGCCGCTTTCAGGAAGGGCTGAGCTGAGCCTCCTTGAGGAGAGTGTGGCTGGGCACAGCGTTTAATACCCAGGCAGGCCCTGCTGTGTTGGGTATTTGGTCGTGTGTTTGGAGTATCTAAATTAGTGTGGCTATTGATTTGGCTTTGCAACATCTGTGATTGAGTCCAAGGGCTTTGTACACCCCCCTCCCTCACTTTACTCTGTATTTTGTACCAGGGTGTCAATGAATTGCCCCAGTCTGCCATAAGTCCCCTGGGATGAAGCAGCCCTTCAGCCTGCTTTGCTTTTGCCTTAGTCCTTCAGGCCTTCAGGCCTGTGCCTCAGGGCCCAGCTTTGGCTATTTCTATGCTAAGTAAATGGTTCCTATATTCTGACCAAAGATAGAAAAAGATGTTTTGACTTCTGACATATTTTTAAACTGCTAAAGAGCCTTCAAAACCATAACACTTTAAAAAGTTTTCACCTGTAACATTATCCTGTGAATGCCAGACTCTCTCTCTCTCACTTTCTCTCTTTCTCTCTTCCCTTTTGTTTTCTCACAGATTGTAGAAAGGAGACAATAATCACAAAATATAATGCTGAATTTAAATGCAGTTTTGTTTTGTTTTTCCGGGCGTTTGATGTTGTTTCTTTGCTTTTTTGAGACCAGGTTTCACACTGTGGCCTAGATTGGCCTGGAATTTATTTACTGTATAGCCTAGGCTGGCCTCACACTTGTAGCAATCCTCCTGCCTTAATCAGCATCTCAAGTACTGCTATTACAGGCATGAGCCCATCTTGAATTGAATGTTTACATTTCCTTTTCCACCCGGGTTTTGTGTTTTGGTTTCTGAGCAGTGCATCTAAGGGAAGTATGTCCCTCTCTGAGAGACAGCATTGGCTGTCTATCACAGAGCATCCTGGGGATTATTCAGGTCAGATGCAAACCACGAAGGCATTTCAACCTAGGCTGCACGAAACTGTACTTCCTGCCCCAGCTCGGCTTATTCAGCCAAGTGCTACATAAAAGTTTAACCCTATCACCCTGCTAGGTTCAATGGTCCAGCTCCTGTGGATCTTTGGATAGTTGAAGTTGTGGTTTCCAGAACCAACCAAGGGATGAGCAGTATCAGCGTGGTGTCCCAGCTGGTTTTGTTCCTCCCCATTCCTACAGATGCTTGTGGCCTCTGACAGGGCAAGAGAGTGAGTGATTGCTCTGTGGGGTTTGCTGAGGAGTTTAGGAAGGTGCACAGACACCGAGGCTTATCTTGAGGAGCAGTTAGGAAGAAAAATTACTTATTTAATTTCATCATAAGAAGAAACCTAACAGATACTTCCT
Source organism: Pachyuromys duprasi (assembly GCA_028658305.1). Lineage (NCBI taxonomy): Eukaryota > Metazoa > Chordata > Mammalia > Rodentia > Muridae > Pachyuromys > Pachyuromys duprasi. The sequence goes on from CM053749.1 coordinate 6,958,672, forward strand.
ATGATTCTCTATTTTATAAATAAATGGAGGCTACTGGTGTTCACTCTGTGTGTGTGTGTGTGTGTGTGTGTGTGTGTGTGTGTGTAAGTGGGTCTTGATAGAGAAGCTAGATGGGCCAAAGAGATGTCATGTTTGAGAGTGGCAGAACCTTCCCACATCAAATGCCCTCAGTGTGTCACTACTGAGTGGTTCATTTGCTTTTGTTTTTATTTCATTTTGTATTTCTCCTTATGCATATTCATTCACTAGAGGGACACTTATCATGGAAATGTGTGCTGTACGTCTTGATTGTTTTTGTACCACAGGAAATCAAGACAGGAATAGTGTCTTGCACATGGATCACTTATAATTCCTGGCCTGGCAATGACACCATAGTAGTGGGAACCAGGGTGACCTGGGGTTTGATACTGATAACAATTCAGCCCCCTCACGTTCAATAAAGTGTATTGTAAGCTTTAAATTCCAAGCATATAGGACCATCACATAGGCCCGGAGCTCAGACTACTGCTGGTGATGGAAAGCAGAATAGGTTTGCCCTGACCCAATGAAGGTAAAAAAATGTACCTTTGAGGTCCAGCTAATTTGAAAGGCCGTAGTTGGGGAAGAATCTTTTTCACGTTGTAGACTGACGGGTTGTGACTTGTGCTGGCCTGGGTCCCTCTCCTCCCACTTCCTCCTCCTCCTCTTCCTGAGTCAGGGTCTCTTAAAGCCCAGGCTGTCCTGAAACTCACTATGGAGCTAAGGTTGACCTCGAACTTCTGACCATCATGCCTCTCCTTTCCAAGCACTGAGATTACAGTCATATTTCTCCTCCTTAGTGTGATCTTGGGATAGAACCCAGGGCTGTGTGCGATCTGAGCCAGTGCTCTACCGACTGAGCATCTAAACGCCCACCATGGAGCAGCTGTACCCTAGGCTGCCGTTGACTCAGTCCGTCTCTGGCCTCCTGCCTAGGTTCCTAAGGGGGACCGGGCATGTGAGTACGTTGCTCCTAGCGCGGGAGCTGTGAGCCATCAGAAGGAATTAGCTGCAAGGCAAGGACTTGTGATTGGTGAGATGCTATCTAGAAAAGGTCAGGCATGCAGTCTCTCCCTCTCTTTATCTGATGAAATATTCTCTTTCAAATACCTTCAGCATTGCAGCCAAAATATGAGCCTGGTATACGAGCAAAAGGAGCCCATGTTCAGGGCTTTCAAGGGCGTTCTACTCAGGCATGCCCATGGGGTAGGGACACTCTTCAGCTTTCTGATCCCTGCTCTGCTCCCTTTATGACCATGTTTTGGGTACCTGGATTGCCGAACTTTTCTGTCCTAAACCCACATTTGCAATCTGCAAGGATGCTTGGGCCATTTTGTAAAGGCCTTGCCAGCCTCTGGTTGGACACCTTATACTTTAATGGTTCTCAACATGTGGGTTGTGACCCCTTTGGGATCAAATACCAGATGTCCTGCATATCATGTATTACAGGGTTGCAGCATTAGGAATGTTGAGAATCACTGCTTTAAGGGGGTAATTGGAATGAGAGAAGGGAAGGGAGAGGAGGGGAGGGAGAAAAAAAAGAAAAGAGGAGAGAGAACTCATTAGAAGACGTAATTCTCCATTTCAGTGTCTTGGTTTTAAAAATTATTTTTATTTATGTGTACGTGTGCACATCTGCATGGAGATGTGCGTGTGGGTTCCTGCAGAGGCCAGAAGAGGGTATGGGTTGCCCTGAAGCTGGAGTTACAGGTGGTTGTGAGCTGCCTGATATGGGTGCTGGAAACCATACTTGGGTCCTTTGTAGGAGCAGCCTGTGCTCTAACTATTGAACCATCTCATCTCTTCATAATGGAACAGACCACAAAGAGGAAGACAAAGTGTCAACCAGGACCCCCATTTCTGGGGAAAGGCCTTTGAGCAAGAAAGGACTTGTGAAGTACAACCAGCCCTTCCAAACACCAGGGAGTGTGCTTGTCAGTCAAGACACAAGGGTATGACTCATTTGTTTCAGCTGTGTATTGACTCCGCTCATGACTATACCTGCTGTTGTCCATAGCATTTTAATCGTGGGCCTTCCCATGTCTGGGTGGGCTAGGCCTGAGCCAGGTTGCTCTGCAGGAGAATTGGGCAAAAGTTATGTCTGCCTACTGCATCCTGTTTTCCCTGGAGCAGAGAACATGCCCATTAAAGAAAGCTAGGACCCTAGCATTTTCTAGGGTGAGGAAAACTCAGTCTGGTACAGTGGCAGTTTTGTTGTGGGAACCAGAGTTCAGTCTGCAGGGCTTATTCTGCTGCAGCAGCTTCCAGAGTTTCCAGTGCCTTGGTTTCATTTCCTCTGCATGATCATTCACGCAAGGCGAATGCCTCTTTCTGCTGCTACGAATATTTCATTTGAGCAATCCATGGCTTCTCAAGCATTCCTTTAAAATGGGGCTCTTTGGACAGTTCAGAGGAGTGGAACCCGTTCTGCTGCTCCAACGCGCAGGGTTGGTAAAAGCGTGCTCTTGGAGAAGCGCAGGTTTGGCTGAACATACAGAAGTGGCTGGAGGAAAATAAGGCGTGGTGCATATTTTCAGCATAAGCCACAGTGACTCTTCATCTAGGAAAGATCTAAACTGTTTTAAAAGGTGGATTTACTGGGAGGGGACCACACATTGATAACTGCAGATGACCGCCCTCTCCCCCAGGCTCTGTGTGGAACACAGAGATGTCGCTGTTCTGTGCACCTGGTAGTAGAGGGGTCTGGGGTCGTGGCGGGCAAAGTTACTAACCACGGCACGAGCTTTCAGAGGCTAGGATCATTCTATGCCAGCTCTTTCCACATGATTCTAGTTTATGTCTGGTTGACGTAAAAGCTAGCCAGCACATATGTTAAGTCTTTTAGAGGACTTGGTTTGGAGATCTAAACCCACAGTTCTTATGGCATGCTGAGTCTTGATTGGCTCGGTGACTATAAGCAGCTCTCCACCTGCAAGGCGGCTCTGGGAGTGAAGAGAGACAATGGTAGATTCAACATGATTCTGCTACATCAGCATTTAAAATGTTATGTCCTGTTTGATTTCCCTGGTGAACTAAAGTGAGGCCTGATCCATGTACTGTGGACATCAGGCCTGATGGCGGCTTCAAGGTGAAAATGTGCCCTGTGCTGCAAGGGATGGGTTCCCAACTCACTCTCAGAGGACTCACACCCCAGGGACCTTAGGGGACTTTAGTGAGACAGGTGCCATGTTGGGAAGGCACAGTAGAGGGTACATATAGTAGATGCAGGAGGATTTGCCGTGAAGGGTGCAGACTTTAACCTCTGGACTTCCGTGGTAGAAGCACAGCAGCGCACGTGCTCCGATTCTGGGACTGCGGCTATAAAGTGCAATCAGTGAAAACAGTATTTAAGAAGACCTACAAGAGCTTTGCTTTCCTGTTGGAAGTTTTCCTAGGTCTGGAGGAAAACCAAAGTATTTATATGGCATCACCTATAATGAATTATGGCATGAAAAGATAGTGTTATAAATTGTTAAGGAATAAGTAAATGGGTGTTGAAGACATGGCTCTCAGACAGTTCTTCCAGAGGACCTGGGCTCAGTTCCCACTACACAGTTTGGACAGCTAACAGTCAACTGTAATTTCAGTTCCAAAGAAATGTGCATTTATAGGCACATACCCATAGAGACACACAAGCATACATATAAATAAAAGTAAAAGTAAAATTTGGAAAATATAATAAATGATAAATTATTCTGATTTGGGTGTTACTAGAGGGAGGATGGAAGATTTTTTCTTATATTACAAGATCATTGGGAAAGATGATTAAAAAGCGTGTACAAAATATGAGAAAATATTCAGAGAAGTTTGTCAAGCCACTAGTGGGCAAAAGTGGTTTTTTTTTAATAAAGGTTTCTATTTGTGGCATTTGTGATTTGTACAATACCATGCAAATGATTCTAAATAAGTATTCACTCTCACAGCAAAATTTCTATTCTTAATTGTGTTAGTTTCTTTACAGAGTACCTCTAAAAATGTTATAAACATCACCTTCCTCAAGATCTGAAGCTAGGCCTAATGCTAGGGTTCGCTCTCTGGCTTAGGAGACATGTTTAAGAATGGCTCCTCCTCCCTCCCAGAGCTGCTAAGGGAGACTGAAGTCTGCATTGTCAAACAAAAGCCTTCCCTCACTCCTCCAGCCCCACCTCAGGTTCAGCTAAAACCCTTCATCACTCAACTCACTTCCTAGCCCTGCACCAAGGAGAAGCAACGATGGAAAGGTGTGATTACCACAAGACCTCAATCTCAAATGAAAGGCAACCCAGAACTGACTCTTATTTTGAGATCGGAGGGACAGACAGAGGGAGGCGACTGAGGCACAGGAAGGTGTCCCGGGACCCACTTGCACGTTGGCTTCAATGGGGCTGTTTTTAATCATTTGTGATGGGAATTTGACTGGAAGAGATTTTCTGCTATCTTTTCTTTTCCCATGTGTGTGCACAAATGTGTGTGTGTGTGTGTGTGTGTGTGTGTGTGTGTGCTTGGGTCTGTGTGTACACGTGTTTGCATGTGTGTGTTTATGTGTGTCTGTGTGCACATGTGTGTCTGTATATGTTTATGTAAGTGCAGACATATGTGTGTGTTTGTATATGTGTGTGTGCTTGAGCATTCGTGCACAAGCACCAGGAACAGGGAGCAGGTGCATGCATACCACAGTGCCTCTGTGGAGGTCGGAGAACAGCTGAGGGGTCAGTTCTCTGTTGCTTGATGCTGGTGTCTCTCTTGCTTTTGCTGCTGCACTGCAGAGGTGTAGTGCAGGCCCTCACTCTCACTAGCTCAGCACCTTTTACCTGCTGAGCTCTCTCTGGAGTCCCAGCAGGTTCTGGACACAGGATCTCCCAGTGACCTGGGGATTGCCCTCGTGGCTTAGGGTGGCTGGTCTAGGGAGCTTGTCTCTGCCTCTCAGCACTGAGATCCTAAGTCTTCACTATGCCTGGATTTAAAAAAAAAAGATTTACTTTTATTGTTTTCAGTTCTGTGTACGTGTTCAGGTGTGTGCACCTGAGTGCAGGTGCTCAGGGAAGCGAGACACATCATCCCATGGAGCTGATGCTGTAGGTCCTTGTGATCCACTCTAATCAAACTCAGGCTGTCTCCAAGAGACTCTTAATTACTGAGCCGTCTCTCCATTCCCCGTGTCTGGCTTTTTATATTATTTCTGCAGATCTAAGCTCAGGTCCTCCTGCTGCATACCTTCCCCACAGAGCTTCCTCCCCAGCCCTCTGAAACATGGAATTCCTTATGTTAATAGAGAAAATTACCAAAGGTGACTTAGAAAACATTTATTAAATTCTGAACTAATACAAATAGAAAGCGACCCAAATTCTCATAAGTTGAACTCAACATTTCCCTGTTTTTAACTTACTGTTACTAAAGAAAACTTTTAAATGCATTACCATAGTTATTTTGAGAACTCCCTGCTGCAGGTGGGTCAGTGATAGAGTGTGGAAATAGTTGGTTGCCTTCAGCTGGAACTCATGCCTTGCTAAGACAGACTCACTTGGTTTGGTGGTAATGCCATTTCTCTTTGGTCAATTAGAGTGTTTGGTTCTGATCCTCCCTTGAATGCATAAAATGTCCAAGAAGGTTTTTCCCAAGGTAGAAAAATCACAAAGGACTTTGCTGTATGTTGAAGAAGACCCAGGAGTGTCTTTGAGCCTGGGGGATGGAAAGGACACGAGTGTGTGTATAATTAGTGTTCTGTTGCCTTTCAGAGATTGCACCATCACTTTCCTTAAAATACTCTTAGAGAAGACAGACATTGCCATGGCCTGGCAGCTTCCAGACTTCTGTTTTAGGCAGGGGAGGAGCTGCTGAGACCTGTAATTGCATTTCTGTTTAGTTTGCAGACTCTTGTTAGGCACAGGGTAGGAATATTTTGGGGAGTGTGTGTGTGTGTGTGTGTAAATTTACATGCAGGTGCACATGTATGTGAAGGTAGGGAACGTCCTAGCTTGTATTCTGCAGACACATCCACCTCCTGTTTTTTGAGACAGAGTCTCTCATTATCCTAGCTGGCCAGTAAGCACCAGGCGTCTACCTCCTCAGCTTCCTATTATAGACACATACCCCCCAATGGCTTCTGGGGATGGAGGGAATCCATTTTCTCTAAGGGTGTGGCTCTTGGTAGTTCAGTCACACTCCAGTGGGTGATCTCACACTCAGAAATATATGGAAAAAATTGTTAAAAAGAGAACATGAAGTTGGGGGATAAAGAAGGAGGGGCAGATATAGGAGGAGCTAAAAAAAGAGTTGGGGAGTCAATGTGATCAAAATACATTGCCAACAAATTAATAAAAACTGATAAAAGACAGACACATTTAAAATACAAAGAAAAACAAACAACGAAAGAAACCAGAATGCATTCCCCCACATTCAGCGTTTTACACGGTGCTGAGGTATAACTCAGGACTTCACATTTTCTACTTTGTCCGCAGAGCCATCGCTCATCTCCAAGTGTAGGTAGGACTCTCAGCGACGCTCCTGTAACCAAACGCCATGTTCGTATTTTGTTCTCTGAAACTATAATGCTCGGAGGAAATGGTCATCTGATATCAACTACTTTGCGAACTCCAGCCTTTGACTGATACTCTGGAATCTGTCGAGTTACCTGGCTCTAGCCCTTGCCTCCTCCCAGGAGTTCATGTGTCAAGAGCAAGTCTTGAGCCCCAGGGCTTCAACACTGAACACAGTAGGTGTCTGTCACTTAGTGCTGGTGGCACCTAAAGATTTTCTAAAGCTCGCTGATGCAGATTGGCATCCCTGGGAATCCTGAGTTCTTCCCCTCGCCTACAAAATCAGAATTTGTAGTTGTCAGGATCCCCAAGAAAAACATTTACGAAGAGGGGTGTTTATTTATCTATTGTGATTTCAGGGGCTCCCCACAAGCTACATCCATCACTCAGGAAGAGGAGAATTCTCAGGGGAGTTTCCCCAGTGCTGCTAACATCTTTCACAAAGCTTGTCCTCAAAACACTAAAGGTGGCAAGGAGGCTGTGCACTGCCTGCCTGCCAGTCAGATGAGACAGTGCCTTCACTGCAGCCTCCCTGAACCTTTCAGCCACCAAATGCCCTTCTCCTAGTGGCCAGTTGGAAGCCAAGGATTTGATTCTCCATGGATCACAGCATTAGTCATGTCACTTGGTCAAAGTCTACCTTGTCATATGCAGGCTTTAATCCACACTGGGCTCTTTGTACTGTGCCGTCTCCTAAAATGTGTGGCATCATCCCCCATGCTCAGTGCCAGGGTGAGCAGGCCCAGCAAAGTCACAAATAAATGACGGTTATTAGGGGGAGTTAGTTCTCAATTTCCCAGTAGTGCTACTTTTAAGTTAGTCATTTACTTATGTAATTTACATAATAAATACAAAATATTTTTCTTTAGGCATTTATTTATTTATTCTTGCTTGCACATGGCGGGGGGAGGGGGAGGCAAGTCATGAAGAGCAGGTGGAGGTCAGAGTGAGTGGTGGTGAGAATGAGTTCTCTACTTCCATGGTGTGGGCCCCAGAGCCCAAACCCAGGTCCTGAGGCTCCCTGGTGAGCGCCTCCACCCACAGAGGCCTCTCTTCAGCCCAGCCTGAATCCTTTAACAGTCTTCCTCTTTTGTTTGGAGGACCTGAACTTGCCAAAGCTCAGGAAGGGCTCCCCAAACTTTGCCCAACTCTCTGGACATTCACTTTAACTGCTGGGAGGGAGCCGCCGCTGACTGGCTTCAGTCCGCCAGAACAGGCGGGTCTCAAACCCCTGGCTATTTCCAGCTCTGAGAATTCTCAGTTCCTGTCAGTTTTAAACCCGCCTAAGTAATGCAACAAGAAGCAGTTCTCAAGGCTGAGCTTTTGACCTTTCCAGTCATTCTCTTTTCTCACTTTTTCTTTTAACCTTTGCCGTCGGAACTGTACGTGGCATAAAAGAAAAAAGAATTAAAAAAATTTCCACCGTTTTTTGTTTTTTTGTTTTTTTTTTTTTTATGTCTCCTGCTGCTCTCCGTTGCGTCAGATCTCAACATCTCCACTGGACTGATCTGTGATCCTGGGTGCCTAGACCCTTTAGTGGGGCGCTCGTTTACAGCAGAGGTCACTGTATGCAATGCAGAGCCGCTCAGCTTTCAGTTTCACTGCAGTCAGGCAACCGCAGCACTGACTTTCTCTGCGGCCTTCTTGCTGGGCACCCCTGACTTTCTCCAGTCAGTCTGCACACATATCTCTGTCAGCTGAAGCTCCCTGAGCCCAGCCTGCTGTGGATTCTCTCCCTGAATCCTCATGGACCACATGGCTTCCTTTCTCCATTGATGTCAGTGGCCTCTGTGTGCGTGGTACCCACGCTGGACAGTGCCTTGCAGATCCATTTTATGAGAATAAGCACAGGTCAGACCCGGTCTCTGTCATCTCCTATTCTACTATAGCATGCTTCATGTCCTGGCCCCTAATTAATTAACTAATTAATTAAGTTAGGTTCTGTTTATGATATGTATGAGAATATACACTTGTGTGTATATTCATGGTATATGTGAGGATACATGTGTGGGAGTGGGGAGTGGGTGGGTGTGTCAATGGTATGTAAGAGGATTACCATAGACACACCCACCCACCATTGGTTACCTTTTAAAACTGCCCAAATCTTTTATCCTTCAAGATTTTAATGATGGTGTTGGTGAAGATGCCCATGGCCATTATAAAATCAGTTACACTGTTGAGGGCATTGCTAGGCATTGTCACAACTTAAGAGTGTCACTTCTCATCCATGTTTTTGGTTTTTGTTTGTTTGTTGGTGTTTGTTTTATTTTTGGTTTCTGAGGCAGGGTTTCTCTGTGTAGCCTTGGATGTCCTGGACTCACTTTGTAGACCAGGCTGGCCTCAAACTCACAGAGATCTGCCTCCCTCTGCCTCCTGAGTGTTGGGATTACAGGCAGGCATGCACCACCGTGCCTGGCTTCCTGGCCACTTATTAATGAGATGCCTAGGGAGTCTTCAGAGCACAGAAGAACACCCAGTTTCTTTTTGATAGTGATTAATTTTTCTATTTGACAATTTTGTAATGCACACGATGTATTCTGACTACTTCCTCTTCCCATTCTCTCTTATCTCTCTCCCACCCCTGTCACCCTTCCCCTGCCCCACCAGTATGTGACTTTTGGTTTTGTGACCCACTGTGGATAAGCAGGGCCACCCGTGTGACGGTTGAGCCGGTGGCAAGCAGTCGCAGCTTCCCAACAGTGCAATGCTCTCTTCCTGAATCACAGCTATGACTTTCACTCCCACGAACCAAGTCCATTGGTTTGGTCCCTTCTATTTCTTCTTCTTTTACTCTTGGTGTACATACGTATGTGCCACATATGCGTATGTAGTTCCTCTGTGTGTCTATGTGTGAAAGCATGCGGAGACCGGAGGTCAATGTTGAGTGTCTCTTTCTATTGTCCTGCATATTATTATTACTACCATTACTGCTACTATTATAGAAACAGTCTTTCACTGAACCTGGAGCTCATCAATTAGGTTAGACTCGCTGGTCAGCAAGCCCAGAGACCCTTCTGTCTCTACCCACCCAGGGATGGGATTGTAAGTAAGCACTACCATGCCCAGCCTTTTTAGTTGGCTCCGGTGACTCTGAACTCATCTCCTCTTGGTTCCATGGCAGACACTTCACTGAATGAGTCACCTCCCACCCCCTGAAACTCCTTGTACACACACACACACACACACACACACACACACACACACACAACCTAGGTATCCGACAGCTATGTGAGTCATGCTCTGCCAATCAAAACAGCCCCTCGCTTCTCTGAACATTTCTTCAAATGTCATCTTGTACGAGTTCTGGGAAGGGAAATGAGAAACAAAGTGCAGCCTCTGATACGAGGCCAGAGGGCTGTGATCTGCGCTGTAGTAGGGTTTATCAGCAGCAGTGCCTTTTCAGGCAGCCCTGGGAAGCTCAGGCGGGCGTCACCGCCACTGTCCCTTCTGGTAAATCCTTCACGGTGATATCCCGGTATCATCTACTTGGCTCTCATGCTCTCTGAATGGACAGGTCCTAAAGTTAGAAGAAAAAGGAGAGTCAGGAGGCACAGCTGCACTGGTGTGAGGCCGGATTGAGCCGCACTCCCAGAGGGTTGGATGGTCCCTGTTGGGGTAACCAGGGCCACAGCAGGGCCTGTCAGTGAGCATCTCACCTCTCCCTGCTGGGACAAAAATGCCTGACACAAGCAACTTAAGGAAGGAAGGCTTGTTTGGGCTCACAGTCTGGGTTTTCTGCCCCCTATGGTGTTGAAGGCATGGCAACACCCACAGTCAGGAAGTGCAGAGAAATGAGTGCTGGTGTTTGCTTGACTCCTCCTTTTCATTGACTTCAAGGCCCAAGCCAGAATATAGTGCCTTTTACACTGAGGATGGGTCTTCTTTCTTCAGTTAAAACTCCCTGGAAGCACCCTGGTGGACACACTCAGAATCGTGTCTCCCAGACAATTCTGAATCCAACCAAGCCAACCACCAAGCTGAGTCATCTCAGTGCCCTGTCGTTCTTTGTTCCCTATAACCTGGGAACACATTAAATGTCTCTCACCATCAGAGTAGACACAAAATGAATATTCAAGTGAAATGAATATTTAAAAGGAATATTAACATGAAATGATGAATATTAAAAACAAAGCCATTGTGAGGACTCAGAATACAGCTCAGGAGAGGAACCCCTGCTTAGCGTCTGGGAGGCCTCAGCTTCAGTTCCCAACACCACACACACAAGTTCCAAAGTCCTTCAGGCAGATGGAAATATAGTGCCAAAAATGGAACAGAGAACCGGCTTGAATTACTTCATTCTCAGGGAAATGGCAAAGGACAGCAGCTAGGCTTGGGGGATACAGTGTGGCAAGTTTGAAGACAACCTATTGTCTATACTTGGCTATGATATTTTATATCTAACCTTTTACATGAGTACAACACTTTGTTAATTGAAAAAATGTGTTCTTTTGCATGCCATTTTAAATCTCGAAACAGCCCTCTGAAAGGGTATAATTCTCCATCCCATTTTACAGATGTGGAAATGGAGACCCAGAAAGATGCACCCATCCATCTAAGCTGTAATAGGACCATCCACCCACTGAAACATTGTAACGTATTGCGAATTTGTCTTTTTTCTCTTTCTGTCATTTGTAGTTATTATGTTTTTTCACTTCTTGATGTATAAGTAAGCCTAAGATGAACATGTATGGTCGCGGGGCTGGAGAGATGGTTCAGCTGCTTGAGTGCATGCTGCTCTTGCAGAGGACCTGAATCCAGTTCCTAGCACCCACATGAGGCAGATCATAACAACTGCAACTGTAGTCCCAGAGGATCAACACTGTCTTCTGGCCTCCGTGGGCACAAAACCATTCTCAGACAGACATTTTAAAGTGTGTATGTCTGTGCCCCTATCATATTTTCCCATACTTGTAGCTGGCTTATGGATGAGTAGGGCTGTCAGGATGGGGGTGGGGTGGGACTGAGACTAGAAGAAGCCATCTTCTCGCTTTGAAAGTTAGAATGCTGGAAACCTTCTTCTTTCAGGTCAAAGTTCTTTGAGGGTTTTGCCCCTCCTTCCCATGGGGGCAGCCTCTCTTCTGTGTACCATGTGGGCGGTCCCCATGAGGCTGTAGCTTACAAAAGGCTGTGTGTACCACACTGGGCAGTGGTGGGACAATCCTAGAATTCCAGCACTTGGCACATGGAGGAAAGGAGGGTCAGAGTTCAAGTTCAAATTGCTGGCCAGCCTGAGGTAAAGGAGTCCTGCCTCAAAATATCAAAATAAATAAAAGGAAGCATGTAACAGTGCTGGTTGCTTCCATTCAGTGATTCCCTCCTGCTCCCTCTAGAGCGTCAGGTGCCCAGAACATCAGGGAACATAAGCATCTCTATATAAGAAGGCAGGTCTTAACCAGGTAGATCTACAAGGCAGTTATTAACTCTCTGCCCTTCCCATAGCTTAACCTCGAATCCCTGAATAAAGATGTGATGAAGAATAGAAGTGTTTCAGAGGCATAACGTGAGTAAGAGAGACACCTATTGTGTTGTCACGGTTGCTTAGATAGAAAGCAAGATGGCATTTGAGGAGTAGCACAGCCAATGTATGGCTGTGGTATTCCCAAAGGACATTGTCTAAAGAATGATGCAAGGGGCTGAGGAGATGGATCAATGGTTAAGAGTGTTTGCTGCTCTTGAAGACATTAGTTCAGTTCCCAGTACCCATGTCCAGTGGCTTGTAACCAGCAGTTACAGCTCCAGGGGATCTCATAGCCTCTTCTGGCCACCTGGGTGCTTGCACATGTATACACACACACACACACACACACACACACACACAGATTAATAAATAAGAATTAATAAAACAAATCTCTTTTTTAACTTGGCTAGCAGACAGTATGTGGCTTGCCAGTTTATCAAGCTGATTGGCACTCCCAATTTTCTGCAGATTGCTTTGCAGAAGTGCTATTATAAAAAAAAGGGAGAAGTTGAGTCATGATATTTTATTTAATTTTGGTCAAAACATGAATTTAGTGAGCTCTGGTGACAGTGGCTTCATTCTCTCCTTTTCTGCCAGTCGTCAGCAGGGTGAGTTTCCTGTGGCTTTAGTGAGCTGGAGGACCTCATGATCTTCCTTCCTGCTGGAGATTTTCCATTAAGGTTGAGCTTCGTTAAGCACTGACTGGATTAATGGGTTCGTGTTAGCATTGGCCAAGATTTCCTCAAATTCTTAGGGATCTCACTGTTACTTTTATGCACTTCCTTCTTTAAAAAAGATTGCAGATTTTTAAGTCTTCTGGGATAATCCTTTTTATATAATCCTTAAAAACTCTCATTTTTTACACTCTGTTGTATTAAGGAAGAAGTCACTGTACAAACAACAACAATGCTGATTTTTAACATTTCAGAAATGGCCTTTCCTCAGATTGAACTAGAGATAGTGGTTAGGGGTTAAAAACTAGCACAAAGGCTAAGGAAGTAAGTTACATCAGATGTAGGGACTGACTGTGTTATGTCTTTGTAGCCTTGTGCTTTTTCTGACATGAGGAACCATTTTCTGTTGGATTGTAGGAAGGTAGCAGTAGAGTCCATGGCCATCATGATGGGGAACATGGCAACAGGCAGGCAGGCATGATTCTGGAGCAGAAGCTGGGACCCTGTGTTTTCAGACAACCACCAGGAAGAGGGAGAGAGGGGGGGAGGGGGAGGGGGAGAGGGAGAGGGAGAGGGAAAGACTAACTGGGAATGGCATGAGTTTTTAAAACTTTAAAGCCCACCCTCTGCCCTGACACACTCCTCCAACAAGGCCACACCTCCTAATCCTTCCCAAACAGTTCTACCACCTGGGACCAAACATTCAGAGCCTATGTGGGCCATTCTCATTCAAACTATCACACAGGGTCCCAAGTAACCCATGCAGGCCTTGAACTCTCAATGTAGGCAAGAATGATCTTGAACAACTGTTCCTTCTGCTTCTGCCTCCTGGATTCTGGGATTACAGTCTGCCCCCTTTACTGGGTGCAAGGGATCAGACTCAAAGCTTTGTACATAGTAGGCAAGTCCTCTACTAGCTGAACCATATCTCCAGACCACAAGACAACATTTAGTTTTTAAAATTTTTTGTACTGATTTTATTTATGTGTGTGGCTGGCACATGCATGTGGAGGTCAGAGGACAAATGGAAAACTTTTGGAAGTCAGTTTTGTTCTCTTCGTCCACCATGTGGATCCTTCCTGGTGCTTGAACTCAGGTCATCAGGCCTGAAGACAACCATCTGGACCCACTGAGCCATCTTGCTCACCTGACAGACATTTCAGAAGTTTGTCTTTCCTGTGGCAGGGAAGGGGCTCACAGGGCTGCACATCCCTTGAAAAGCCAGAGGCAGTTGATGGCTGCTGGGGTGATAGAGTTAGTGCCCTTCTGGGGTGTGACCCTAGTTGGTTGCCCAGGCTACAACACACTTTCCAACATCCACATGCTTTCAGACAACACCAACTGGGCATTAATAACTAGGTATTTATACATCCATGCATCCATCTATCCATTTCAATTATCTATCTGTCTGTCTGTCTGTCTGTCTGTCTGTCTGTCTATCTATCTATCTATCTATCCTGTCTATTTTATATCTATCTATTCTATCAATTCATCTTTTATTCATCTATCAATTTATCATCTGTATATCAATCTATCTATTTATCCATCTATCAATCAATTTATCATTTATCTATCTATTCATCTATCTATCTGTCTATCTAATCTATCTGAAAGGGTACATAAGATGGAAAGGAGACAGGGGAAGGACCTAAGAGCTGGAGTTGGGGAATGAGAGGTGAATTTGATTGAAACAAGACACATTCGTGCAAAAACAAACAAACTAAAAAGAAAAGTTCAGCCTTTTCAGGAAATCCTCCAGTCCCAACTTTCAAATGAATATCCTTGTGCCCTGCTATCTGGGGACTGGTTAAAGAGTTCTACCCTTTCACAAGAGCACATCTAGCAACTAGCAGAATTCCTTCTGAAGAATTTGCACAGAGTTCTCTTTGAGGAAGAATGTACCCAGAGAAAAATGAAAGGGCCTGGAGTCATGTCTTTCTATACCTGCCTCATCCCCCACACAGGATTAGAGGTTGAGTCACATAGGAAGACAGACGTTTTGGGTTGGGCCTGACCACACCAGCATAGAGCTCTTATGCCAATGCATGGTGGTGCTGTGTTCCAGATATTTAAGGCAAGAGGGGTGCTGGTAGGCAGCCCCTCACCATCAGGCTCTGATGTAGCTTTGTCTGTCAAATTCACCACTCTGTATAGACCGAATCTCTTCTTCCTTCCCCCACATATTTCATTTTATGTGTGTGGGTGTTGTGCCTGCATGCATGTGTGTGTACCATGTATGTGACTGGTGCTCAAAGAAGTCAGAAGGTGTTGGATCCAGTGGAACTGGGGTTACAGATGGCTGTGGGTGCTAGGACTAGAACTTGGGTCCTCTGCCAGAGCAGCAAGTGCTCTTTACTGCTGAGTCATGTCTTTAGACTACTTTCCGTGTGTGTGTCTGTGTGTCTGTGTGTGTGTCTGTGTGTCTGTGTGTGTGTCTGTGTGTCTGTGTGTGTGCGCGCACACACACGCGTATTTGAATATACACATGTGTGATGGTGCGTGTGCCTGCACATGTGTGTCCATTTCACTGTCGGCTGGAGAACAATCTCCTATGTCATCCTTAGAAATGCCTTGTAGCTTCTTTCTGAGACAGGACCTTTCGCTGGCCAGGATCTCACCACAGAAACTTGACTGGCTGAGGCGTAAGCCCAGGGACCCTCAGTTTCTTCCTGTTCAGCCCTGGGATTACACAATGCCCATGCCCAGCATCTTCACGTGGGTTTTAAGGCTCAAACTCGGGCTATTGCATTTGAGGAACAAGCATGTAACCAGATGAGCAGCACCCTCACCCCAGCCCCAAGGCTGTGTCCTCTGCTGAACTGTATTTAATTTCCAACCCTGGCTGTGCATCCAATTCATCTGAAAAGTTTTAGAGTAATTTCACTGCGTGCGTCAAACCCATAAGAGTTCTGTCTTAATGGCTTGAGCAGGGTTCTGGCTTCATCGCCATCTAAAAACAAAACAAAACAAGCAAACAAATAAAACAAAAAACCAAAAAGCCCTAGATGCTTCTGATGAAGAAGCCAGGATGAAAAACACTGATTCAGCCAAACACACTGAGGGTACAAATGAGCATGTGTCTAGGAATGGCAAGGTATTTAAGCAGTGTCCCACAGCAGTAAAACACCATTTTGTGGGTTCAACACCTCACATTCATTGGCATCCTAACAAAAATGAGCAAGGCATCGGGGCAGAGCTGTGCAAGAATCGAAATTCTTTTCTTTTGGAGACTTCCCCACAGAATGGGGTTTTCTTGGGGATAGGGTGTAGCTCACTTGTGTAACATGTGTGAAGCCCTGGCTTCCGTCCTCAGGAAGCCATGCACTGGGTGGGCTAGCACATGCTTGCTTGTAACCGCAGCCTTCTGGAGAGTAATGATGCCTGGATCAGAAACTGATCTTTAGCTACACATTGAGCTGAGGGCCACTGTTTCCTGCTCTTGATCCCTACCTGGGAGATGTGGGGGAAGTGGAAAATGGGGGTAGAGTCTATCCCTGAACCTGGAGCCTGCAGGTTCTGTTAAGCTAGGCTGGCTGGCCAGCTGGTCCCCGAGACCTCCTGATTTTGCCTCCCCAGTGCTGGGATAACAGCTGCGCAGTGCTGTTCTCATCTAAGTGGGTAGGGGTGGAACTTCAGGATCACGCCTGTAATGAAGAGGGCTTTACTGCCTGCCCCATCTCTTTAGCCCTTTAAACATCCTTTGAAAAGGACAACATGTAGCCATTGGCTATTGGAATCTTCTCAAATCTCACTCTCCTTGCATCCCAAGGGGCCATGGTTGGGTCATTCCTTAGCACTGTTTATCGCAGAGAGACAGATTAAATTCTTTGTTCCTCTCCCTTCCTGTGTTCTGGAAGAGTGGGCAGCTTCTGTTTGGCCGTCTAAGGCTGACAGTAACACCGTTGAAAAACGTTCTCTAACTACCCTACTTTGTTGGAGGGCTGCTTTTATCATATCGGATTTTAGTTGTCATCTTTGAAGGGCTACAAAATAGCATTGTCAGACTGGGGAGATGGCTTAGCGACTCGATGAGTAAGAGTCATTTGTGAATATGAAGATTTGAGTTCAAATCTCTAGCCTGGGTGGCAGTGGTGGCCTGTGTGTGTAACTCCAGTGCCGTGGATAGCAGAGAATGGAGCATCCTGGGGCCTGTTGGTAGGCAACACTAGCTCATACAACATCACACACACACACACACACACACACATTCTTTGTAGCGGGCTGTGAGAATAGTATTGCTGGGCTGTAGAGATTGCTCAGGGGTCAAGCTTGTTGCACAGGCGTGAGGACCTGACTTTAGATTCCCCGGAGCTCACTTAAAGCCAGCAGCACAGGCCTGTGATTCCAGCATCTCTTTGGTGAAAGGGAAAGCAGTAGAGACGGGGGATCCCCTGCAGCTTTATGGTTTCCCTCAAGGTAGAAGGCAAGAGCTGACATCCAAAGTTGTCCCCTAACCTCCACATGCATATTTCTGCGTGCACACACGGGTGTGTGCACACATACCCACACACCACACCACACCACACCACACCACACCACACCACACACACATCACAGGTTAAAAACCTAGTATTGTTTTGTGGAGTAGAGTGTGTGTCTCAGTCTCTGTATATAGGGTAGGGGGGATTGTGGGATTACAAAGAGCTCAAACACATCCTGGACAGAAAAGGCCGAAGGTTGGAACAGTTGCGGGATTAGAACACAGCACGATGACCCCTGTGTATGAGAAAGCCATAATGAAAGCCACAGTATATAAACTTTAAAAGAACCTCTCCTGGAGACACAGGAAAGGAGAGAAGAGAACGGTAGCCTAGGGCAGGATGAGTCTCAGGCTGAGGAAGGAATGCCTGCTTTTCACCGATATGTCCTACAGAGAACTGGCTTCCTTGGGGCCTTGGGGTTTCTCCCTGAGAGCTGGTCACCTCTCCCTTCTGTCCTGGGAGCCCAGGAGCATTTGGCAGGCTGTGGCTGAAACCCTCCAAAAAGCCTTGCATTAAAAAAATAATCCAATGTTTTCTCTGAAATATTAATTTCCTTGCTCTGGGCTGCTGTGGACTTTGACTGGAAACTTAATCTCAGCCCCCGAGTTCTGCATTATGTTTCTGTCATTGAAATGGGGCTTAACAAGAGTCACTTGATACCTTGGCAAGCCCTTCCTGTTTTAAACAGTCTTTTATCTTGGGGCCAGGGATTTGTGTTTCGGGAGGCCAGGCCGGCTGACTCCAACCCTGGCAGGTTGCAACTTGTTGCAGCCCCAGTTCGGCCCATTTCTCTCACTGTTAGAACCTGGCGCTGCCACTCAGGGCTTAGTGTTTAGCAGGGAGAGCTCACCCCTGTCCTTAGTTGATTTCTACTTTTGCTTCACCAGGAACAGCAAGCCAGCAAACCACCTC
>CM053749.1:6976829-6987176 GCA_028658305.1 Pachyuromys duprasi
CCCTGAAAACAGAGGCCACTGGGTCCTTTGAGATTTCTTTGTATATGTGGTTGTGTATGTGTATGCATGCAGATTCACGTGTGTGTGTGTTTGTATATGTTCATGAGCATGTAGAGGCCATTAATGTGCTCTCTGCTCCCCTTCCTGAAACCGTATCTCTCACTGGCCTGGAGGTCTCCCACTGGGCTAGGCTGGCTAGTCCTTAAGTCCAGGGATCTGCCTATATAGGTGGTTCTTCTTCCTCCTCCTCTTCCTCTTCTTCTCCCTTCTCCCCTCCTCTTGCCTGCCTCTACCCACCCCGCCCTGTCCTCCTCCTTCCT
The DNA here is from genome assembly GCA_028658305.1 of Pachyuromys duprasi. NCBI lineage: Eukaryota > Metazoa > Chordata > Mammalia > Rodentia > Muridae > Pachyuromys > Pachyuromys duprasi. The sequence continues at coordinate 6,977,150 of CM053749.1, forward strand.
TCCCTCCTTTTCTTCTTTGTCCGTGGATGGTGGGGATTGAACATCAGTCCTCATGCTTTCATGTCTGTGAAGCAAACATTTGACCCAGTGAGCCGCCTCCCCAGCGCCTGGGATGGCTTGTCCCGATGAAAATCTCCCTACTATTGACCACATGTGACTTTCTCTAGTGACTAGTGTGAAAAAGAACTGAGTATGTGATTTTATTTACCTTTTTAAATTTTTTTTTAAACTTTGGTAATAATAGGAATTGAACCCAGGGCCTCAGGCACGAGAGGTAATTGCTACCACTAAGCTATGCCCAGCCAGATTGTACTTCTCTTAATCTTAGTTATGAAAACTACATTTTGATGCTGGCTGCCTTGCAGCTTGGGATCCTGCCCTTGACCTCAGGATTGCAAGAAGGTGCCTCTTGCCAGAGGCCTTTCTGGGGACTCTGCAGTCTCTCCAGGACCAGCTCCTGAAGGGAAGAAATTCTCCTTGACTTCTAACCCAATGTCCTCTCCACTGCTAAGTTTTGACCGCTTAAACCTGTTTATCTTTTACAAATTACTTACACTCTTGTCTCTGGGTTTATCACAGCGCCCCCCACCCCCACCCCCATTGTCCCATTTCCCCTGTGAACATATCCTGATTCTTTGGGCAGCAACTGTAAAGACATTTGATTTTTTTTTTTTTTTAAGATCAGATGAATTTGGCAGAAGGGAAGGATTTTTTTTTTCCTGGAACCTGAAGATGGGATCTGGGAGGAGGTTTCACAGGACTTGGGGGAACAATCAGCAAGTGTGTACCAAGAGCCAGCCAGGGCAGCTCAGCCAATGCTGAAGATGCCCTGAGTGCAACCAGAAACCACACCAAGTCTCTTTAAGTGAAAGAACAGACTCAAGTCATAAACCAGAGGCAGATTTAATGGAAAGGAACAGAGGCTGGCTGTGGGTGTCTGTCATTTAGAGAGGGGGGTGGGGGACAGGGGGATAAGGGCTAGCCTGGGGCAATGCCCCATCCTCATTCTCAAGCTTGGGGACCTTGGTTGCACTTCCCAGCACACACATGCATAAAACTAGGCATGGCAGCATGAGCCTGTAACCCTAGCCCTGAGGAGAAAGACACAGGAGGATTCTTGGAGCTTGCTGGCCAGAGTTGACCCGAATCAGTGAGCTTCGGGGCATGAGAGACTCTGTCTCAAAAATGAAGGTGGAAAGCAGGGCGTGGTGGCGCACGCCTGCAATCCCAGCACTCTGGGAGGCAGAGACAGGCAGATCTCTGTGAGTTCGAGGCCAGCCTAGTCTACAAAGCAAGCCCAGGACAGCCAGGGCTACACAGAGAAACCCTGTCTCAAAGCAAAACAACAACAACAAAAGTGCTCCTCTATATTGATGCTTTATTGTTTTATTTTTTACTTTTTTACAACTGACTTACAAGAAGGATCTAGGTGACGTGACCAGTCTGGATGAATAGGTTGGGTTAGGGTTCATAGGGCAATTCCTATCCAGCACATGCTATCTTCAGCCTGAAGCCTTCCCTCTCTCCAGTGTGAGGTAGGTTTAGTGAGCTAATAATTTGAATGTAGGTTAACGTGAAGAGGTCAAAGGTAAGTTGATGGGAGAGTTTCCATAAAAGGGCTTCTTTAGCAGTCTGAAAGTGTGTGTGTCTGTGTATAACAGCTGAGTTAATAAAGCGTTTGCCATGCAAGCATAGGGCCCTGTATACAATCCTTAAAACCTGTGTTAAAAACAAACAAACAAACAGGGTATGATGTAACCTAGCATTGAGGAGGCAGAGATAAGTGAATTTCTGGGACCCAGGGTCTAGCCAGCCTAGCCAAATAGGTGAGCCTCAGGCCCATGAGAGACTCTCCAGAGGAAGTGCAGAATGCTACCATTTTGGAAGTGGGATAAAGGTCTCTCACTGGACACTGAAACTGCCAATACCTTGACCTTGAACTTTCCAGCCTTCATAGTTGTGAGGAAGAAATGTTTATATCTTATTTGTTTGGAGTTGTTTTTAAAATTTGTTTTTAGAATTATTTGTATGTGTACCTGTGTGTGTGCAGGCAGGCTTGCGTGTTTGTTCAAGTGTGGAGGTCAGAGGCTGACTTTCTCTATTGCTGTCCACCTTAGTTTTTGCAACAGGGTCTCTCACTGGACTCAGAGCTCACATACTGGCTAGGCCGACTGACAGTGACTTGCAGGATGCTGCTCTTTTAGACATCTCCTCCCCCTTCGCCCCCAGGAATGAGAGTTTCAGGTCAGTGCAGTGCCCCTGGCTCTTTTGTGTGTTCTGGAGATCTGCACTGGGGTCCTGGGTTTGCACAACACAGCAGGCTCTTTGCCCTCTGAGCCATTTCCATAGTCCCAGTATCTATTCTTAATAAATGACTCTCAGCCTCAGGTACTTTATTTTACCCAGCACAAATGAGCTACAATACCAGCTGCAGTGGGATCATTGTTGTTGGTTGGTTTTTTTTTTTTTTTGCGGGGGGGGGAGTGAGGGGCTGACTTTTCCTGATGGAGGGCAGCCTCCTGCAGTTGGCAGTTGATTCCCTCAGAGAGACCTTTCTGCTATGATTGCAAATCACATTCAAGAGTCAGGACAATGAGTAATACCCAGGAAAGGCAGCCATCAGCCCCACAGTTTCTTTGTCATTTAAGTACTCTGAGAGAAAACAAGCGAAATGGCCCAATTTGAGGGTAGAGTCTCAGATTTCATTTCAAATTTCCTGCCCGTTGTTGTCTCTTTTTGAAGTCTGAACAACGTTCAAAACTCAGTTCTCTTCTCCTTTCACGTCCTCTGCTTGGAAACCACAAAGGGGAAGGTTCCAAGGGGCTTGGTATTGTCTCAGAAACCAAGTGGATCTCTGCTTGGAGTCGGTTTTCTGAGGCCAGTCTGCCAAACAGAGCTTAGCTGCTCAACATGACCACTGTTTTAATACCATGCCAGAGCCCCACAGAGGACTGAGAGTGGACTTCCATTTCCTGAGAGTGGACTGCATCTCTGGCCCTGGACATCAGCTTGAATCCATGCTCTACAAGAACGGGATTCACATTCAGCTTTGACTTTTGATTCCATTGATACTTGTTGAATGGGCTGGGGATTTAGCTCAGTAGATTGAATGCATACTCAGCACACATAAAACTCTGAGAGTCGTCTTAAGGACTCTAGAAAACTGGATGTAGTGGTCCACATGCCAGTGACCCAGCACTCTGGAGGTGGACACAGAAGGGTTACAAGTTCAAGATCATCCTTGCTACATAGTGTGTTCAAGGCCAGCCTGGATTACATGAGACCCTGTCTCAAACAAAGCAAAGCAAAACCAACCAACCAACCAAATGGGATCGGTAAGACGGCTCAGTGAGTTAAGGTGCTTGCTGCCTGGCCTGCACCGGGAGTCCACATAGTAGAAGAAGAAAACCAGTTCCTAGAAGCTGCATTAGCACTATGACACGCAAATCCACACACAATATATAAATGTTAAAAAAAAACACACAATCTGGAATTTAATACTAAAAATCTGTTGAACCGTTATTAGATGGTAGAGCCAGAGCTGGAGTGCTCATTGTTTCCCAGCAGTGGCCAGCCCCTTCCTTGTGATGCTTACTGCTGGTTGTTCGAGCCAAACTGAACATGTTACTAAACCACACCCCTCCCTGGGAAACAAGAAAACTGACCTCAGTGCTCTGCAGCCACTCGCCAGACATAATCAACTCATTGATTATGAGTAGATGTTTATATGCAGCCCTCCCTGGGCTGAATCATTACTTATCCTTCAAGCTGAGGCCAGAGGCACCGAATAAACACAGATACTCCTAAGGCTGAGGGCTGTTTGATATTCTTACAGTAAATGCCTTTCTCTGAACTGGAGCTTCCTCCTCTGCCCTGAAAAAAAAAATCAGAGGAAATTCCTACAGCCTCTGTATGGAAAGTGGTCCTTTGTCATTTGGCAGAATTTCCCTTCCTCTGAACTCGTGATACCCAAATGACACTGAGAGTTCAGTTCTGAAAGCCTGTTCCGCTGCAGCGATTCAAGTTTGTGTGCGAGCCTTGGGTGGCGATATGGAAGTTGAAAAGATGGGGTGTGTGTGTGTGTGTGTGTGTGTGTGTGTGTGTGACACAACTTGTTTGTGCATTTCTGACATAACTTGTTTGTGTTCCGTGGTCTCCAAACCCTTCTTTTTTTCTATGTAGGTGCATGAGTTAGTATGTTTACATGTGTGCTCTTGTGTGTAAGGGGCAGAGAGTGGCTTTGGGAGTTGGTTGTCTCCTTTTGCCACATGAGTCTCAGCAACTGAACTCTAGTTGTCAGGCCTAGTAGCAAATGGCTTTGTCTGTGGAGATGTCTTGCCTCCTTCCCCTTGTTTTGTGAACCCCAGGCTTACTGATTGAGTAGCTGGCTGGCCAGCAAGGCTTAGGAATCTGCCTGTCTCTGCTTCCCCGTCATCGAGACCACAACCACGCACCCTTTCACGTGGTTTTTAGCCGTCAAACTCAGGTCCTTATATTTGCATGGATACAATTTACCAGCTGAGCTGTCTCTTCAGGCCAACCCCTTTTCTTAGAGACTAAATCAAATCTTATTCTGTATTCTGTTTAGCTGGGACTGAAACCCTTAGATTTCCTAGATCTTGGGAGTTGGACTAAGGTTTTGGTTTTTTGTTGTTGTTGTTGTTGTTGTTTATTTGTTTTTTTTGTTTGTTTTTTTAAATGACTAAACCTTAAAGATTATCATAGAAAACTAGCCTGTTTGGTTTACGAAAAGACACAGAGTTGTGTAGCTAATTGCCCAGGCACCTGAAGCCTGGTTTGGAGCCTTTTCTACTTTAGCTTGCTTGCATTTCCAGCTTGCCAAACTCTCCTCCAGAACAAATCAGAAGGCAGTTAGCCTTTATGCAAGGACATGGCTTGAGGAGTGAGTAAAGAATTGTTTTCTGTGTATCTGTATGCACAGGACACCTCTTTCCTAGATACCTGAAGATTTTGTACTGTGTTGCCAGAGTTCTTTTCCAGTTCCCTCATTGGCTGTGAGTCTAAATGTGTCAGTTTTTTTTTCCTCAGAGAAAGAAAGCTGAACACAATGCAACTTGACTTTAATGTTTCAGATTCCCATAGTACTAAGGTGCAGTATTGCCTACCAGGGTTTTAATTAGTATATTGCCAGGCAGATCACCTGATAGCAAGAAGTCAGCAGAAGTCCTCACAGTTGACCGTGGCTCTTCAGTTGTCAGTTCGAAGCTGGTTATGAACAATATAAAAAATAAAAAGAAAGAATAAAAGAAAGACAGACAGGGAGACAGACAGACCTATAGAGATTTGCTCTACTACTGAACTACATCACAGCCCGTGTATGGGTCAAAAACAGTTGCTTTGGTTCTACACAGGTTCTTTGAAGATCCTTCAGCACACTTATTAAACCAAAAAGATGCCCCTTGTAAAAGGGCGTTCCCCTAGGAGATTCAAACTCCTAGCATGTCCTCCAAGACAGGGTGGGACTATGGAATTTGTTTCTTAAATTATGACTTTATATTCTATCTAAAGCCTTTGCTAATCTGCTCACATCAGAGTGACCTTCCCTCTAAACTCAGAGACTCCTCCCCTCACAAGCTCAGACACCCTATCCCTTGTATAGCAGCAAGGGTCTCTGTGTTGCTGCTAGATGTCTTATCAGTTTCTCCTTCACTAAAGAGGTTCCCCTGAACTCCATCTTTGTGTGGAACCTGGGAAGACTCTTTATAATTTACAGTAATAATTATAACAACCAATCCCATTTTATCTGTTGAATGCTTTATAGTACAGCGGTGATAGAACGCACTATGCTGTCCCTGTCTACCCACTCAAACTTCCAGAAACATTTTGTTAGGGTCTTTAAACTGCCACCTTCCATTAACACACAGGAACAGATTCACCATGTTCTTAATTATCTTGAAAATTATCTATGAAAAGTAATTATCATTATTTTTAATTACTTAGATGCATTCATTTTTGTGTGTGTGAATGTGTTCCCTGCATGTATGTAAGTGTGGTCTATGCATGCCGGTGTCTGTGGAGGTCAGGAGAGGGCAACAGATCCCCTGGAGTTACAATAGTTGTGAATCATCTAGTAGATGTTGGGAATCAAACCTGGGTCCTCTGCAAGAACAACATGAGCTCTTAATCACTGAGCCTTCTCTCTAGACCCCTCCAGCCATTCTTTTCCTATAATTTTCCTCACAAGAGGCTGTTAAACAGGATACTTGTCTACTGGGAGGGCTGAGTCCTGCTTGTTTCTTAGAACATTTTCACACATTCTAGTCTTTGTTCTCCGTCTTCACCCTGTAAGGTACCTTGTGGAAACAGAGTGAGTGGACATAGTCCATGGCCCCACAGAAACCCAAGGCTGAACCTGAAACTACCCAGGGTCTAGTTAACTTGGTCACACTAGTTAGCTTGACACACACTAGAGCCATCATCCTAGAGGAAAGCCTGGGTGAGTAGGATCAGATTGGTCTGTGGGCATACTCCTAGGAGACTGTCTCGATATTAATCGATACTGGAGGGCCCATCCTCTGTGGGTGGCATCATCCCTAGGCAAATGGTCCTGGGCAGTATAACAAAGCTAGATAAGCATGGGCCTATGTAAAACCTCATGCAGCATCCACCATGGATCTTATGTGAGTGTGTTCTCTACTCGGAGATAATGCTGTATGGAATAGCAAACAGGCCTGCCTCCATGATCCTGCAGTGGGCAAGCAAGAGGACGGGAGTTCAAGTCCCCAGCAGCTATGTAACAAGCTAGACTCATAAGAGTCATTGCATTCTTCTGCTTGTTTGTTTGATTTTTGTTTGGCTTTTGTTTTTGTTTAGTTTTTGTTTTTTTGGGATTGCCTCTGCTTGCCTGAGTGCTAGGATTAAAGGCATGCATCACCACACTCAGCTGAGTCATTTTTAATGTGTGTGTGTGTGTGTGTGTGTGTGTGTGTGCACGCGCAATCATTAGGTCAGCACTGAATGTTGTATCTCAGGAACCATCCACCTTAAGAGTTGTTTTAAATATTTGGTATTTTCTCCCTATTATGGTATCTTGATTTGGGTACATGTAACACCAAAGGAGAGGAAGAAGGACGGGAGAAGGGAGGGAGAAACAGACAGAGAGAGACAGACAGAGATAAGTAGAGAGAGAGAGAGACAGACAGACAGACAGACAGACAGAGAGACAGAAAGATATTCTCCTCAGATGCCTAGAACATCTAAATCTCTTTCTTTCCCATTGACAAAGGTACTGTACTGGGAAGGTTTTGGAGTTGCTAAGCAAGAAAGAAGGGAAATGAAACTCATTTTGCTATTTGATGTTTGGGACTTTAAAAATGGTTACCTTTCCATTCACCTAGTTTGTTTGAGTCTATAAATGGCTTTTTAAAAATGTCCTTGTCAAATATATTTTTAAAACCTTTCAGCGACAGCCAGGTTTTCCCTTGAAGTACACATTGGATTCATCTTTAAGAAATACAGATAATTAGTCCTTAATCCCTTAATTTACTTGCTTGGTGAATATAAATTTGTGTCTGTGTGCTTTTCTTGAAAAAACCGTAGTGACTATTTAGCTCATGAGCTATTAATGAAAGTTGCTGAAACCTTCCCAGCCAAATCCCTCAGTAGAAGCAGCTCTATGAGCCTGGTTGCACACTAAGAGGCAGCTGCTCCCCCACACCAGCCCCTCTGCAACAGCCTGTCTCGTGGTGAGTTGCAGCTGGAGCCACAGGAAGGTGGTCTGTCGACAAGTAGCTTGCTTACTTATCATTTGCTCTTTTCACAGATACGGTAAACTCCCCTCCGGAGAGCAGGCTTACACCCGCTCTGTGTCTGTGCCCCACACCTTGTTCAGCTCACCTTGGGATCCGACTCCTCATCTTTTCTTTATTCATCCCTTTTGCTTTTTCTTCTTGTTCATTCTTTCTCTATCTCTTTTTCTTTTATTCATCCCTCTTTCTCCCTCCCTTCAATACTCTTCCCTTCCATTTTTCCTCTCCACTCCTTCTCCTCCGTTTCCTTCCCTCTGCTCCCTTATCTCTTTCTTTTTAAAAACTTTTTTTTTAAATAGAGTATCATTCTATAACCCAGGCTAGCCTGGAACTTACTATGTAGCTCAGGCTATCTTCAAATTCATGGCAACCCTCCTGCCTCAACCTCTCAAGTACTGGGATTACAAGTGTGAGCCATACCATGCTAGACTTGGACAATCTTTGCCAGAACAAGGCAGGGGAGGTCGGTGCCCACCGTAGCTTGCATTTCTCTCCACAGTTCAGTAGCCCTGCCTTTAAGACCTTACCCTCCAATGACAAGAACAGAAACTACTTCCAAAAGGCTTTGTGTTGTTTTGTGTTTTGTTTTTGCAGCAACAGGGAAGAGGAACAGCTACTGTAGGCCTGGCTTTTCAAATGACCCTCGAGTCTTGCACTGTGTGTTGAGATGGTTTTATTTACAAAGCAGGAAACATAAGGCATCTCAAATATATGTCAGAGCATTAACTCTGCCATCTTTGACAGGTTGTAATAACGTGTTAATAAAGTATTTTTTTAGCCCAAACATGTTCGTGTGTGTTGGTAGCAGAGGATTGCATTCTGAAAGAACACCACCTCCTTTTTTTTAGACAAGGTCTCTCATGGACCTGGACATCACCCAGTAGGCTATGCTGGCTGCCAGAAAGTCTCAGGCATCTTCCATCTCTGCCTCCCAGCACTGGATTACATGTGTGCACCACTGTGCTTCCTTGTACGTGGGTTTGGGGCTTGAACTTGGGTCTTCATGCCCTGCAAAGCAAACACTGCCCGAGCATTACAGTCTCCTAGCCCTTTAGTGAACTACTCCAACCACAAAACAACTGCACAAGGTGAATGGATCACTTCTGGCCATTCTTACCTTTCTGCAGCCTCCATGGTTTGCCAGTATGCTAAGTAGCAGCTGTCTAGTACCAATACCCAGGGACCAGAGGGCATCACCACCTGAAGACACACCCTCTACCCTCCCATGTGAATATACTTTAATTACATAGGGAAGTAGAGTCAAAACATTTTTTTTTCAAACTAAACCTCAATTAAGAAGCATTTTTGCATTTGTTGGATGGGCTGCAGTAACTGTCTACCATATTGAGTAGGAGTGGAAACTTTTGATCCTCACTGCCTTGCTTCTTTGTGACTACTACTACTTGCTTCTTTGTGACTAGCCCATGTGACTACTAGTGGACTGGTCCTACCTGGTCTCCTAGCCGTGGGTGTTAGCTGCCGGCCTGGCAAACCACATTGCTGTCTGCCAGATGGTGGCCTGGGTGTCTGACTCTGAAATGCCAGCTGCAATTAAAACCCACTCAGAGAGCAAGTCTTTCAGTGTGGGCCCAGATGGCAAGCCAGCCTCTGGGCCTGTGATCACTTAAAAGGCCAAGCTCAAGAAAAGAGCAGACAGAAAAGGCTGTAAGAGGACACAGGCCTGTGAAATGCAAGGAGACCAGTCTTCCATGTTCCCCACTCTAAAATCAATAGAGAGAGGAGAAAACGGCCAGTCTCCCTGCTGGGTGCAGTGAACCTCCACCCCAGACGAGATTAATGACAGACTTGCTAGGTGGGTAAGTGCACTGGGTATATGTGGCTAGATGCTTCAGGTGTGTGCATGCATTCGGGTGTGTGTGTGTGTACCAGAGGACAACCTCAGGTGTCATTTCTTGGGTGACAAACACAAACATTCACTTTTTTAAATAAAAAAAATATTCTTTGAGACAGGGTCCCTTCACTAGTTTCAAGTTTGCCCAATAAGCTAGGGTAGCTGGCCAGTGGACTCTAGGAATATACCTACTCCATCTCCCAATTGCACTGCCATCTCTAGCTCCTTTCTTTCTTTCGTTCTTTCTTTCTTTCTTTCTTTCTTTCTTTCTTTCCTTCCTTCCTCCCTCCCTCCCTCCCTCCCTCCCTCCCTCCCTCTTTCTTTCTTTCTTTCTTTCTTTCTTTCTTTCTTTCTTTCTTTCTTTCTTTCTTTCTTTCTTCCTTTCTTTCTATCATGGAGCTTGGGG
>CM053749.1:6987276-6998208 GCA_028658305.1 Pachyuromys duprasi
TTGCTTGCATATTAATATTCGACAAGCAGAGCTTCAAGGCATAGTGGGTTCTATTCACTGCTTGCTGTGGGTTATGCTTTGAGTTGCTTCACCTTTAACTCCAGCGGTGGCAAGGGCACTGTAAAATGTACAGCACCAAGCCAGACACCACAGGCATCTGTGGAGTAAATGAGCTACCATGTTCTCCCCAAACTTGGCCCATAGTAGAGGGGTACATGAATTCAGAGCTGTAGGAATGAATAGGGCTGGTGAACTGGCTTACGGGATGTAAGTCCTCCTTGCACAAGCCTGAAGAGCCGAGTTTGGTCCCTGAGACCCACGTGAAGCTAGAAGAGAAAAAACAGTTCTACAAAGTCATCCCATGCCTGTGCTAGGGTATGCTGGTTCCCATGTCACACACACAATATAACAAACAATAAGGAGAACAGAGCTCAGAGTTACCCAATCTCACTTCTGGCAGGAAGCTAAGCATTCTTGGTGAAATCCTGATTTCCTAACCTTCCACTGCTAGACACCATTTCAAAGACAGGGGCCAGGAAGGCCTAATCCCAATCACAAAATCTACCCCTTTAGGCTGTTCCCGCAGACCCTCAGACGACAGCACTTTTCTTGACATTAATGCCTCCCTCTGCAGTCAGAACTTAGAGCCTCTGGCAGTCAGTTTGGGGGAAATGTGAGATAAATGTGACCTGGGGTGAAGGTTTTGCTCTTACTCAAGGGCTTGTGGAAGAGAAGGGAAATATGCTGGGCCCTGGGAGCCTGTCACATGCTGTGACAGCTGTCCCTGTTCACAGGCCCGCGTGAGGCTTTCTAGGTGAGAGAGCCTCTTACTGGAACTTCTCTTTAGAGAACATTTTGAATAATTAATTTGCCTGCTAAGGGGAGAAAATTCCCTAAGGATGGCCAGCTGCTAACAGAGGATCTGTAACAATTAAAATGCACTGCATTAGTATTAGGCTGTTTAACCAGCCACACGGAGGGTAATTCAGCTGTCAGATTGGAAAGTATTTTGAATTTGGGTTAGAGGTTTTTAAGGAATAAGTTAGGTTGTCTTGGTAGTGTTGGCTTTTTCAAAGTGTGTACATACGGGGCACACCTGGGATCTGCACACACACACACACACACACACACACACACACACACACACCCTCACTTTAGTTTTAACGTGAGGTCTCTCATTTGTCTAGAGCTCACCAATTAGGCTTGGCTAGCCGGCCAGTGAGCCCCAGGATTGTGCCTGTCGCTGCCTCCCCAGCAATAGGACAGCTGTATGCCATATGCCCAGTTATTTTGTTTTGTATTTTTACTTGGGATCTAGGGACTGAAGTCAAGACCTCCTGCTTGCAAGGCAAGCCATGCGCTGACTAACCTCTCTCCCCAGGCCAGGTGAAGTTGCTTGGGTGTGTTTAGAACTGTATTTTTGTCCCTCACTGTTAATCTACATGCATTTCCCTACACTGCCATCCCTTTGTCCTCAGAAGCATCACGGATTAAACATAAGGAATCACTGCTTGGCGCTGAAAGGCATGGCTGGCGCAGCTTCTCCCTGTGGACTGGGATGGGCTTATGCTCCACTACTGACCCTACACCAATCTTCATGAGCTCACTAGGTCTTCAGTGATTCTTGAGGACACAGAGAGAGCCTTGGGGTTCTTCACCTTTGCTTACAAGCTGCCAGGGTATCACTGAGCATCTTGAAACCATGAGCTGGACAAAAGCTGGTGTTTCTCTGCTCCCTTTTCCAGAGTGAGTTCATGAAGTCTTTATCGGAATGGCAGGAGTCCAACACAGATGACCAGTAGCATTGTAGTCTGAAAGTATCTGTCTTGCCGTATAGTTTCACAAAGGACCAGAAGGCTGCTGTCACATAAAGGGAAGGGAATATTGGCCTAAAGAAAACATTGACACTTTATAGACTTCCAGGAGCTGATGGAATTCTCTGTCCGAGGTTACCAGGCCAGGGTGAATGGTAGAGAATATGCCTCCTGTAAGGTTTACAAAAGGAAGCCAAGGAGGTAGGGAAGGAGGAGGAGCAGGAGGAGGAGGAAGAGGAAGAGGAAAGAAAATATCCTGGCTGAACTTGAACAATGGTAGCTTTTGCTTTGCTGTAATGGTAGAAAAAAATAAAATAATACAAAAACCACAGTGTGTCTCCAGCTGGCATGGAGCAAGCACACATTCCCCTTATCTGCTTCCCTCTTCTTCCAGATGCCTGTGCCTCCAAATGTGAGACATGGGTGCTGTTTTCCATTCCCCCAAAATTCAATGGAGAGATTCTCTTGGGTCTGCTCAGAAGGCAGCGTGCTTGCTGCATCTGTGTGTGCCTAGGCCCTGGTCAGCTCAGACCACTGCAGGTAGCATCAAGAGCTGTGTGAGCTGCTGTCCTGGTTTCCCTCCCTTTCCCTTCCAGTCCTTCCCTTTCCTGCTTTCCCCTCCCCTCCACTAACTTCTCTCTCTCTCTCCCTTCCTTGTTTTTATTTCCTTTCTTTTCTGAAATTTTTTAATGGCCCCTTCTCTTTCTTCCATGTTTGGCGTGTTTTCCTGCACCAGACCTAGACACTTAGCCTGTCAGCACATCTGTTCAGTGGCTGCTCTAGCTGCTGCTGTCATCCATCTCACCCTGGCCTTTGTTGCTGCTGCCTTGTCCCCCCTAACTTGTGTCACTCCTCTCTTGTTTCTAAGCTTTTGCTAGACAAGAACAGGCCAGCCTGGGAAAGGAGATGCATGTGAGCTGAGGCTATCTGGGCAGGACCTCTCCAAGGGACTCATCCTGTCAGCATCATACAGATTCTATAACTGTAGATTCTGCTTTGGGTTCACTGTTGAGACAGGGTCTCATGTAGCCCTTGCTGACCTTTGTCTCCCTGTGTAACCGAGGTTATTCCTCCACCAACAGGGTACTAGAATCATGGGCATGCACCAATATATGGAGTTTATGTTGTGCTGGGGTAAATGAGGTTTTGAGCAGCTGAGTCACATACTCAGTCCCTTGATTTGCATTTGTTGTGCCTCTTTTCCTCCAGTTAATTCTAGCTCAGGAATCTTAGTCTCTCCACTGTACACCAGAATCATCTGTGTATCTTTAAAACCTCCTGAGGCCTGGGGCTGGAGAGATGGCTCTGTGGTTAAGAGTGTGTAGTTTTCTTGCAGAGACTGGAGTTCAGTTTCAGAAGTCATACCTGAAATCTCCCAACCACCTGTAAGTCCACTTCAGAGGGGCCCCAACTCCCTCTCTGACTCCCAAACATGCCCACACCCTTATGCGCATAGAGACTTTTCTATTGCTGTGACTATGACAATTTACAAAAAAAGTGTTTAATCTGGCTTATGGTTTTAGAGGGTCAGAGTTCATAATTGCAGAACAAAGACATGGTGGCAGGAATAGCCAGGAGCTTAGATCTTGAGCCTCAAGTAGGAGGCAGGGAAACCCACACTGGGAATGATGCTAGTTTTTTAAACCTCAAATCTCACCACACAGTTCCTCCAAAACCGACTTGAACCTCCTAATCTTTCCCAAGAAGTTTCACCAACAAGAGGATAAGTATTCAGATATATGAGCCTATGGGAACATTCTCCTTCAACCCATCACACTTACACATAAATAAGATAATTCTTGAAGAAGAAGGACAAGGAGGAAAAGGAAGATGAGGAGGAGAAAAAGGACAAGTAAGAGGAAGAAGAAGATGAAGAAGAGGAGGAGGAAGACGAGGAGAAGAAACCCAAGGCCCAGGCCACCTTCAGAACCAGGCAGTCAGACATCTGAAAGCTACTCAGGCTTTGCTATTTCTTGAGCTGTTCAAGTGCTGATACTGTCCTGTCCACAATGTTAAAAGCTGGTAATCACCATTCTAGGTTAAGATCCTAAAAGCCTAAATTCCATCTCCCCAAAATTTGATTATCTATTCAGAAGACCATTGTGGCTTTCTAACCAGCAAATGATGTTTGTTCAGAACACACCCAATAAAAATAACCCTGACTCTAGAATATACAGTCTCATATTTCTTTATTTTATTATCTTGTAGGAAAATCTAAGGGATCAAATGAATTGTTTCACAAATGGATCCAAACATAATGACTGTAGGAAAAAGTATATCCATTGTTATGTTGGTACCAAATTTAAACAAGGTCCAGAGCCCATTGATGACTATATTTTTAGCTAAGCAGAGAACAGTCTGGAAGAGGCTGAGGATTTCAAAATAGTTTCTTACCTAAAAATATACTTCCTGAAATGAACCAGAGGCCTGAAAGGGATGAATGGGCTTGCTTTTTTTTTCCTTCTATGTTTATTGCCACCACAAGAAAGCAGATCTTAAATATATAAGCTTGTATTTTTAGAGACCCAGGAAGCAGGTGCTGTGCCCAAGCAACAAAGAAGGTCACAGGGTGAAATGTTGAGGACAGAAATCTAAAAGTCACACCAGGGGGAGTGACTGTGGGAGGCACTGAAGCTGGTACCCTCTGGGCAGGACTAAGCTAAGACAAGGAGGGTACCAGGGCCTGTCACAGCCCTCTCACAGGGGATCTCTTGGCAAAGTTCCTCCCAGTTGTCTCAGGGCCAGCATCCATCCCACGGCCCATGCAACCCAGGTGTCTAATCTTGCGGCTGATGGCATAAGTTAGGTCCTCCCTGTTTGCCTGAGCGCATAGAAGCTCAGTCTCACTCCACCCAGACCTGCTGCCATGCCTTCCTTACTAGGGTGGACTGTGCCCTCACACTGTGAGCCAAAATGAACCCTTCCTTCTCGAAGCTGCCACTTGCCAGGCATTTGGTCACAGCACTGAGAAGGAACTCTCACAGATGCCTTCTATATAGTGGGTGCTCTTGGACACACAGGAGATACGGTGTTTAAACAAGGTAGCCCGAGGCCCTTGGAACTTCCATGTTGGTGGATAGGTGATATGAAAGTGGGGTGGGGGAGAGATGTGGGTAGAGAGAGAGGGAGGCACTATTGGGACCTTGAGGTGTAATCGGTTTTCCATGGAAAGCCGGGAGGGAAGGGTCAGAAGGCAGCAGTGAGTACAAGATGGTGTGGGCCAAGTCTGGGGGCGTGGAACTGGGAGGAGGCACAGGCTGGCATCTTGTTCCTAGCCTCCATCTGGGGGAACTGCCAGTGCCTTCGCACCGCTGCCGTCTGCTCCTCCCCCACTGCTTCTAGGCGAAACATTGACTCCACCTCAAGGACCTGCTAGCGGCCTGCCACCCCTCTGACCACACCTCCCCTTCCCTGCAGTCACCTCCGGTTCCTCACCTCCCAATCCTCACACCGGAGGTGGTGGCAGCCTCCCTAGGAACACTTCAGTTCAACCCTTAGAGTCTATTTCTAGCACCTTTGTGTTTCACTTTGGTGGTGACCTCTCTGTACCCATCTTATGTGCCCACCTGTAATTTGTTCCCCTTGATCTGGCCTGATTTTATCTATCTATCTGTCTGTCTGTTTATTCATTCGTTTGTTTGCTTGCTTGCTTATTTATTTACACAGTCTCATGTAGCCAGGACTGGTTTCAAAGTCACTGTACAGCTGAGAATAACCTTGAACTCTTGACCCTCCATCCTCTACCTCCCGAGGGCTTGGGGCACCACCATGCCCAGCTTACACAATGCTGATTATGGAACTTGCAGCTTCATGATAGATGGGCAAATGCTCTAGGAACTGAGCTATATACCCAGCTCTGGTAAACCAAAATTTCTTCAGGAGAACTTGGAACACCCAGGGCAGTGGGCCAATCTGTTTGTTTATTGATTGATAAGGTTTGTATGGAAAACATGCTTTACACCATCATGGACAAAGCCCAGAAGCTACTATGCATCTCTACCACGACTACCATGCAATGGGCATTACTTCTTGAGTGTGTCTGGGGATTCTACTCTATAAGATGGGGTTTATTTTATTGCGTCTCTCCATATTGTTCCCTTTATTTACTTATTACAGAGGGTGCACTCACATGCCATGCCATTTGTGCAGAGGTCAGAGGACAGAGTTCAGGAGTGGCTTTTCTATTTCCAGCACAGTATCCTGGGAAAGTGGGCTAACCCTTTGCTCGCTCTCTGTCTCTCCTCAGTTAACAGCGACGTGATGGCCAATGACAATAGCGGTGCAGTCAAGCTTCCACAGCTGTGCAAGTTTTGTGACGTGCGATCGTCCACTTGTGACAACCAGAAGTCCTGCATGAGCAACTGTAGCATCACAGCCATCTGTGAGAAGCCGCATGAAGTCTGTGTGGCTGTGTGGTAAGGTGGTTTTGCTTTTTGTACGACCTCACACAACGCTATGACAGAACACCTGGCCAAAGCGGCTTTGGGAAGAAGCTTTGCTCTGGGTTGCAGTTCTAGGGGCACAGCCCATTGTTCAGGGAGAAGACATGGCTGACAGTCACATGGTGTCAGCATTTAGGGAGCACAGACTGCACCAGATGGAGGTCAAGGGTTCATACATACACCTGGGCCTGTTGGGCACATTCTACATTCAAACTCTGACACTTCGTTCTCCATCTAAGTCCTGATGCCCAGGGCAAGAGTCACTATGTGTGCCCCCAAATACAGATACTGACATTCGTGTCTTCCCTTCTTTGGTTATTAAATCTGACGGTCAGCATATCTCCTACTATTGTCTGAATGTGCGATGGCCTCCCCACACCCCACACCCCAAAAGCTCATGTGTTTAACGCCAGGTGGTTTAGTTCGTTTCTCAGCTCTCATATGGTGGTTCCTAACCTCCTGTAACTCTAGCTCTAAGGGATGTGATGGCCTTTCCTGACCTCCTCTGGCACCATGCATGCACATGGTGCACATGCAGGCCCTCATAGGTACACATAAAGTCAAAAATAAATGGATTAGCATGTAAGCAAATATGACATACGTAGGTGTAGGGCCAATCACCTGGGCATTTTCCCGAAATATATGCCATGCTGTTTATCCTCTGATCTCTAGGCCAAATTAGTCTCCAAACATACAGATGGCAAAGAGATAATCCGTTTTTGATATCATAAACTATTCCAGTTTTTCTGTTCTGGAATAGAAGAACACCCTGCCATTCTCTCTGTTGCTTTAATTATGTGTTTTCTCCCTTAACCCTTTCTGGAATTCAGGAACTTACATTTCTCCATTTGGATCTTCCTTCCCATTTTGTAGTTGGAGCCAGCTGTTGGCATGAAATGTGCCCCCCCTCCCCCCCTCCCCCCCACACACAAAGAGTGACTTGTGTCCACCAAGCAGGAAAAACGAATCATGGACTTTAGAAATGGCTTAGTCAGTAACGCGCTTACTATACAAATGTGAGGACCTAATTTGATCCCCAGAAACAGCCGGGTGTGGTGCCATGCCCTTGTAATGCCAGCACTCTGGAAGCAGAGGCAAGAGGACGCCTGGAGCTTGCTTGCCAGCCAGCCTGGCTGAGCTGGCAGGTTCCAGGCCAGTGAGAGACCTCAATAATCAAGGGGGGTATCTCCTGGAGAACAGCACTGGTGGCTGACCCCTGGCCTCCACATGCACATGTGCACAGGTATTCATTTATGCATACACAGGTGCATATGAAAGATGAAAGGAAAAAGATCTACCACATGCTCCTAGGTAGCCTCTTAAGAACTCTCTGGTTGGGCAAAAACACTGCCTCTGCCACATGAGCTAGAGGCACAACGTGAGCCTCTAGTACTCTAGGAGTGGGAGATTTAAAATGACTTCAGTCCCTAGAAATCTGTTTTTCCATTCCTTTCCCCCATAAGAACCCCAGTAACATTGATACTTGAAGTTTCAGGTAGCAATCCCTGTTAAAGTTATTTTTATAAAACTGTTTTGTTTTTGTTTTTCTCTTAACCCAGCTATCACACAAATAATTGAGACTCTATTATGTTTATAAGCTTCACAGCACAAGAACTGAGCAGTTTAAACTCTATTCCTAACCTCTAAACTAATTTGGCTTCTTCCCAGTGTACATTCCAGTGATACTTGCACTTTGTAGCTTTCTATGATGGGGTCTTTCTCTTCATCCCTCCTAAACATCTGCCCATGGCTGACTCTCCTGGTTAGTTCCCCTCCTTTCTCCTCTAACTCTTCCTCCCCTGGCTGGCAGGAAGTCTAGCCCTATTCTCTCCCCTGCTCAGTAATTGGCTGCAGGCTGCTTTATTGTCATCTTAGCAGACAATTGGGGAGCAGAGTTTATACAACACCGTGACAGGAGCTCCTCAGAACAAGGCTTACAGCCAGGTATGGGGAAATCAGCATTTGCATCACTCAATAGCCTGTGCCTACAGCTCTCCCAAGGAGAACTGCATTGTTTACAATCATAAGGGGGCTCTGAGGTAAGCGAAAGAGTAAGGTAGATGGGCAAAGTCAGAGCAGGAGAGGATGGGACAGTTTATGGGTGCTGGAGAACAGGAAGTGAGTGCTGTTAGTGGAAACTGCTTCCTGCCGAAAACGCAGACTTGATTGCTCTATCCAGAGACTGCTCCTTCACTCTCCCCTCTCTTTCTGTCTCCCTCTCTTGTCCTCAATGAACCTTTGCACCCCAGGAGGAAGAATGATGAGAACATTACACTGGAGACGGTTTGCCATGACCCCACACTCACTTACCACGGATTTACCCTGGAAGATGCCACTTCTCCCAAGTGTATCATGAAGGAGAAGAAAAGGGCGGGTGAGACGTTCTTCATGTGCGCCTGCAACATGGAAGAGTGCAATGACCACATCATCTTTGTCGAAGGTGAGCGATCATCTCCAGATGCCATCCTCCATGCTGTGAGGACATGCCTCCAGAAGGACTCAGGAGCTCAGGAAGCAGTGGGGTCCGGGCTGGGCCTCCTCAAATCTGGTACCCTAGAGCCTGTCTTGACACCTGGCCTTGACAAGTAGTTTCTTTCCCCAGAACAACGGTTCCTTGGGTTCATTCTCGGGGCAGCAGCAGCAACTGGGTATTTGTTAGAAATGCAAATTATTAGTGTTATTTAAACTTTATTTTCTCTGTGTGTGCATAGGTATGTATGTGTGTGCACAGTATATAGGCGTGTGTATGCTCCTATATGTGATGGCCAGAAGCCAATCTTGGATCTCATTCCTCAGCAGCTGTTTACCTTGCTTTTTCAAGCAGGCTGTCTTATTGGGGCATGATTAGGCTGGGTTGGCTGGTCATTATGAGTAAATAATGAATGCAGACAAATATTTTACTGAGATACTAAGTAAATATTTTATTTTGACACTGAGTTCCTACTGGGGCTCATATTCTTGCTTTTTTAAATATTGTTTGCCCTTCCTGTGTTTAGTGACTTCCAATTAAAATCAGTAGCCATGGCCTTTAAAGAATGGTTGTTGAGTGCACTCAGTGTCTGAGGACATGATGCTATCACTCCAGATGCCCCAGCCTCTAGATGTTTGGATGGATGGATGGATGGATGGATGGATGGATGGATGGATGGACGGACACATGGACAGACAGGGTGACTAGCAGGTCCTTTTTAACCTGTCTGCCTGCTGCCTGCTGGATCCTTCAGAAGAAGGAGTACAGAGAGACCTTCTCATCTTGTCAGCCTGCAGGCTACATACATACCAGAGAGCTATGAATCCAGACCAAGGCAATCTCATAAGCTTACTTAAAACTTACTTTGTAAGATGTGTTTTTGGATTTGTTTATTATTTTATTTTGTGTGTGGCTGACCCTGTGGTTCTCCAACATGGACTCTAGATGACAGCGTGTCAAAAAGCTAGGCATGCCTGGAAATGTTAAAAAGATGGTGTCTTTACTTACTCTGTCTCCTGTCACCACACCCTCACACACACACACACACACATATAGACACACACACACACACACACACACACACACACACACAGAGAGAGAACCAGGCTTTGTGCAGTGCTTCAGTGCATCCTGCGCTGGCCAAAGAGAAGGAGGAGGAGAAAGCAGAAAAGGCAGAGGGAGTACCAGGCTGAAACTACCCTCTCTCTATAGCTGTCCTGAGCACATCTCCCTTCCCTTTCTCTGAAGATTTCTTTAGACAGAAGGCCTGAGAACCTATCCAGTACACATCTAAATTCAGAATGCAAATGAGAAGAGGGGGTGTCATCATGGCCAGGTGACAGCCACATTTCAGGCAAGCATAATGGGTGCCAGGACTAAAGTGCAGTCGAAGGTGTAGGAGAGAAAAATGTCATCAAGATGTGATCAGAGATGGCATGGCAACTTGGCAAGGCACTTAGTTATTTCATTTTTGGTGATTTGTATGTATACATGTGTTATCTGTGTGCATGTGCATATACACATCTGTATACGTGCTCACACACACACATGGAGGCCCACAGTTGACATTGGTTGTCTTTCTCTATCACTTTCTACCTTGCACATTGAGGCACACTGTCCCTGAGCTCAGAATTCACCATTGGGCTCTTCTGGTTAGCCATCGTCCTTTGTGGATTCTGTTCTCTGCTTCTAAAGACCTAGGATTACAAGAGGGTTGCCACACTAGCTGCCTTTCCCGTGGGTTCTAGTGATCTGGATTCTGCTCCTCATGCTTTGAGTGTGGCAAGCACTCCACATGGTGAGACATCTCTCCACACCCCTTCTGGATACCTACCAATCTTCACCTGTGCTGCTAGGACTCAAAGGTGCTCACTGTTCTACTTGTTCCTCCCCTGTCCCTCTCTTCCTTCCTTCTTTCCTTCCTTCCTATCTAGATTAAGGCTCACGTATCCCAGGCTGGTTTTGAACTCACTGTCTAGCAGAGGATGACCTTGAACTAACTCCTGATCCCCTTGCTCCACCTCCCAAGTGCCAGGGTTACAGGTGGGCACCAAGCCTACCCAGCTTTTACCAGTATATTAGTGATCTGAATTCTGATCTTTATGCTTGTGTGGCAAACACTTTACTAAGCCGCCTCACCAAGGAGGTCAGGCAGGACATGGAGCCCCAGGGATCCTTCTGCCTCTGCTTTCTTTTTTTTTTTTTT
>CM053749.1:6998708-7030080 GCA_028658305.1 Pachyuromys duprasi
TGCCGACTGGTCAAAATGGTCCCGGAATCCACTCAGTCTGGTGTGGTTCCGATGATCGGACCGAACCCGCCGCACACCCGCGGGTCGAAGCAGAACCCGGGTGCAATGTGCGCTCGTAGGGCGCAGTTCAGTGAAAACGGCTCACGGTTCCTCCCGAGACTGCCCGGGAGTCTGTGCGATCCAGTCTATAATGTCGGGTGCGGGCGCCCAGCGCAGCCGCTCGTCCAGATCAGAGCTGTGCGCAGCTGGTCACAGGGAAATTTCTCCAGGTAATAACTGGGTGTCCCTAGGGTTTTCCCACTTGATTTTCTCACCGTAGGAGTTCCGCTCACCTGGCACTCACAATGCTGGCGTTTTAGGTCCCAGAGTTCAGTCTCCTGGTCTCTGCGTTGTTTCTGCTGTCCTACTCCTCAGACACAGTGTTCTCTCGTGGCAGCCCCTGCCTCTGCTTTCTTGATGCTGGTATTGTTGTCTGGCTGCAGGTCTCTTCTGGCATCTGGCTTCCGCAGCTGAGTTCCAGCCAGGCCCCACTACCAGAGCATGGGGACTCCTGGGTACCACACCGCAGGCACACTAGAAAGGGTTGCTTTGCATTAGTCTGTGCCTCTTCCAGTCCCTCTTTTCTCCCCACATACCTTCCCCAGTCAAAGGGAGCATGCTGAGTCTAGGATTTCTAATCAAAGCTAACCACAGCCCTTACATTGCCGGATAATATTACAAATTAGGCGCGCTGTTCCTGTTTTGACTCAGAATCACAGCAGGAAGCTGCTAAATAAGAGTGGAGGGCTTGCAGCGCCTTTCAGATCAGGATTAGAGTAATCACGCTCTGAGCTAGTCCCTCCTGCTTCTTTATTTCCACAGTAAGCTTGCTCCGGGCTGCATGGCCTTCTCTTGGCATGGCCACTTCATGCTTCTGGAGGAGTGCTGTGATGGCCTCTCAGTGTCATTGCCAGGACTCCAGAGTCCCCAGCAGCTGCCACAGAGGCCAGCTGTCCTAGTTAGGTCTCTGTCACTGTAACAAGGACCATAACCGAAAGCACATTGGGGAGAAGAGGGTTTACCTGGTTTAAATTTCCCATCATTAATTCATCATTGAGGGAAGTCAGGGCAAAGACTCAGGGCAGGAACCTCAGGGCAGGAACTGAAGCAGAAGCCATGAGAAAATGCTTCTGATGGTCTTGTTCTCCAAGTGTGCTCAGCCTGCTTTTTTTATACATCCAGGTCCACCAGGGGTGGCATTGCGGCATTGCCCATAGTTGGCTGGCCCTGCACATAAATTGAGATATTTAGTAAATACATCGTGGGGGCAGGGTGTGGCAGGCCAGCCAGCCAATTATGGCAGAGCAGATGGCTTCAGGCTCTATCTGATGTGTATGTGTGGAAAACAAAAACTCCAAATCTTTACTTGGTGCCTTAGGAAAACGAGACAGCTTTGCATTAACCATCTCGACAGACATGTTAGTATTTTCTAGAAAATGTATGTTTATGCGGTATGTTTGATGTGTGTGATGCATGTTTGTGTGCCATGTGTGCATGCAGGGATAGACACTGTGTGTGTACATGTGGAGGCCAGAGGCTAGTGTCTGATGTCATCCTCTATCACTTCCCACCTTATTTTTGAGACTAAGTCCCTGATACTGCACTTGGGCTTACTGTGCAGCTAGGCTGGCTGGCCAGCAAGTCTGGGAAGTTTATCCCTGCACCCCTAGTGCTGGGTTATAGATGCATCCCACCCTACCTAGCTTCTGTGTAGACCCCAACTCAGGTCCTCATGCTTGCACACCAAGCAGTTTATGCACTCATCGGACTCCTCAGCCAAGCCTTAAAATATTTTAATACAATTGTATATATTTGGAGAACAAATGTGATGCTTCAGATACAATGTGGCATCTGGGTTATAATAGAACATTTTAGCACATGTGTAACTGTCCTCAGTACAATGGGAGTGTCACTTTCCTCAAACATTTCTCACACTACTGCAAGTAGCACAATTTAATGTTTAATAACTGAAAAATGTTTCACCGTCTGTGTGTGTGTGTGTTTGCATGTTGTCGCATAACTTTTCCTGATGGGAGGAAAAGGCATCAACTACAGACCAAAGTATGATTCTACCAAAGTTGAACTTGGCAAAGCAGTGAGTTTGTCAGTTGTACTAGGAGAAGAGAAGCTTACAGGATCATCAATGACTGCCTCCCCGCCCCGAACAAAAGCATAAGCTAAAAATCTCTCCCTATCATGGCTGACAGCTTCCCCAGAGATGCAAAACTGGGTCCCCCTACCACCTCCATACTTTATATGGAGTATATAGCTCAGTGCTTCCCAAGACTGGGACCCTGTGCTGCTGGAGTGTGAGAGGTCTGGAAAGGTGTGGCTGCGACCTCACCTGAGGGTCCAGTGACCAGTGACCATCCCACTTCCTCCTTCTGTAAGGGACATCAACGGGTGATCACAGCTTCTCTGCGAATGCGGGCTGTTGCTCTCAGAGGACGGCATTTCACAGCATTTGAATACGAATCTTCACATTCTGCTTATTCATTCACCTGTCAAGGGACTCTTAGGCTGTTTCTGTACCATGGCTGTTGTCCATAATGTTGCAGAAGAGATCAGCATAATTCTCAAAATATTTAGAGACATACTGGTCTTTACTACCTCAGGACTGATGGGGCACATGGAAGTTCTGTTTCTAGTTTTATGATGGCCGCCATGCTGCTTTCTATGGTGCCTGTACCAATCTACACATCGGCCAGCGGTGTGTGACAAGTCTCCTTTCTCCCAGTTTTGCAAGTATTAGTTAGTTTTGTCTCTTTGTAAATTGTAGTTATGGATTGGGAGGGGGCACAGGGGTGTGCATACAGGTGCCACACATAGGCTTAGAGCTCAGAGGACAGTTTTCAGGTGAAGGCTCTCCCCTCCACCTCCTGAGCCCTGGAGATGTAGCTGGGGCTTGGCCGTGTGTGCTGCTCCAGGTCCTAGTGCATGCCTCATCCTTTAGTTTTGAAGCATAGGCATTTTCACTGTGCTTTTCATTTGCATCTCCTGGGATGGGGACAAGGAAGAATAGTGAAAATGAGCCTTTTCAGAGTCAACAAATGCATCTCTTACTTCCTTGTTTGTGCTCCTTTACCTATGAGAATGCCCCCTGTTTCCCAAGCACAAGAGGACATCTTGGCATGGCTTCAGGATGCTTTTTACAAGCTGCCCTGCTCTGTCCTGGATCTGCAATAGAGGTGCTCCCTGTCCTACTGTCAACCATTGGGGTGGCACTGTGGCACTGGAGAGGGTTTGCCTGAGTCGTTTGGCTTTTCAGTGGCATGCCACCACCACCGGGGCTTGGAATGTGGGAGGCTAGAAAATGAACCACAAGGAAGTAAACAGTGGTGTCTAGATGCTTCCGGATCCCAGCTTCTGCTCACCCTGCATTTGCTTCCCACATGGAGAAGAAAGCTTATTCTGGACCACTGTGGGCCTCTAGGAAAGGGAGTTAGTATTGGAGGTGAATCTCAGACACCCAACAGACTGGGCAAAAGGTGAGCCCTTCTGTACGGACAAGACAGAACCATCCCCATGATCCAGAGTAAGGATTTGTGGGACCATTGTGGTCCTGAGGGCTCTGCCCGGTTGGAGCCTCTAGTGCACATGTTCAGGTGGGCAGACCACTTTCAGACTTGCCTTGCTTTCTTCAGACTTGCAGTGATTCTTCGTTTGGAGACAGGGTCTCCTTATGTAGCCCTGGCTGGTTGGGAATTCACTATGTAGCCCTGGCTGGTTTGTAACTCACTATGTAGACCAGGCTGGTTTGAAACTCACAGAGATCCACTTGGCCTTGCAGGAGTTACAAGCATGTACCAACCACCATGTCTGGAAAAAATCCTCTTGCCTTTAATTCTCTAACAAATCAGCCATTGGAGACTGGCCATATTGGTGACCCCTGGGTTAAATTGAGGGACCATGCCTCATGATAAGATGGAAGAGTGTTGGAGAATGATTCCTGACATCCACTTTGGGGCTTCCAAAACTTGCACATGCACACACCACACCTCCACACATACACATTGCCCTACCTCACGTGCAAGCATGCATACACACATGCAGACACATACACACTCACACAAGCACATGCACACACAAACAGCGGCAAGAAGAATGGCGAGCTTGACGGGATGCTGGGAGAACATTGTAGAGCAGAGCAAACAGTAACTTGAGCTGTTCGAGGTTTCCCTGGCTGTTCTTGGGTCATCAGCTGGTGACCGTGCGGGTCCTGTGTTCTCCTCTGCCCTGACACTTTCCCATCTGCACTGTGTTGAGGTGAAAAGCAGTGCATCTCAAGCAGTCCTAGCTGTGGCTTAACACTGTGGAGAGAAGGCTGTAGAGGATGCTGTTCGCTATGCTGAATTAACGTCTGCGCCCGTCCGTTGTTTTGAAATTGCAGCATGGTGCTGTCATTTCTAGAGTTCATGGTTGAGAACGTTGCCATGGATTTTTCAAAAGGAAACTACCAAAAAAGAAAATCTTGTGGTGAGAGCTGGGGACACAGCTCAGTTGAGAGGGTGTTTTTCTAGCATGCACGAGGCCCTCAGTTTGATCCCCAACATGACTAAGCTCAAGGATATTGGTACTTACTAGTAATGCCAGCTCTCAGGAAGTGGAAGCAGGAGGATCAGAATTCAGAGTCCAAGGCCAGCCTGGGCTACACAAGACCTTACCTCAAAAGGAATATGGCTTAAGTAAGTGTGTGACTTAGCATTGCCATGCTTCTAACAACTCTTCTGGGCCACATGTGGTCATATGCAGCCCATGGGTAAAGGTTGGCTGCTTCTGCTGATGCAAGCCAGGAGGAGTTCCACACAGTCTTTTTCCAGGAAGAATTGTTCCTCTTTTTTATAATAACTTATTTTTGAAGTTATAACATAATTACATCATTCTCTCCCTTCTTTTTCCTCCCTCTAAACCTCCCTGTGCACCCTCGTGTTCACTCTCAGATTTCAAATTCTTCTTTGTTAATTTAATTGCTGTTGTTACTCAGGTGCACACACGTTCATACACACAGACACACATACAGAGGCATATGTACATACAGGCATATGCAAACCCAAAATAAATCATGAAAGAAAGAAAGAAAGAAAGAAAGAAAGAAAGAAAGAAAGAAAGAAAGAAAGAAAGAAAGAAAGAAGCCAGCAGGACTTTCTAAACCACTTCTGACTCCAAGCAAGTGCAACCTTCTAGATTCTATTGGGAGGCAGAACACTGTGTCAGCCAGCTGTGTGGGGTTTGGCCTGCACGCTGCATGGAGACCCATGCAGGCTAGCCCAAGAAGGGAGGAGAACAGAACTCCGAACCACAGTGCTTCGCTCCTTCCTCTCTCATTGTTGTTGAATTTCTTTTTAAACTAAAACAGCCTTTTGGTTTGTGAGCCTCACTCTGGCAGGAAGACAAATGATTTTTTTTTCTTTTTCTTTTTCTTTTTTCAAACAGTATCAGACATGTGGTTTCCTGTCTATGTTTAACTTTGCTAGCAGTTCATCTCAGCCAGCTGGTTCCCTCTGGGCCCATTGCAACCTTTAATGCTTCACGCCATCCAGTTAGCCCGTTCTGTGTGCACCAGATGCCTTGCACACTTCACTGACTTCCAGTGCCCTCCAAGGAAGAGCAGTTTGTAAGTGTTGTTCCTGTAACCCGAATCTCGTGTTGGGGCTGTCCAGCCCCAGCACTGGGCAGCTGGCTTCTTAGAAGAAATTTAGGGCTTTGTGTTTGAGGTGGTTTGTTTGTTTTGTTTTTGGATTTGAGACAGATTCTCCTATCGCCCAGGCTGATTTTGAGTCTTTTACATAGTTGAGGATGACCTTGAACTTCTTATCCTCCTGCCTCTACTTCCTAAGTGCTTAGATGGCAGGCCTGCACCACCATGCCTAGTTTATGACCTGCTCAGGATCCAGCCCAGGGCCTCATGAACGCTAGGCAAGTGCTCTGCCAACTGAACTATAGTCCCAGTCCTGACGCTGACCTTTCTGCTCCTCCCACCTCCCGTTCTCAAGTGCTGAGATTACAGGTGTGCTCCACTACTCCTGGTGTTTGGTGTCTGGAGATCAACTCAGGGCTGGGGTGGCAAGCGCTCGACCAGCTGCACTATATCCCAGTCCTTTTACGTCTTGCACACAAGCAATGAGAAGAGCAGGTGGCTCTGTGGCAACCCCTGAGTCTGGTTATATGTTGCCTTCAGATTGTGCACTCAGAATAGCTGCTTTCCAGCTCTGCATCTTTGTTCTGAGAGGAAACAAGGCTGATTTACTTTTTGGACTAAAGGCAGAATTGAAAGAAAGAAAGGAAGGAAGGAAGGAAGGAAGGAAGGAAGGAAGGAAGGAAGGGAGGGAGGGAGGGAGGGAGGGAAGAAAGGGGGAGAAAAGAGGGAAGAAGGAAGGGAGGTAGGAAGGAGAGAAGGAATAGGTGTGTAAATATGGTTGAGAAAAATTGTTACAATAAAAAGAAAATGATGGGTTAAAACCATTGGAGTTGTCTCCCAGAAGACACATCCATCATTTGAGTGGTGACTCAGAGCCTCTGGTTGTGTATAAGCTTTGGCTGGAGAGCATATCCCCAAACCTTCCATATAACCCAAGTCTGGACAAAGAAAAATACAACCTGCACTGCAACTCAGTCAGGCCCAGCAGAGGATGAATCTGAAGTGATGTAAGGTAGAACAACTCTCTTTTGTAAGTTGTTGTTGTTTTTTTTTCCAAAGCAGGTGTTGTGAAGCTAGACGTAGTAGCAGTTGGGGGGAGGTTGTAAACTTGTAGAACTGATTCTCCCTGAGTCATTGTGGAGGGGGCGGGGTCCGGTGTGTGCACCTCCTTCCCTGGGTTCATCCACTGGATCTGAATGGCCTTTGCAGCCGGACCCTAGGGCTGCTACTGCAGTGGCTGTAGGCTTCTGTGCCACCCAACTGGCCCATATGTGTTCCACAAACTCCACACCCACAGCTGATGGCAAAATGGCTGGTGTGAAATTGTTTGCTTCCTTTAGAGAGGCTGTTGCATTGTAGAGTCTGGCAAACCCAGGGAACTGATTTTTATTTCTGCCCAGGCTGAATTCCAGAGGGTGTGCATCTAAACGTTTTCGTGCACTAGCCCCTTGGCCTTGATGGTCTTTCTGGTAGTAAGCCCCTCCCGCCTGTTTTTATGTAAGCCTTTTCTGTTATTCATTGTATCTCTTAAAAATAATGATGCCGGGGCTGGGGAAGATGGCTCAGCCAGTAAAGTGCTTGCCTTGCAAACCTAAGGACCTGAGTTGGTTGGGACCCCAGAATCCACAGTAGCAACGTGAGTACAGTGGTGTTTGCTTACAATCTCGGCACTGGGGAAGCAGAGACAGGACAGGAAGATCCCCTGTCCTTGCTCACCAGCCAGCCCAGCTTACTCCCTGAGCTCCAGGCCAGTGAGAGACACTGATTCAAAAACAAGGTGGACAGCTTTTGGTGAACACCTTAGGTGGATCCTTCCCTCCACACACAGGTGGGCTCATTCATGGGTGTGCACCAGCTGACACACAGATACACACATCTTGCCCCCACACAAATACACACTACAAAAATGTTGACTTGGAATAAAACAATTTGCATTTCTCCTTCTGGTTTAAGGAAAGCAATGTATGGGCCTTGAATGATGGCTCAGACCTGCTATCAGGAACATTTTCTAATCCGCCAGGATAGTTCAGCATGCGGCCAACTCCAGGAAAGACTGGACCCAAGAATGACCATTCTGTTAGACTCAGGGTCTTTCTTTGTATTCTTTGTGTAGCCCAGGTAGAGACCTTAGTGGGTAGAGCTCATTCCCACAGCGGAGGCCAAAATTCAGTTAGAGATTTAAGGAGAAAACAAACAAGCCTCTTATCTAGGTTGGCCAGTCTTGAGAGGAACAGGATTATGTTTTCAACTAATTAGAAGTTAGTTCAGCGAGGCCCTGGGTCTGTGGAAGATCAGTATCTGTGGCTTTAGAACGAACCTTAACAGGGAAAGACAAGAGCGCTGACAAGGGTGGAGAAGCCACCCAAGCAGCATGAGCAGCATGTTTGGGGCCTGAAGTATCAGACATTACCCTGATACTGCTGACGGCACTGATATTTCTAGTGCACAATCTTCTCCAAAGCCGGCTCATCTCCCTGGAGAAGATGATAAGCCCCCAACTTCATTGCGGTCTCTGCATTTCAGACCCGAGCACAGGAGGAGCCAGGCAACCAAGAGAATCATGGAGAAACCAGAACGCAAGGCAGCTGGGTCCAGTACAACCTGGATCAGGGAGCCGAGAGAGAAGACACCCAGTGCTCTGCTCACTTTGTCCTTCTCATTAGGCCCAGGACCCCAGCCCATGAGACAGTGCCTCCCACAGTCAGGGTGGTGCGTCCCAGCTCAGTTACCCCAGGGGCTGAAAACTGCCTCGCAGACATGCCTAGAAATTTGTTGTGGAGGTAGTTCTAGAGCCTGCCAATTGACAGTGCTAACAGTAAAAGGGGATATTTTACAGAGTCAGGATGAGACACAAACACTGTGGGCTAGCCAGTGAAGGAGTACCCGCATTCCATCGCTGTCAGCCTTGGCTTTGTGGTTACTTACAGGCTTTTCTGTGCGACACCTAACCCAGGCTTGTGTGCTATGATGGAAATATCCTACCGTGTTTGCTCTCAGGTTGCCGTTCAGCTTCAGGTCAGTGATCAGCTGTCCTGTTGGTTCAGCGTTAACTTTATGGTTCTAGTCCTCAAGCTGCTCTTGCTCAGTTTTCAGCCTCGCAGTGACGAAGCTGTTTGAGACTCCCTGGCCTAAAGGCTAACAGTTCAGTTTTAAGCTGTGCCCTGGAGAATTGTCCTCCTTTCCCAGTTCCTTAACTTCTTGCCAATTCCAACACCAAACCTGTGTGTGGGTGTGCATGTGTGTGTGTCTGTGTGTGCATGTGTGTGTGTCCATGTCTATGTGTATGTTTGCATGTGTACATGCATGTGTGCACATATGTATGGAGGCCAAAGGACAACATCAGAGTCCTCATGCATTGTCAATTTTGTCTTTTTGTTTTGTTTTGTTTTGTTTTGGCTGATAGTTTTGAGGTTTTATTCCATTACTGGGGTCAGAGACAGAACAGAAGAGTTTCTATGGTGGCAGAGAGAGAGAGAGAGAGAGAAGCTTTTTGTCTTTTTGATGTGAGGCCTCTCACTGGCCGCAACTTGCCAGGTAGGCTAGGCTGGGTCAGTGAGCCCTAGGGAGCCACTCATTGCTGTCTCCCTAGCTCTGGGTGTGCAGACGCAGACCACTGTCCCCAGCTTTTTAAGTGTCGGTTCTGAACGCTGAACTCAGGTATTTCTGCTTACAAGGCAAACGCTTTACCAACTGAGGTATCTCCCTAACCCCATGAAGAGTGGCTTTAAAACATCCCAGTTTTTGGACTTTGTGCCAATGATGGCTGGAATGGCGGGCCTCTGTGATGTTGCTCCTGAGGCTTCACCCCCACCTCCCAGAAGGGGCTTTTGCTCCAGACTGAACTTTATTCAAAGGAGAGTCAAGAAGAAACCCATTCAAAGGAGACTGCCTGGTAGGAGAGGAGCTGAGGGATAGCTTAGCTTGACATATTTGCAGGAGGAATTAAAACAAAGTGCACAGGAAAAGGGCCTCTTCCCTCGTCGCAGGAAAAGAAATACTCTCCAAATCTACCCAGGGTACTTAGCAGCATTGCCGCCATGCCAGTCACAGGCAGTCCTGCAGCCCCGGCCAGTCTGCTCTCCTGTCGTTTAATTAAAATCATGTTTGGTTGTTTGCTTGAGTTGGCTCGCTTTTCATTTGAGAGGATGAATGGGGAATCCTATCTCATCCCACACTCCTGTGCTCGGCAATTGACTGGAGTATTCTTGGGGATTGTTTTCTCATTGGCCATTCTGAGTGCAATTGTGCTACCACCTTGCCAATGATGGCACTAAGAGACTTTGCTGAGACTTAGTTTTAGGAATGCATCCTCGCTGGCAGAATACCAAGAAACCTACTCTAGCTTTGGAATGGTATTTCTGAAACTTTAAGGTGTGAATGAGCCACCTGGGGAACATTCAAATGCACGCTCTGAGGTCATAGTGATTTAGAACAGGGACAGGGATTCTACTTTTCCAGGAGCTCTTAGGTGTGCTTAGGCTGGGACCTCAGCCTGAATGGCAAAGTACCAAGAGATGCTGCACCTGACAACAGAGTGCCTAAAGATTCAGGTGATTGCAGCAAGATATGTCAACTCTAGAATTGTCACATATATATATATATATATATATCAGCATTGCTGAGCTCTCTCTCCCTCCCTCTTTTTTCTCTTTGTCTATCTATGTACTTATCTATCTACCTACCTATCATCTACCTACCTACCCCCTTATCTATCATCTATCTACCTGCCTACCTGCCTACTTAGCTACCTATTTACACACACACACAAACATGCACATACCATGAGGAAACATATCTATGATTGTATATGTATGCATACATACATGCATGAATATATACATGGAGATACTTAGGCAAAGATACATAGATGAATTGAGCAGGATTTTTCTGGTTTGATTTCTAAGGTGTGACAAATACTATAACTGAAGCAACTTGGAGAGGAAAGGGTTTATTTGGTTTCTACTTCTAAGTCACAGTCCTGACTGAAGGAAGTCGGGGTAGGAAGTGAGCAGAGACCATGGAGTAGTGTTGCTCACTCGCTAGCTCTCTGGATCATGCTTAGCTAACTCTTTCATCCAGCCCAAGCCCAGCTGCCTAGGAAGGGCGCTGCCCACAGTGGGCTGGGCCCTCCCACATCAATCATGAATCACGACCATTGCTTACGGACATGGCCATGAGCCAAAATTTCCTGGGAAGTTCCTCCATGGAGTTTCCTCTTCCCAGTGACACTAGGTTGTGCCAAACTGACAATAAAAATCAACCAGGACAAAACCAGAGCGCTTCTTTTACAAGGCACTTTCAGGACTTGTCTTGCAGTTTCTTCTCAATCACATTGTGATCAGATGTTTTGTAAGGTTCTGACTGTTTTCTTTGTTAATTAAAACTGCAGGGAGGTTTATTAGAATGCCTCAAAAATATGAATTCTGTAGCATTCACACAATCCTTTAGTACTGGGAAAACTACGCATGCCCACTTTGATGGTAGAACAACAACAAAGACGCTCACACAAGTTCCAGCGCCATGCACGAGGAAGGAGCCTTGCCGTCCAGAGGGGCAAAAAGGGGGCAGCTGACTGGAGCCGAGTTAGGGATTGTGAAGACGCGAGTGAGGTGTCAGACAAATGTATTCTACTACCAGTGCGGTGGCTGTAAGATTGTTTGCCTCACAATAATTCATTGAGCTTGACACCTATTTCACGTGTTTTTCTGCATTTATTTACTTAATGTTTTTTTTTTTAAAGATTTGGTTTCTCTTTGTAGCTTTGGCTGTCCTGGAACTCACTGTGTAGACCGGGATGGCCTTGAACTCAAAGAGATCCGCCTGCCTCTGTCTCCTGAGTGCTGGTATCACAGGTGTGTGCTACCATCAACTGGTGCATTTATGTTTCATTAGACTGAAAAAAAAAAGAGCAGAGGATAATCAGACTAATAAATTTACAGAGACCACGTTTTGTTCCTGAGCTAAATTATTGATTTGGATAGGTTTGTGTTCTAGTTTCATTTGTGTTGCCATGAAAAAATAATTGTGAGAGAAACATTTTATTTGTCTTATAATACCAGGTTATAGTCTATCATTGAGAGGAGGTCAGCTCAGGCGCTTGAGACAGCTGGTCACATCATGTCCCCAGTCAAGAGCGGAGAAGAATGAAACGTGTGTGTGCTCATTGCTTGCTTACTTAGATTCAGCTTGATTCCTCTACTCTTACACAGCTCAAGACTGCCTGCCTAGGGCACGGTAGGCTGAGTCTTCCTTCACCAGTTAATGTAATTAAGACAGTCTTCTGCAGATCAACCATCCATAGATAGCTAAAGGTGACCATCACACCTTGAGATGGAACATTTTTCATTTGGTTTCCTTTTTTGTATCATATGCCAAGAAGGGTCACATTGGAAATCCCATTGATACTCTGAGCCCTCCTTCCACAGAGTGTCTCCGTTTAGGAACGAGGAATTAGAAGAATGGGGAGTGCTCGCCCCCTTCCATCATGCAGCCCTAGCACAGAGCCCAAACCGTCACCAACTTTCTCCTGTGTCTCACAAGAAGGGCCAGATCTAGATGAAAATAAGGAATACTTTGCCAGTTTCAGAGTCTGAACAAGTAAATACTTTTGAAAGATAAGTACCAAATTCATCTTTTTCATTTTCTTTGTTTTTGCCTTAAAAGATAAAGATTAATATGCCATAAAAGTACACAAACTGACAGAAAAACTCAGGAGAGATGCCGTACAATTCTCTTCTGTACAATGATTGAAAAAAACTTGTTTTCTAAATCAGTCCCTATGCACATGCGTATAGGCACACACCCACAGACACACACACTCACATGCATGTGTACATGCACACAGAAGAGATGAAAACAGGTGTGTCCTAGGCTCCTGATGTCCTCTGCCATGTCCGAATTTGATAGTGGTGTCTGAAAAGAACTTAAATCAGGGACTCTCCAATGGTTTTAAGTAAAAGCAACTTAGTGAAAACAATTAATGAGGCCACCATGGTGATGAAAACCCTGTAAGTGGAAGCCTGTGGGTGTGGCCCACTTGGTAGGTGCTTGTTTAGTACGCCCTGAGGCCCTGGGTTCAACCCCCAGCACCACATGATGCGGATCTGGCAGTGCACTGAGCTACATGAGACACGGTCTCAAAACTAAAGCAAAAAATGGAAATCAAAACAGAAGTTCTGAATCGATTGCTATTTATGTCTTGATAAAAATCCAATTAACATAGATGAATTTGAGACAGGGACTCCTGTATTAATATTTGAAGCAGTTGAGCAATTCCAGTGAAGGTATTTAGAGTGAAAATTCATCAAAGTAACTAGAGTAGAAAGAGACATGGGTGGTAGTTTTCTGCTCACGTTGGTGATCCGGTGTGTATATTAATGAACATGACATGATATCTAGAAAGATCTTTGGAGAGATGTCACTGACTCTCCAAGTGTGAAGATACTCACATGTCACTGTGATCATCTGGATCACATATGCAATTGGCCAGGAAGGAAGTGGTGCGGGAGTGAGGTACCCAGAGGGAAGGAAAAGCATCCTGTCCCAAGTCCCTGCCTTCATTTATTTACTCAGCACTTTACCAAGAGGCCGTGCTGTAGGGATCTTTACTAAGGAAACATGTGGTGAGCAGCCTAAACTCAACACCTGCCTTCATAATGTAGGTAAAACAGACTCAGGACTGTTGGAAATAAAGCAATATAATGTTCATACATGAGTCTCTCAGTGTTCCGGTTAGCAGGGCTCATGACACATGGTTTGTCTTTCCAGAAAAGAGAGTCACAGAGGGTTCCCCACCACAGCACAGAGCTCCTTCCCAGACTAAGCGGAGGGGTCAGCAGCAATCGCAGTTGCTTTGGTGGGAAGCATACACAGTCCAGGCAGTCTACCTGTGGCATCTGCTACCCGCATCCCAGGGGGATGGATCGGCCTTAAATCTGCTGAAGGAGGCGCTGTCAGAGCAGCCAGCACTTGGATACCTTCTCTTTTCCAAGAGCATTCTGTTTTTTTGTGCATGTGTGCTGTGGGCTAATTGAAGTCAGATGAAGCCTGTAGAATCGCTCAGAGGGACTTGTAAACACGTGTGAAATATTACAGCGCTGAAATGCAATGAGCTCATGTTTTTATAGATGAGTATGTATTTGTATAATAATGCTTGGGCAGGATCTAAGAGCAGATCTGAAAGGAAAGAAAAGACGGGATGCCTAAGTGATGATGAGTAAACCATTCATTTGTCAAGATAGCTCTTGTAATTTGCTATGAACACGTTTGATTTCTACTGCTGACATGATCATAGGTTCAGCAAATACTAAGAAATGATTCAGAGTATTTTGTTTGGGGCCGAAGTGATGGCCCAGAGGTTAAGAGCAGAGGACGTGGGCTTGTTTCTCAGCACCCACGGAGCAGCTCCCACCCATCTGTAACTCCAGCTCCAGAGCGTGCAATGCTTTCTCCTGACCCTCCAGGGCCCTGTATACACACATGTGCATAAAAAAAGAAATAATATGTCTTTTAAGAATGATACATTTTAGTTAAAGGTTGAGAGAAGCTGCAGCCTTTTGCTCATTAAGTTCCCAGAAACACTGAATTGCCCTCAGGAAGCCCAGGCCCGGAACATTTCCCATTGTAAGCACAGAGCCTCATTTTTTTTTTAATGAACCTTGAAGAAATTCTACCCAGTGCTATCTCTAATTTTATGTTACATGAAAAGAAAGCTTTCAGGGAAGGTTATGGTAGTTTCACAAGTATGCCTTGGGTCCCCCGTATGTGTTAGGTCCTGGAGCAGGCTCCTAAGTTCACTCTCATGTTAGATCTTTTTCCCTGGCAGGAGGATATGCCCAGCTAGGGACAGTACCCCACTGTGGTTCGTAACTGAGAATGAAACAGTCTCTGTGCCTATGGTGTGGCTCTTTAGATACCCCCCACCCCCAAAGACTGACAGCATGGCTCCGTAGTTAAGAGCACTGGCTGCTCTTGCAGAAGTCCAGGTTTCAGTGCCCAGCACCCACGTTGGAATTTACAACCATCTGTAACTCGAGTTCCAAGGGACCCAACACTCTCTTCTGGCTTCCATGGGTGCCAAGCATGCATGTGGTGCACATAGATCTGGGTAGGCAGACACTCA
Organism: Pachyuromys duprasi; assembly: GCA_028658305.1. Taxonomy (NCBI): domain Eukaryota; kingdom Metazoa; phylum Chordata; class Mammalia; order Rodentia; family Muridae; genus Pachyuromys; species Pachyuromys duprasi. Next base: position 7,013,507 of record CM053749.1, read on the forward strand.
CACACATTACAAAAAGAAAAATAATTGACAGTATCACTGAACAGACGGCCACCAAAATACTTGGTTTAGCCTCCAATAAAGACACGTGCTGTATTGAGACATTACTTGCCTCCATTCTTTACAGGCTCTCACCAGTGTGACATTTAGAGACACTGTGACATCAGGCTAAGAGCTCTGGTCAAATAGAGCTTATTGCAGATACGGGCTTGCTCATTGCCTGAGTCAGTCTTGGGAATTAAACAGTCTGAACTTTAGCTCTCCGCTCTGGGACATGGGTTTTACAATCACAGCAGTTTCTAGCCTGCAGAGTTTTCTCGGCAATTAAATATACGAATTATGTAAGTCCAGTGAACCCAGAGTTTAGGAGTCTCTCATAGTTGGAGGCTAGCAGGAAGAAAGAATGTGAGTGCCTAAGCCTAGCAGACCCAGTGTGCGCCCACACCTAAAGCTCTCTTTGTCTAATGGAAGCCCAGAGGTCAGTGCGGTGGCGTGTCTGGGCGGCTCTTGTTTAGATCCAGCCACATCCCAAAGCTTCCTTCCGGCCCAAGTTGCTATTGTGACTCCCTTCACCTCCTCTTTGAAGTTTCTAGATTGACAAATGTTATTCAGTCACCACACACCCCAGGCATGCACACACACACACACATACACACACACACACATACACACACGGCTTTATGTGTAGGGTTAAAAAAAAAAGTCACAGGAAACTGGAGGGGGAAGTGAGCATTTGGTTTCTGACCTTAAACAAGGGGACTTCTGGAAGCTTCTGCCGTCAGCACCACACATGTTAATTTCTGTCTGGGTGCTTGCCTCAGACTCAGAAGAAATGGAAATGAGCAAGGAGGGCCTTTCTGTGAGCAGCTAGGAATTATAAACTGATCAGCCACAGATGAACAGTCTGTGCGGATGTTTTAATGCATTGGAGACACAGCCAAGAAATCACACAGGTATAGTTTTAAAAGTCTGAATCGTATTTTCTTATGTGTACAAAGGAATAATCATACTGGACCGAAGTAAAAATCTCTCCAAATTCTTCCAGTGTGTCACAGGGCATTAAAAATAACATTTATAGGATAGGGGGCTGCCGATTTTTTTCCTATAAAATAGTACCAGATAGTAAATACTTTCGCATTTATGGAGCAGAGCTGATCTTTATTGCAGGAAGGTCCCTATTAAGAGAATTCACAGAGGGCTTCTCTTTCCCTCCCCCAAAGCCTCTGTTTAACAACCATTGAAAGTCGGGGGAGGGGGTATCTTGGTCACAAGACCATACAAAACCTGGCTAAATCTGCCTGCTTGAGGACATAAGACTCCATTCATCTGAAAGCACAAACACAGGAAAGCATGGAAGTGGTCCAGCCTATGCCAGTTGCCAGTATCTCTCATTGGTACTAAATGACCTGACCATTTCCCCTATAGAGCCCAGTCAATTAACCAAGCCAGTTTATGGCAAGGAGTCTCATGCAGATCTGGCTGAGGAGAGATAAGAGAAGCGAGATTCCTGTGCCAGCTTGCCCACAGGTGGCGGATATATGGGCTGCAACTTGCTGTGGTACCCGAAGAGTATTTGTCTGTCTTTAGTTTTGCTATCGGGGACTTTTGTGTATGTGAGTATGTAACTGTCATGGTCTGCCGCTACCTCTGCCACTCATGTCCTGTCTTAGCTGTCCTCGTCATGCTCTAATCGTCCTAAAATAAGGAGAGTCCATTTCTTATTATCCAAAGTGAATGTGTGTTCTGGGGGCTGGTGAGGTGGCTCAGTAGTTAGTCCTGTACTGTTCCTGCAGCTGACCTGAGTTCAGGTCCCAACACCCACACTGGGTAGCTCAAAACTACCCTGTAACTCCAGCTCCAAGCAATCTGACACCCTCTGAGGTCACCTACACACACACACACACACACACACACACACCACTTGCACATAATTAAAAATAAAATAAATCTTAAAAATACAGAATGTGTATTTTGAAGGCTCCATCACTAAATTGTGTATCTTTTCCTATTTTGTAAAGACTTATTTTACTTATTTTGTGTGTACGAGTGTTCTGCTGGCGTGCATATCTGTGTGCTGCGAGTGTGCTTGGTGCATGTGAAGGCCAGAAGAGGGTGCTAGATCCCCTGGAACCAGAGTTAACAACAGCTGTAAATTGCCATGTGGGTGCTGGGAACCAAACCTAGGTCCTCTGCAAGAACAGCAAGCGCTCTTTACCACTTCATTATCTCTCCAGCCCTCTTCTTCCCTGTTTTTAAAGGGCATTAATGTTATCTCAGTATAGAAAACAGTATAGAAAACTATACTGTCTCCACCTGGTTCCTGGAAGTCTAAGATTTCACCATTACTTCGGTTTAGGTGGCATGAAGCCTTGAACTTGGTCAGTGGGTTCAGCAAACATTTGATTAAAAAGTCAGAATGTTACATGACAGTTCTCTCCTTTCACTTCAGGAAAGGTTGCTTTAAGTGGCTATACCAAATCTCAGCTGGATTTCCTTCTAAGATGCTGTAGTCATCTTCATCTTCCCTCGCCTCTATAACTGAAGTACCAGAGTACTGTCAGTTAAATAATTACAAACCCTCTGTCTGATGTCAAGTCCATCTCAGCACCTTCTACCAACTGCTTTCCTCTCTGTTCCCTTATAGAGACATTCCGGGAAGGGTCCTCAGAGACAATGTGTCTTCTTGCTCCCTCACGTGTGTTCTTTCTTTCTGTGCCTCGTAGGCGCAACTCATCTACTGGTGAACAACTCAAAGTGTCTCTGCTGTTGTGCCTTCCATGTCTCTCTAAGCTTCCTCACTTCCCATCTGCCCACACATTGTGCCATCAATCTGGCCCCCTTTTGGGATATCTTGGTGCTCAGAATTTGGGTGCATGCTTAAACTCCTCCATGGGTAGTTTGAGCACAGTGCCATGCCTGTAGCAGATAGCCAGAAATGCAGGAATCCACTGTCACAGCCTAAGGCCTGCTATTAATGAGTGCCTCAAGGGCAGATGAACAGCACATGACCAGAATTCTGTCTTTCTTGTAGATGTCTTCAACTGCCCTCTGCCCCCTACAGAGTACCAACCATGTCCTTTTTCCCAAGAGGAGAATTAATGACAGATGATCAAAGCTGTCAGGTGAACCAAAGCTGCTCATATGACACCATTAGGTCTCTGGTTCATTGTCTCTATCATCAGCAACCATGTGTGTTGCAGAAAGAGGGATATAGAGTGGCGATAAGGGGACAGACTTCAGAGACTACTTCCCCCGTTTCCCGGGCCCAGAGCTGGTGTATCAAGGTGGCATGAATGGGAGTAAGAATGAGCAGGGTGCATTGGAGGTTGGGATCAAACAGGACTATGACAGTCTCTAGAGCACTGGTCCTCAACCTTCCTAATGCTATGATTCTTAAACACAGTTCCTCATGTTGTGGCGACTCCCAACAACAAAATTATTTTCATTGCTGCATCACAGCTGTAATTTTGCAAATGTTATGAATCATAATGTAAATATCAGTATTTTCTGATGGTCTTAGGCATTCCCTGCGAAGGGGTCACAACCCACAGGTTGAGAACCACTGCTCTGAAGTTTTACCAAGGACTGTATGGATTGGTTACTTTCTCTTGCTGTGACCAAATTGACTTGACCAGATTCAAACAAAGGAAGGAGGAGACTGATTATTCAGGCTTGCAGTTTGTAGGGATACAGTCAGTCACAGAGGTAAGGGCAGGCTGGCAGGACCTGGCCACATCTCATGGATAGGAAGCAAGAAAGCTCACTGAAAATGAGCTTATACACCTCAGGATCCACCCTCAAAGACCCACCTCCTCCAGTGATGAGGTTCTGTAAGCTTCCAAGACAACCCCAGCAGCTGGGACTCAAGTGTTGAGGGGACAGAGGAGCAGGGAACATTCAACCACAGTCCTGCATAAGCGTGCATGTGAAGGCAGGAGTCTGTCATTTCCCCAGGCTGTAGTTATTGTACTCAGCTCTGATTGTCCTGACACAGGAAGGTTACAGAGGTCATAAAAGACAATGTACCAAGGTTCCCGGCCTTTATTAGAGAGTGGTATTTAAGCAGAAGTTTGAAGAGTAGGAGGTATCTGAGATATTTGAGGAGATATGTGATCTCAGACAGGGATTACTTTTGCTCCTTTCCATACTTCCACCTGCTCCTGCTCCACACCCAGGTCACACTGAACCATCAGCTCTGTGCCTGAGTGTGTGTGTGTGTGTGTGCGTGTGTGTGCATGTATACACATATGTGTGTTTATGTCTGCACACAAGTGTGCATATGTGTACATGTAGATGCTAGTGGATTTCCTAGGAATGACATGCACCCTTTTGGAGACAGGGCCTCTACTTAAGCTGAGACTCACTGATGTCATTGGACTAGATGACAAATGAATCTCAGAGATCCACCCGCCTCAGTTTCCCCAAAGCTGGGATTACAAGTGTATGCATATTTACACGGGTTCTGGAGGCCTAGCACAGGTCCTCACCCTTGCATGGCAAGTGCTCTACCTACTGAACCACCTCCTCGGTTGGGCCTTTGTGTGTGTGGTTGCTGGAGAGGAAGAGACTTGTAACCAGTCTGTGACACAATGGCTTGTGCATCAGTCTTTGGTTGGCATGGTATCCTTGATCAGCTCTGATTCAGTTTCATACTGGGAAGGACATGGGTGGTGTGCTAGCATGTAGCATCCCTGGAAGGAATCACTACCTGGTTTCTATGGACACAGTTCATAGAACACAGCTAAGGTGCGTAAACACACAACTGTGGACTTGCTTCCCGGAGGTGCACATCTCCTGAGCCTAACGCCGTCTCTCCTTTGCCTTGTCTCCACATCAGATTACACCACCAGCAGTCCTGACCTGTTGTTGGTCATCATTCAGGTGACCGGCGTCAGCCTTCTGCCTCCACTGGGGATTGCCATAGCGGTCATCATCATCTTCTACTGCTACCGCGTCCACCGGCAGCAGAAGCTGAGCCCTGCCTGGGAGAGCAACAAACCTCGGAAGCTCATGGAGTTCAGCGACAACTGCGCCATCATCCTGGAGGACGACCGCTCCGACATCAGCTCCACATGTGCCAACAACATCAACCACAACACGGAGCTGCTGCCCATCGAGCTGGACACGCTGGTGGGGAAGGGCCGCTTTGCGGAGGTCTACAAGGCCAAGCTAAAGCAAAACACATCCGAGCAGTTCGAGACTGTGGCTGTCAAGATCTTCCCATACGAGGAATACTCTTCTTGGAAAACAGAGAAGGACATCTTCTCGGACATCAACCTGAAGCACGAGAACATCCTGCAGTTCCTCACGGCCGAGGAGAGGAAGACGGAGCTGGGCAAGCAGTACTGGCTGATCACGGCCTTCCATGCCAAGGGCAACCTGCAGGAGTACCTCACGAGGCACGTCATCAGCTGGGAGGACCTGAGGAGGCTGGGCAGTTCCCTGGCACGGGGCATTGCTCACCTCCACAGTGACCACACTCCGTGTGGGAGGCCCAAAATGCCCATCGTTCACAGGGACCTCAAGAGCTCCAACATCCTAGTGAAGAATGACTTGACCTGCTGCTTGTGTGACTTCGGGTTGTCCTTGCGCCTGGACCCTACTCTGTCTGTCGATGACCTGGCCAACAGTGGGCAGGTAAGCGGGAGCTTGGTGCTCTGACTCTGGCCTTGTACCTGGTCTCACCTCTACCCTTTTCTTTTCTTTTCTAATTTTTTTTCATTTAGAGGTGTGTGTGTGTGTGTGTGTGTGTGTGTGTGTGTTACAGGTCGATGTGGGCACACTTACCCAAGCATACATGTCTGGGAGCCAGAGGTTGACACAAGGTGTCTTTCTTCATTGCTTTCCAGCTTATTTTTTGAGACAGGGTCTCTTACCGAACTCAGAACTCACTGATTTGTTAGACTGAACTCTAGAGTCCACTTTCCCCAACGCCACTCCACTCACGACACCCAGCACCATGCCTCAGGCAGTGAAAGTGACCAACAAGTGTTTGTTGAAGGAGTAAACAGTTCTTCCTCTCTGTGTCCGTGTGTGTGCAAGAGGACAGCACCTCAGTCCCCAGAATCTTCCCTAAAGGCGCTGCGGTGCCACACCCTTGCTCTTCACCTCGTTGAGCTTACTCGTATGCAAGCTCTTTGCTGACTGAGCCACCTTCCCAGCACAGTGATTCTACTTTTGAAGCATCGTCCCAGACACAAATGGAAACCCTTTGACCAAGGCACATTGGAGAATGACCAGGAAGAAGGGGAGGGGGCGGTCCTTCCCAGGTGACAGTTGATGCGTCACAGCGGGCCCAGCAGACACACTGTTGTTTTCTCTAGTTGGTGAAGAGGGCACACTCTAAAACCCTCCTTGAACCGAACTGAACTTGTGAGGTCTCTGCCTTGTCAGCGTTCTGTCCATAGCAGCACTTGCAGTGCGGAGGTCATCTTGCCGAGACACAAACAAATTAATGTGTCAGGGCAATGACTCACAGTGTGCTCTGTTAAAAGAAAAATGTCTCCAATGGCATGCCAATAAAAACTAGTCTTTGGAACAGTGGCATCAAATTATTTGACCTCTGTATGACAGGACAGTGATTGACATAGGACGAGCTCGTATGTGCTGCAGGATCAGACATTTTCATTTGAAAAATTTCCTTTAGAAATAGTTTTCCCTTTTCTCTGCTTGCTTAATGTCAATCATAAAATTGATCACAGGCCTGAATAACAGGAATACAGCTACACATCACATTCATGGAAATTACTGTATGACTTGGTCATTTCATGACTTTAATTTAGCAGAGATTTATGAAATTATGTCATATGGGCCATGGGGTAAATTAAAATTAAACGGTCCTTAAATGACCCAAATGGGTGGAAATTATTTTCATCATAAGTTTCAAGAATGAAGGGGGAAAATCTAATTTGCGAAAACAAAAAATAAATATGTCAGAGGGTAGAGCAGTGGCTTAGTCTAGGGGGCAGAATTAGTCTAGGGGTCTTGATCAGGCTCCTCTTCTCTGCCTGTTAAAGAATTAAGAGGGAGGAAAAAAATCTTGAGACAGCAAACATGAACCAGCAGAATCAGCCATTGCAGAAAGAAGTTTGTTAGTGGTAAAGACACAGACACACACATACAGACACACACACACACACACAAACACACACCCACATACACACAGTCACACACACACACAAAGCAGACACACACATACACACACACACAAGAAGCAGACACACAGACAAAAGGCCAGCTGCAGAGGAGAGGGGGACTCAGAAACCAAAAGTCCAGTCTCTACCTAAGGGCTTGGGCCTTTATCTGCTCTGAAGGATCTTCCTTCCCTAACTTAGAGTTGGTTATTTTGAAGAAAAGATGGCTGATTGGCACAAGTGTTAGATAGCATGTCCTGACCTGGCCTTGAACTTGGTGAGCCACTCCATCTGGAAGCCTACTGGTGGAAGAAAAAGCCTGTACGGCCTTTGTTTTAAGCTGCCAGGCTTTTGTATCAGGTCAAGAGAGTACAAAAGAAGCCATCCATCTTGGAAGTTCAGCACCTTTAATACCTACCTATAGTCCTTCTCACTGTCTGTCTGCCTGTCAGAGAATGTCTGACTCTTAGTCTCTCCAGAGGACCTGGGTTCAGTTTCCAGCATACACGTGGCAGCTCGCAACTGTCTGTAACTCCCAGCTCCAGGGGATCTGGTGTCTTTCTCTTGGTCTCTGCAGATAACTTGGCACACATGTGGTGCACATATATACATATAGGAAAAATATCCATCACATGAAATAAAACTAAATAAGTATTTTCAAGTAGACCAACAGAGCCAACTAACCGGGGCCCAGAGGGGCTTGCAGAGACTGAACACCAACCAAGGACCGTGCATGGACTAGACCTAGGCCCCTATGCACCCATATTAGTGGCTCCAGGATTGGGTACTAGTTTGAGCATGCTTTGTTTAGGGTCTTTGAAGAGTTTTAGGGAGAGAAAATAATAGTATGTGTTGTGTCTGCCTGTGTAATTCTCATTTTTGAAAACAGCACTATGGTTTTCTTTTATTAAAGAGTGTCTGCACAGGGCTGGGGCTGGGACTCAGTTGGCAGGGTGCTTTTCTAGTGTGCATGACGCCCCGAGTTTGATTCCTAGTGTCCATAAAAAGCTGGGTGTGGTGGTCTATGCCTGCAGTCTCAGCACTCTGGAAAATGGAGGCGGGAGGATCAGTAGTTCAAGGTAATCACCAGCTACAGTGTATGAGGCCTGCATGGGCGACATAAAACCCTGTCCCCAAAAACAAACAAACAAAAAGGGAGGAAGGAAAAAAGGGCTAAAAAGAAGGAAAATATCACACCTCTACCTGAGGAGCTGTTGCCAGTTAATGGTTGTGGGGGAGAAGGGAGAGGGGTGTGGCCATTGGTAGTCAACCACAGCTGCTTATTAAAGCAGCCCTAACAAAATGCCTTTTTAAAAGACATGGAAGTCGATAGGGCACCTGTTAGCAAGAAAGGGTTCAGAAGAAGTGGGCGGGAAATAAGAGAGGATAATGAGGGTGAATGTGGTCAAAATAAACCATACACATGAAGTTTCTGAGAATAACATAAGAAACCCCTAGAAGGAAACAAAAAAGAGAGCTGCGTATGAGAAAGCCAGGCTTTAGTCCCCTGTGGCAGATTAACCCAGAGTTAAACGACGAACTTCATGCTGCATTTCTTGTGATTTTAGGTGGGAACCGCGAGATACATGGCCCCGGAAGTTCTAGAGTCCAGGATGAATTTGGAAAACGTTGAGTCCTTCAAGCAGACAGACGTCTACTCCATGGCTCTGGTACTCTGGGAAATGACATCCCGCTGCAATGCCGTGGGAGGTACGTCTTTGGTCACAGCGCAGTCAGTGCTAGGGTGATGTGATGCCACTGGTCCCCATTCCAGATGATGTAATGCTGTCTGTTTCAGGCGTGATTGTGGACTTCAGCGCCGACCAGTGCACACCACGCTGGAAGACAGTTGAGAGTGTGTAGTGTGTAGCTGCTCTAGAGTTGTGGGGCATGATTTTGGATAGCCAAGATTTCTAATTGAAAAGTCGCGTTCAGAGCATCCAGCTTTCCATCTGTCTCCTCTCATTCAGTGTTCAGAGCTCCTTTTCTCTCCAGAGATATTTCAGTATCTTTCGAGAGGTGCTCTCTCGAAGCAGGAGTAAAAATTATTTCTATTTACGCAAAGGATGACAGTCAGATGAGCATCTGCATTTCGTTTTTTTCTCATTCAGATTTCAAGAACTGAAAAAAAATGACGAAGTATTTACTCTTGTAGAGATGGCTTCTTTTTCACAGAACAGGGCAGGATGGATTGATACGTCTGTTTGGGTTTTAAGACTCTGGGGAAACTAGTGGAGAAGATGGCTACCCTCTAAGACTTCCCTTCTGTTTTTCCTCTGTGAACCCCAGGGGGTCCCATTATCTCCTTTCCTTCTGTTCTTTGAACATTCCCCAAGCAGAGTACCACAGCTCTGCCAGGTGCCCTCGCTCTCTTCTCTGCAGGACAAGTCCCTTTCCTCTGTTAGAGACTGCCTTAGGGTTTCCATCACTGTGCTGAGATACTGACCGAAAAGCAACGTGAGGATGAAGGGCTTTATTTTATCTTACACTTCCAGGTGAAGAGTCCACTGTTCAGGAAAGTCAGGGCAGGTACTCAGACAAGACAGGGACCCGAGGAGGGAGCTGAAGAGAAGCCCATGGAGGAATGCTGTTTACTGCTTGTGCTTCATGCCTTGCTTAGTCTGATTTCTTAGAGCTCTCGGGACCACGTGCCCAGGAGTGGCACTGCCCCCAGTGAGCTGTGCCCTCCCACATCAATCATCAATCAAAAAGATACATGCATACACACCCACTCACAAACATGCACACTCACATACATATATACATACACACAGATTTAAATTAAAAAAAAATTAACACAGAGAGAGCAGTATGTAATTCCAGTACTCAGGATGCTAAGGCAGGAGGCTAAAGCAAGTTCTAACTTAGTCTGGGCTACATAGTGATTTACAGGCCAGCCTGGACTACAGAAGAAGATCCTTTCCTAAACACACAAACCGGTAATCAACAATAACAACAACAACAAAAATGCAGGGTCTTAGCCCACCCACCTGCCTTTAATCCAGTTTAAAATTCAGCCTAAATCCAAAAGAGAAGAAAGAACCTAACTGTAGCAAAGCCGGGACATTAATGGTGGTGCAGTGCTCTCTGCTGACCCACAGAGCTCACTTAGACTCCCGAGTCACCAGTAACGTTCTTTTCTGGAAGAGGACTCGGGCTAAGATTCACCCGGATCCAACTCATGAGCTTCCGTGGTCTTCCTTTGTTTACTCAGCATAGTCTTCTGTGACTTTGACACTTGTGATGTTGAAGCACCTCAGAGCCTGGATCCCGCTTAGGGTTTTGCTGGGGTTTTCTCTTGGTTAGATTGAAGGTGACATGGCTGGAGTAAGAACAGCACAGGCACTGTGATAATGTCTGAGCCCACGGAACCACAGCCCGGGCTGCTGAGGTCAGCTGGGAAGTCTGGCTGCCGGGTTGCCCTCTGGAGAGATGCCATTTTCCAGTCGGTAATCATCCAGGGGAGGATGATCTGACTTCTTCATAGTCTCACCTGTGAATCTGAGGCTCTACTGAGGATTCTCACTTGAAACAGTTGTTACTGTGATGTTTGCCACGTGCAGATGTTTCTGTTTTTTTCTTACTGCTTGTTAATTAGCAGGTATTTTACACTGAGGGAAGCTCTACCCTTCCTCTCGCTACCCCTTCTTACTTATCCATTATTTGTGCATTTAGATCAGCTGAAGATACTGGGTATTTCTTTTCTTCTGTGGGTGTCCAATAATGTCATTACTTATGTTACTGCTCAAAAAGCAACCTTTCTGGTTACTGACCCAAACTTCCCAACATATTGTCCAAGGCCATTCCAGCTGGACTCATTGCTGGTTCTGAGTCTTCATCCCTTGCAGAAGATGTTTGGCTCCCCACACTCCAAGGAGGAGCTCAGTCAGCATCATCACTTGCTGGGTCACTGCCATCTATTTCTCTGGCCTCTGTGGACATGGGGTTTCCTATCTGCCTGGCACAACTCTCCTGGTTTCCTTCCAGAGAAGTCTCTCTCTCTCTCTCTCTCTCTCTCTCTCTCTCTCTCTCTCTCTCTCTCTCTCTCTCTCTCTCTCTCTCTCTCTCTCTCCCTCTGTGTGTGTGTGTGTATGTGTTCCTAACAGCTGAATTTGTTTAATCAACGATCAGCCATTATAAATGATTTTCCACTTGGAAGCTTCAACAGCTCCAAAATTAACCTATAGACTGAAAGGAGCCATGTCCAAGATAGTGCTGTTCCTGATGAATCAACATACCTGGTTGGCAGTATCTTCTCCCGTGCTTTGAGAGCCCTGCTTCTGTAGACAGCCCTGAGCCTGTATCTGGTGTCCAGCTATCAAGATGGTCAGCCTAGGGCTGTGGTGCATTCTGCTTTCATTGTAATCACTGGCAAAAGCCCCTTCCTGTTGATATTTGCTGCGTGAGGCACGTGAGGTAGAGCCAAGCTCACTAACTTTTATGAGTTCTAAAAAAAGCTACAAGATAAACAAGTTTCCTTGTGGAAGGAACCAGGATCCGGTTTGTTAGGCTCATCTCAGAACATCCCTTTACAGCCCTTCATGGTAAAGCAGGCAGAAACTGGATGGAACCCATCCTGGCTCTGCTTTGTTTGATCGAAACTGCCCACTCCTGATTCTCCTGCCTCCACTCTGGCTGCAGAAACTGAGGCTGTGTCCACCCTCACTTACATCACTAGATTTAAGTGTGTGATGTCATATGGCAAGGCCCAAAGAATATATTGCTGTCTTCTGAAAGTATCAGATTCCTGTGTGTATGTGTGTATATGTGCGTGTGTATAAGTGTAGAGGTACATATATATGTATGTAAATATACATATATGTGTGTATGTATTTATGTGTCTTTATATGCATGTGTGTATATGTGCATGTATGTGTTAGCATGTATGTATACCTGTGGAGGCCCCAAGTCAATCTCTTGTGTCTTCCACAGTGCCTCTCCACTTAGTGTTTTGAGATGGAGTCTCACTGAACTTGGACCTGTCCACTTTGGCTAGGCTGGGTATCTAGTGAGGCCCAGGGATCCACCTGCCCCTGCCTTCCTGGTACTGAGATTACAAGTGCACAGCTCCTGTCCCTCGGTGCTGGGAATCCAGACTCAGATCCCCATGGCAAGCACCTTCCCAACTGAGGCATCATCTTTGTCCCTTTGATTATTTTATTAAATTTCTTGTGAGACAATTTAAAGACCTTAAAGATAGCTTTGTTAGCCTAGCCTTCATGTCAGAGACGTTTCTTTTTACATTATTTTTGCACATGGAAAGCACATGAAACAGAGACAGTGGTGTTCCCTGCAGACATAGGCTTCCATGTCCTCCTCTTTCTAGATGCTAGAGTCACAGGTGGATAGGCATTTCTGACTGGTACCCCAGAAGCCTGGAGTCTGCAAGAAAGACTTGTGCTTAAACAAACAAACAAACAAAACAAACAAAAACCCATGCTTTTTAAACATGTACACATACATATTGTATTAATTACCTTTTTAATACAATAGATAAGTTCCTCTACTTGCTAGGGGACTTTGATGTGTAAAAGGGGGAACTATAGCTGGTCCTCTGACCTTTATCCCCATGACCCTTTCACCAGCTGTTGAATTCCAAAGAGGAAGGGTGGTGATGATGGTGGTGATGGTAATGATGATAGTAGTGATGGTGATGATGGTGATGTCATGGTGATGGTGATGATGGTGATGTGATGATGATAGTGGTGATGGTGATGATGATGATGGGTGATGTGATGGTGATGATGGTGATGTGATGGTGGTGATGGTGATGATGATGATGGTGATGTGATGGTGATGATGATGGTGATGTGATGGTGATGATGTAGCAGCAGCAGCAGTAGATAGATAGATAGATAGATAGATAGATAGATAGATAGATAGATAGATAGATAGATAGATAGATAGGTAGGTAGATAGATAGATGAAGGGCCTTTGAAATTGGGGCAAAGGTGCATACTATAAAAGGCTGATGACCTCAGTCCAATCCTTGGAGCCCATGTAAAACTGGAAGGGGGAACTGACTGTACTGAGTTCTGACCTCCACACACAGGCCACGGTCCGTGCACCCACACACCCACCCCACAATAATTATACTTAACAAACCTAAATGACAATGCAGAATGTCTCCTTCATCAGCCATCACAGATTACTATATTCCTCATGACCAGGTCAGCTGATACCTCATCTAGTTTTAAGTGAACAGCTAAGTTTGGTGCCAATCCTGGACAGGTGGTCCTGGGACCGCTGAGAAATCAGACTCTGCGAGCCATGAAGAGCAAGCCGGTAAACAGAATGTATTATGTCACAGACACCCTAGGAGAATTAAGTCTTGCCTGCCTTCCTTTAGGAGACCCTGGGTGCCGGCGAGTGTGACTTTTCTGTGGTTGCCAAGCCCCATCCCTTCTCCCATCTCCAGTTCTAGGCCCTTCCTGCTACATCCACACTCTGGGGATCTCACTATAAACTTCTTTTAGGTCCTGTCTCTCAACCTCATTTCAAGCCATTTTCTGAGCCTAACACTCTGGCATGAGTTTTCTTGCAGCTGGAGGCTGTTCAGTTATAACAACAACTGCAAACATGGGCAGCAGAAGGAGACAGAGAGCTAGATGTCCATGCCAGCCTAAATCAGTGAATGCCAAGGCAGGACACTGAGAGGTGTGTCTCAGGTGTCCTCTGGCAAAGCTCTTCTCTCAGCCAGCCTGGACTCTGTGCAGAGCAGCTTCGGGGGGGGAGGGGGGGTTAGGAGCGCACAGCCCAGCCCTGGAGATGTTATGCTGGACATCACCAGGAAGACAGTGCAAACAGAGGAGAAACGGTTCCTTCTGGAACCAGACCTAAGCTTCCTTTACTATGAAATTCCACCACAATATTCTACAGGCCATCGTAGTAAGATGAGTGGTCTAAAGAGGAAAGTTTCGGCCAGGTTAAGAAAGCCCTGAAGGAATCCAAGCCAAAGCATTCGGTTCATCTTCTGTGCACCAAATCCACCAGAATCACCATTTGGAGCCTCTGCTCTCATCTTTCCTTCCCGGATGAGAAGCAGGCTTCTGGGGGGGTGGGGCATCCAAGGAGCTGGGAGCCCTGTAGCCACCAGCCTGCTTCCTTCTGGGACAGAGTCAGCCTTCTTGGTGGAGAACTGGGGAAATACTCAGTAGTGTGTGGGGGTCAGAGCCCCTCTGCACATCCCACACCACAGGCACACTCAGCTCTTCAGAGGTACTTGGTGCTTGCTAAGTACATCAGTGTAAGTGCTAAGAGGCCCTCCTTAGGGGCCTGGCTCCACTGGTGGGTCCTTCCCGAGCGTGGGGGGGGAGGTGCTTGTGCATGTGCAGGCCAGAGGTCAACCTCTGGCACTGTTCTCAGGAAACGCCCTCCTTGTCTTTTGAGACAGGATGTCCCATTTCCCTGGGACTCTCCACCTAGGCCAGACCTAGGTTATCAAGCATCAGGTGTGCACCTGCCTCCATCTCTTCTGGGATGACAGGTGTGAGCTGCCACACCTACGTTCTTAAAATTTGGTTTCTTCTGATTAAACTCGGGTCCCTGTGTTTGCTAGGCAAACATTTTACTGCTGGTCATCTTCTTCCCAGCCCAATTCCTGTTAACAGACGTCAAGGCTCTTTGTCTCTGTGTGTGAATGCCTTAAAATCTGACTTCTTCATCCTTGTTTCTCTGAGGATATAGTCATTCATTCATCTGTTCATCCAATCTTCCACTGACTCAGATGATAGGTAATGAATGCCTGTTGTGTTCAGGCACTATTCTCCCTGCTGAAGACCAGGAGAGAAATAAAACGTCATTTTTATTTTTAAGTTAAGGTCATTTTAGGAAGCTCATAGTGGAATCATTCCCTAGGCTCAGCCTTCCTGTTCCTGGAATATCAGGAATGTAGCACGGCACCCTAGTAGAGCAGAAGGCCCCAGAGTGCCCTCTCCCCAAGGGAATAGGTCTGGTGAGGACAGACCTATTAGCTGGGACAGGTCAGCAGCAGATGTGATGTCCAGAAAGGGACCAGTGGATACAGTCCTTTCAGAAAGGAAAATAGAGCAGATTTAGGGGGCAGATAATGCCGTCAGTGTGGGTACTTCAGACACTTTGAGGATCTCAGAAAAACGAGGAGAACAAACTGGGTTTAAAGAGGACAAGATGGAGGGTGGTTGGTGTGCCACTGCTTTCCAATAGAGAGGAGGAGGGAGACTTCAGCCAGTCCAAGACAGGCATGAGATTGACTCTCTGTCACAAAGAGCCTCTGTCACAAGCCAAGCAGTTGGCCTAGGGTCTGGGCAAGTGTTTGCACTGTGGTGTGTGGGAGGCGGATGAGGGAGGTGTCCAAGGCCCCCTTTAGGGCACACGGCAGGTTCCATATGTATTTATCTCCAGCCAGAACTGGACCACATGCAAACTGACCCCAATCCCTGGCCACCTGGACCTCTGAAATAGACACACAGTGGCTGTGAGCAAGGCTTGGACACAGACAGCGCCTTCTGCTTGAAGAAGCCCCAAAAGAACAAAGGGCCAAGCAGAAAGAAAAAGGGAAGGAGGTTTAGAGAAACCCCGGGAAGATCAGGATGGAAACCATTTGTTTTGAATGGACTCCAAGGCAGCGCCATTTGGAAAGTAAATATAAACTCAGAGGAGCAGATGCCTTTGGGGGACAGTGTCCAACGACAGCCACAACAGCTGTGGGCCAGATGCTGATGGTCAAAGCGATACCAGAGCTGTCTGGGGGTCGGATCCATGGTGATGCAGAGAAGGGCAGGCTGTGGGACTTCCTGGGAGCAAGGAGGAGCATCTGCGGCTGGTCCTCCGCCTTAGCAGGGAGAAGGGAAGGAAGAGCAAGTTTTTTTTTATAAATTTATTTATTTTTATATCAATCACAGGTTAGGTTTTTTGCATCCCATGGGTAGCCCCCTCCCTCATTCTCTCCCACCCTCCCCAACCCTCCCTCAACTCCTCCCCGCCCCCTTCAAGTCCACCAACAGGGGAGGATCTCCTCCCCTTCCATCTGACCCCAGTTCATCTTATCTCCTCAGGGCTGGCTTCAATGCCCTCCCCTGGGATCTAGCCAGGCCGTTACTCTCTGGCATGTATGGGGGAGGGTCGAAGAGTCAGCCATCAAGTTCAAGACTGAAATAGTCCCTGTTTCCCTTACTAGGGTCTTCAGCTCGACAATGAGCTATCATGGGCCACATCTGAGCAGGGGTTCTAGGCCATATCCATATATGGTCCTTAGTTGGAGAAACTGTCTCATATAAGACCCCTATGCCCTGCTCAGTTTGATCTTTGTGGAGCTCTTGTTCTCCCCCAGTCTTACTAACTTCCCTTATTTTTATTATTACTTACTGCCCTCTGCCAAGGGCTTAATTGTGAGTCTTAATATCTGCTTTGATACTTTGCTATACTGATTCTTTCATAGGTCCTCTTTGGTATACTCCTGTCCTG
>CM053749.1:7030180-7041737 GCA_028658305.1 Pachyuromys duprasi
GATTTCAGCATGACCTTCCTATCCTATAGGTCTATATAAGTGAGTATATACCATATGTTTCTTTCTGCTTTTGGGATACCTCACTCAGGATGATCATTTCCAGGTCCTACCATTTGCCTGCGAATTTCATGATTTCCTCCTTTTTAATTGCTGAGTAGTATTCCATTGTGTAAAAGTACCACAATTTCTGTATCCATTCCTCAACTGAGGGACATCTGGGTTGTTTCCAGGTTCTGGCTATTACAAATAAGGCAGCTACAAACATAGTTGAGCAAATGTCCTTGTTGTGTACTTGAGCATCTTTTGGGTATATGCCTAAGAGTGGTATAGCTGGGTCTTGAGGAATCACTATTTCTAATTGTCTAAGAAAGCGCCAAATTGATTTCCAGAGTGGTTGTACAAGCTTGCATTCCCACCAACAATGGAGGAGGGTTCCTCTTTCTCCACAACCTCTCCAGCATGCGTTGTCTCTAGAGTTTTTGATCTCAGCCATTCTGGTGGGTGTAAGGTGAAATCTCAGGGTCGTTTTGATTTGCAGGTTTTGTGCAGCAGTAAAACAATGGTCTCTTAGAGAAGGTGGGTTTTGAACAATGTGGGGAGCACAAGGCATTCCGTCTGAGAACGCTCAGGAAGGGTCAGGAAGGGACGGGGGCTGGCTTGACTGTGGTAGAGACGTCTGAGCACCCTGGATCCTGCAAAGAGGAACCTGAGTAAACTTCATGCTGGTGCCATGCCAGCCCCGCCCTCCATGCCAGCCCCGCCCTCCATGCCTGCCCCGCCCTCCTCTGATGCCTGCCCCGCCCTCCATGCCAGCCCCGCCCTCCATGCCAGCCCCGCCCTCCTCTGATGCCTGTCCCGCCCTCCATGCCAGCCCCGCCCTCCATGCCAGCCCCGCCCTCCTCTGATGCCAGCCCCGCCCTCCATGCCAGCCCCGCCCTCCTCTGATGCCTGTGGTTAGAAAGAGGCCGTCCTGTTCTTTCTCGGCACCACCACTGCCCCACCTTTCCCTAAGCCAGAACACACAAGTGTTTGGGTGCACTGGAGGGAAATCACGACAGTTGATCGAGGGGATTTCTTTTTAATTAGTAGTTTTTCTGTAGCTTGTTTGGAAATTGACAGCTGTCACCATCCAGCAGATCCTTGGAGGAGACCTTCTTGAGGGCCCAGGGTGGAGCCGGCCTCACTAAGGATGTTGGGAAGGAGACATAGGTCAGGCACTCAGTGGGTGTGGCATTCCCTAGGTGCTTGCTCTGGGCAGGATGGGGGAGGGGGGGGCTTGTAAGATGCCAGGTGTAGAGAAGAAATGACCTCTTAGCAAGACAAGGCCATTTCTGCAGTGTAGCTGAGACAGTGGGAAGGAGGGGGCCGCAGGGGAGCGCAACTCCTAGATCTGGGGACTCTTCCAGCCTGCTTTTCTTAGTGATGAACTGCGGGTGTTGATCACATCTCCCCAGACTGTTGCTCAGCATCCTCTGTCCGGCTCCTTTGGCATTCTTGAAACATGCTTAGGAAACGCCGTTCATTTTCCTCTGTCTTGACCCAGCCTCACCCCGCTCCCACCCTGGCACATTTAAAGCCAGACTGCCAAAAGTGCTTGTTTCAGGCTTGCTGCAGGATAAGCAAGGAAGCAAGAATGGGGTCTAACGGGACTTTCAGTTATTGGGGCAGCACACACATGCCATAGGATGCTTGTCAAGGTCAGAGGTCAGCTGTAGGAGTTGGTTCTCTCTGTCCAACATGGAACACTCAGGATGCCACTTACATCTTCAGGTTTGGCATCATATGCCTTTACCCACTGAGCCATCTTACCACCCCACTAAGTGGCTTTCATAGCAATACAGTGTAGCCAGGGCTGCCCAGCTGGGATTCATTTCTCCTGTGATTCATTTCTGCTGCGTTTTGCTCAAGCCTCTCCCTGTTTAACCGAGGCTGACTCACCTGATCTTTCATAAAAAGTAGATTGAGAAGTGCTCACTTATAACCAATAAGGTAATGATATAAATCACTTTTAATCTCACCGGAGCCACCTTTGTGGAAGAGCCCATGGGCACAGCGGTGAGAAGAGATTTGATTTTTCTAGAATCTTCACACAGTAATTTCATGCGTTTTAACATGTGCCCTTTCTAAATTATTTTAAGCCCCAAATAAGAAAGATAAGTAGATAGTCAGGATCAATGTGAGTTCAGATGTGATTCTTTTACTGAGGTAGGTTGAGCACTGCAGTCTGCCAAGCTGTGGGGAGAAACTGGGAACCAAGGGGGTCCAGGCCCCAATGGCCGTCAGTTCTCTCTCCTCTGTTCCTAGGACTATTTTATGGTCCAGAGTGAGTATGACATTCCCATCAAAACCCACCCCCTTAGCACAGGGATCCCCACTGCTGCCTGCTCAGGGGTCTGACCTCTGACCTTGTTCCTCAGAGTCCAGATTTTAACTCAGTTTAGGTCTGCCTCTTTGTTCAGGGTCAAGGTGAACACCTGCCAAAATCTGAGGGAAATTTAGAACAGAGGAGGCAATCAGAAGAATCTCTCCAGGAGGGACTGGCCTTCTAGGGACTGTTCACGCTCTCAGGTTCCCATGGAGGCTCAGAGAACAACAAATCAGATTGCGTGAAGAGCCACAAAGCTAGCAAACAGTACCTCTGCTTCAGTGTCCAGAGCAGACCTTAGATGGACTTCCAGAGTGGCAGGTGTACGCACAGCCGGTGATGTGAGCTGTCTCAGCGCATCTTGTAAGATGTGAGAGAAGAAAAGGCCAGAGAACGAAGAATCAACAAAATCCATGCTTAAAAAAAAAAAGTCAGGCATATATTGCTGTCTGCGGTGGATGCATATATTGTGAACGAGAATGTGGAATGGCTCAGGAAACGGAGGCAGTACCCGCAGAGCCTGAGCTCTTAAGGTCAAGTCCAAGGACCCACAGGGGAGGAGAGCCTGGACAACTCCGTTGTCCTCGCGTAATTAATTAATCAAACAAAAATTGTAATTAATTAATATTTAATTAGTTAAACAAAAATAATGAATTCCACAGATGTAGATGTGTGTGTGACTGATGGTCGACTGCCTGAACTCTTTTGAGATGGAGGTCACACTCTGTAGCCCAGACTGTTTGCCTAAAGGTCATTGTATCGCCCTGGCTGCCTTCGGATTCATACCACCCCCTTTCCTCAACCTCCCTGTGCTGACAGGCATGCACCACTGAAAGTGACCCTCTGAGAGACAGGTGCCTGGGGTTTGGGCCACGTGATAGTCTTTGCTCTCCACCCCATTTTTCCGTTTTCAGTTTAGAAAAGGAACAAACCTCTCCATCCTCCCAGCGTGGCACGGAGAGTTAGTATCTGCCAGAGCTTTGCAGATGAGTGGCCCTTGACCCTCCCCTTTCCCCATTTTAGCTAAAGAGAGGAAACAGGCCTTGTATCCCTCCAGAGCACAGGAAGCCTCACCGTTCCCAAGGTCTCAGGAAAAACAGAGGAAACTCAGCTAAACTTCCCCTTGCTTTGAGGAAAAGAGTCATGCCTCATCTCCTCTTTCACTGGAACATCCATTACTTTCACCTTCAGGCTGAAGCCCTCTGTAGCCATCTTCTCCCACGCCTTACGGAAGCCTCCTTGGCCCATGCCAATTTAAACATTAGAACAAATGCTGTGATTGACAGCTGCAACCAAAGCAACTTAAGACAGGAACGGTTTATTTAGGCTCATAGTTTGAGGGCACGGCCCATCACAATACAGGAACATGAGGCAGCTGATGGTCACGTGGTGGGTCTGAGGTCATGAAGCAGTGAGGGGCTGTGCACAGTCACCAGGATTTCTCCTTTGTGTTTAGTTTTGGATTGCAGCTGATTGAATGGTGTTTCCCACATTCAGGGTAGGGTGCTGTCTCCTCTCTGAACCTCAGGGACATTCCCAGAGATGTGTCTCCTAGGTTACTCTGCTCTGCATCCAGTCAAGGTGGGAATGAAGCCGAGCCATCACAAATGACTTTAAGGGTTAGAGCTTGCAGTGGAATAAGCTAGCCCTCATTAATAACTGAATCCTAGAAGTGTTTTCTTGGTTCTTAGGGCCTGTCGGCCACAAGGTGGACAGTGGGCTCGAGTCATCCTGATATTTTCTTTTCTTTGGTGCAATGTTTTGACCTGCCACTTCTGAGCATGGGTATGAGAATTTCGGCCTCTGGAGCCTTCTCAGAAGTGTTCCCTGAGAAGGAGAAAGCTAGGAAGCCTTCTGACAAGGCAAAGGCACTTCATCGGGCGCCATCATGCTGGGCAGCTCTGAGTATTCTTCCTACCTCCTAGGAAGGGCTTTGCAAGCCCCTAGGGGTAGAGTGACAGTGTTCAGATGGTGCAGCTGAGCAGACAAAAGCCAAAAGGGAAAGAAGATCTTTCTGGGCTGATAGCTTCGGCCAGCCTTGCCAGAAATGGGAGCTCACATAAAGTCTGGGTGCAGGGCATTATCTATGAAGGAACAGGTCTTGTAGGAAGGGAGGACGAGAAGCAGGAACAGCCGAGACACAGCTTAAATTTACAATTCACAAAAAGCCTGGCCCCATCCTTGGTTCACAGACACGATTAGAGTGGCTTTCAGAGGCAAGAAAAGGATTGGACTAGTCAGCACACATGGCTGCCCCTGGTTGGTGGGCATCAGGTCCAGGCATCTCCAAACAGGGGTAGTTCCGTCAGCCCGGTGTAATTCTGCCAAGAAAGGGGAAGGAGGACAGCTTGTGGGCAACATTTGAGCTGGTCTAGAGTTCTTGGCTTAGTAAACGGTGTCTAGTCAGGCAAGAAACACAGCAGCAACAGGCAGCCAAACAGAAATGGAGAGTCTGTGGCCCAGCACAGTATCCAATGAGCAGCTTCTGTCACATACAAACCCTACACTATCTTGTTCTTTCTCTCGCAGGATAGTGCAACAAGGAGGTATCTTGTTTGGTTGGATTGGACCAAAAGATAACCTTGAAAGGGAAGATGGCGGCCTCTCAGGCCACTCTACCCAGTCTATAGGAAGAAGATGGAGATGAACAGGGTCTCATCTGGAGCTGGCTCTGACCCTATAGGCTTCAGCTTTTGCTTGAAATCACCCCAGTTTGGATTTACTGGGTACCTGTTGCATATAAGGCAAAATTGAAAGCACCAAGCAGAGAAAGGAATGAAAAAAAAATCCCACCTCAGTCTTGAGCCTCAAGATTAATGTCTGATGGAGGACAGGGAATGGGAGAAAGAAGTGGTGTGTGTGCCCCACAAGTCAGAGCTCAGAACTTACCCTTAGAACAGTGTAGACGAATTATTTGGATGCTGGATGTAAAAAGGTGGACAAAGGGAGCTTGTGCTTGTCTCAGTGTCACAAAGGCAATTGCGTTCAAAAGACAATGAGAGAAAAGTAACCATCTATGAAAAGTTAGCTACAGGAAGTACCCTGAGGGGGTTATTGATAACAAGAAAGGAGAACATAAGTTAGAAAGAAAGGTGAGGGTGTTAGGAAGAGTTGGAGGTTGGTGGTGTGGTGGATATGATCAAAAGAGTGTGTCAAGTAAATGAAAATTTCAAAGAATAAATAAGAATATTATTTTTAAAAATCAGTCAGAAAACAAAATGATAAGATCCCCAAAAGCTTCTCTACTGGGGTGAGGCTGTAAAAGATAAGTGTACTTCTGAGAAAATGAAAGAGAAAACTAAAAGAAAACAGGCTCTCGATCTTTTAAATTTCATGCTACCGAGAAAGCATCTCCAATTCTTAGAACAGAAGGCAATGACTGAAATTTTTACTCATTAAGGAAAATTATCTTGAAGTTAGAGGCCAAAGATCCTGAATATTTTGGAGAAAAATGTGAGATGTAGCCTAGCATTTCCCTTCAGTTCTTTCATGGTTTATCACTGGGCTGTTCTCTCTCTCTCTCTCTCTTTCACACACACACACACACACACACACACACACACACACTTTCCTTTATGGTGTTCTTAGGGATTGAACTTGAGCCCAGGGCCTTGTGCATGCTAGGCAAGTACTCTACCACTGAGCTACAGTCCCGGCCCCCAGAACTTTCTCCTCGTCCCCAGCTGGAAGTCTCTACTAATTATAAGCACTGAGCCTACGTTTCCATCTCCTCTCCCCTTAACATCCATCTCCTAACTCCCAGACGAGTGCCATTCTCTCTTCTTCTCTGTGAATTTGGCTCTAAGGAGATTTAGCTCTCCTTCCTGCTGCCAGAATATAATACTTGAGGCAGGGCTGTTAATTTTTCCTTTCGGCTTATGGTTCTGGAGACAAGGAAATCCAGCAGTGTGGCCTGGAGCTCTGCTGGCTTTGTTTGTCCTCTTCTATTTGGGGCCTGGCTATGTATCCCAGGAAGGCTCTGAGCGCCCTTCCTCACTCCTCAGCTTCCCAAGTGTTGGCCAGCACCTTCCCCCACCACAGCAGCCCTAAGCCGCTGTACTAACAGCCCCACTCCCAGAAGAGTCCGTTGAGACATCAGTCTGTAAATCCATGAAAAGATTTATTAAGGAAGAGTTTCTTTCCGCTGAGTAGGAAGGTCCCACCTGGTTCTACCTCTAGGTACCTCATGATGGTGGTTAGGCTCCTGTGTGAGTTCTGGTGGAGACATTACATGGAACTACATAATATTCGCCCTTTAGTATCTTACTTCCTTTGGTAGTGTCCTCAGGAATTTCCAGGTTGTAGCATCTTTCATAATTTCATGCCTTTATAGGGCTAATGTCTTCATAAAGTTTAATACCATTTATTGGATCCATTTGTATATTCTGGACCTATGGAGGACTAGAAGGTTTGTAATACAAATTGCTTCTTAAAAAGATTTATTTTTTAAATTATTTTTGTCTGTGTATGGACGTGTGCACATGAGTGCAGTGACCACAAAGGCCAGAAGAGATCGTCAGGTATCCTGGAGCTGACATGAAAAGTAATTGTGAGAACCTAACTTGGTGCTGAGAACCACATTCTGGTCCTTTCTGCAAGCGCACACACTTAACTGCCAGCCCATGATATGTGTGATAACCCATTTCCCTCTTTAGAAACAATATTCTCTCTCCAACTGAGCGCATTGATGGAAAAGCCAGTCCATGTCTCCTATTCTGTAGTTACCAGCCATTAGTGTGATGCCTAGAAGGACAATCCCCAGTGGAATATCTCTGAGCATCCTTCCAGCATCAACCCTTTCTTCTTATTTTAATCCACCACCATTTTACAGTTTCTAGCAATGGCAGGTTCACTCTGCCATTCGGTACCTCATTTTACCCAGCCAGGTGCTCACCAAGAACACTGCTCTCACCCACGTGCCTGATGCTCAACTGACCTGTATCCACCTGTTTTCCACACAGAAGTGAAAGAGTACGAGCCCCCATTCGGTTCCAAGGTGCGGGAGCACCCCTGTGTGGAGAGCATGAAGGACAATGTCCTGAGGGACCGAGGACGGCCAGAAATCCCCAGCTTCTGGCTCAACCACCAGGTAAGGAGTGCTGGCTCTGAGGAGGGAAAAGGTCCATGCAGAGGAGGCTGCCCAGAGGCAGCAAAAAATTATGGGAGATTGAGCTGAACTCTGAGGGCAGGGCCCTTGGCTCTCTGTAACTCTGTTCGGTTTGTATTCGTCAGGAAAATTTCAGTCGAAGCGGGCAACCCTGTCCTCATGAGCTGCATTCACCTTGCTTCCACAGCATGCACCGAGAGCTCTCAGATGGCCACTGTAGGGCACCAGCCGTGTTTCCCAAGCCCTCCCAACTCAGGGTCAAGATGTTTTGCTAGCTCTGTCTGCTGCCCGCCCCCATACCTTCACATCAGGAGCCTATGTCTCATTCCCTCTGGGCTCTGACTTTGTTCCTCTGAGGTACTTCAAGTTCAGAAAGAAATATTTGGAAGCAGGCAGGATTGTCAGGTAGCTGGTGTGCGTGGAGGCGAGGAGAGCTGGGTACCAGCACGCCTGGGAAAGAAGAGTCTGGCTCACCACTGTGGAGGGCTGGAAGCCAATGAAGAGGAGCTTGCTGGTGAGGGAGGAAGGGACCCGTCTGTTGAGTGACATCCTCACAGCTCTCTGTCATTCACTGACAAGAAGTTAAGGCTGCTCTTGTAACAGAGGAGAGGGGAAGACAGGATAGTTTGTGAGTGAGAGATGGTTGGCCACATGTTGATACATCCAAGAAAGGGCCTCGGGTGGGGGGCGCGGGAGGGCTGGAACAATGTTTTCCTATCCCTGTGGCAAAACGGTTCTTTTACATCCAGCAAAACCCATTAACGTTCTTTTGGATGAAGCCCTTCCTCCTTGCAGGCCATGGCTGTGTAGGTCTGCCTAAAGGCAAAGAGAAGTCAAGAGAGCCAGAGACAGCAAGCCAGACACAATCAGGGAGACAAATGAGACAGGAAGCCTGCTCAGAGCAGCCCTGGCCCAGAGCCAACCCTGTGACCAGGAGTAGGTGAGCCAGTCTTCCCAGAGTCAAGGTCTTCACGGGAGTCTCAGACAAATTGTCTTTGGTGCTAAAAATGCAAGGCTGTTTGTAGAAAATCAGGAATTAGAAGGTGCTGGAGTAATCTGTCCCACTGAAACTCTGCCACCATCTCCTGAGGTTGTTCCTATAAAGTTTTTGTAATGAAGCCATTATTCATTATGATAAAATTCTGTAAAGAATTTGCATAATACATTTTTTCCTCTTAATGAGATTTGTTGCCCTATTGATTTCAAGGTAATGCTTAATATTTAATTTAATTTACTGCCTGTAATTACTGTACCAGAACAAAATAAATGTTTCTGGTATGGCCACAATAACACTCTGCTCTTAACAGGGCCGTCAATCAATACCACCAGCTAGGTGAATCATGCAATTAATTCCACATCAAGAGGTGGGGGCCCGGGGCACTCCCCGGATGTGAAAGGTGCTGGTATTGGCAGGCAAATGCCAACTGTACGAGAAGATGATTAAACATATCTGTGCCCTAGTTCTGGAGCTGGCCAGGGGCATGGTTGACCTCTACATAAAAGGAGCTGGCCTTATTTCTACCTCTCACGCTATTTACTCACCTTCTGCAATTCTGAAAGGACTTAAAATAGTCACGAAAATATTCTTGATGCAAAATGAAATCTGGCTGTGACAGCGCACTTTGCTGTCCTGAATAGCCTTCCATGCATGGATGTGAGGTTCAGGGGGTGGCGCTGTCTGGAGGAGGGCAGCGTAGGAAATATCTTACAGTTAGGCAGCCATGCCCCGAGGCCCGGCTTAACATCAATGGAGATGACTGGTGCATCCCCATCCTGGGGTCCCCCGAAGCAGTTCTGGAAGCAGCTTGTGAGTCATGCTGTGGGATATGGGCTTTACTAAGGGAACCCAGGTTACTGCCTGTCCCGCTCTGGGCTTGGGGGTCCAGCTCTGTTCAAACAGAAGGGTAACTATGATCTAGCCATGTTACAGTCTGAAAGAGTAAAACGCCAGAGGCCATGGAAGGGAAGGGAAAGAGAAAATGGAGCCTCAGGTGGGAAGCAGGAGTCTTTCAGACCCCGTAATGGATATACTCGGTACATTCTGTTCAATGAGTGCCACCAAGAGTGGACCCTAGGCACTGGAGAGATGGCACCATCAGTGAAGGGTTTGCAAATTAGAGTGAGGACTGGAGTTTGGGTCACCAGTACCCAAGTAAAAAGCTGAGTTGTGGGGGTGAGCACTTGGAGGACTAGCACAGATGAAGAGGAGACAGAAAGATCCCAAATCAGAGAGAAACTCTGTCTCAAAAACTAAGGTAGGGAGTTGCTGAGAGGACAGCTGACCTTAACCTTGGGCCCATGTCTGCACACACATGACCCCATAGAAAAAGGGAACCCTATTCTGAACTGTGGACTTTGCTAATGACGTATTGATACTAATTCCATGGAGACCACCAACTAACTGTGCCCTTGGGACCCTTCCCTTCCTCTGCAGGGCATCCAGATAGTCTGTGAGACGCTGACAGAGTGCTGGGACCACGACCCTGAGGCCCGCCTCACGGCCCAGTGTGTGGCTGAGCGCTTCAGTGAGCTAGAGCACCCAGAGAGGCTCTCCGGGAGAAGCTGCTCCCAAGAGAAGATTCCAGAAGATGGCTCCCTGAACACTACCAAATAGCTTTTTCTGGGCAGACTGGGCCAAGCCTCCAGAAGCTGTCCTTGAAGCCAAAGACCAGGGGCACCAGAATGCTTTTCTGACTGATGCTTCTGCAAAACCAAGGGCCTACTCCATTCTCTCCCAGTAGCTGTTCTGTGTTCAGAAAGAGCAGCAGCAGCAGCAGCAGCAGCAGCAGCAGCAGCAGCAGCAGCAGGGGATGAGTGACAGAGAGCATTTTATGCCTTGGACATTGTCATGGCATGAGCTGTGCTAGCGCCTCCTCAGGAAATGAGATTGATTTTTACAATAGCCAATAACGTTTGCACTTTATTAATGCCTGTATGTAAATACGAATAGCTATCTTTTATATATCTATATATCTATATGTCTATATCTCTCTACATATAGCCATACTCTGCAAGGAGACAAAGGAAAAGATCAAATGCTCTCAGAAAATTAGTTTTTATTGAGGAGCTCCAGAATGGAGCAGAAGGGACTGGGGACAATGTTAGCACTTGACAATCAAACACACACACACACACACACACACACACACACACACCACACACACACACCACACACACACACGATGGTCTCCTGACTGCAAGGTGGAGGAGACAATTGTGTGAGAAGGATGCAGCCTGCTTTGGCCACAAAACACTTTGTTTCACAATAATTTCCCTCCACACTAGGGTGCTTTTCTGGCCAAGGAGCTAAGTTCCAACCCACCACTATGTCCCAGGGTCTCCCATGTGTCTTTGCTTGTATTGACTTTAGCTTTGCCATTCAAGCCCCACATCTGATTTGTGAACCTTTTGACTTAGCCCTAGAAACTTGGTCCCATCTTTCTGCTTTTACAGACTACCAAAATCAAAGAGGACAGTTTCCACCCATGAAGTTGCCCCACTATCTACAAATAAGACTGTGTTCTTTGATTTCTTCCTATCCCTGAGTTACTATTATTCACTCTCAGCCAATACCCCTTTTTAGATGTGGCACACCCGAGACCCAACCCCTGGGGCTCATCGTATTTAATTTTTGTCACTCTCCTGCTGGAGCTTCCAGCTTACCATGACAACACCAATGAGTTCCCTCTTCCCAGGCCCCCAAAGAGCAGGCAGGATTTGCATGACACACACTGTACAACTGTGTCCGCCGACGCGTTGAACCCTTGCCTTGCCTGATCAGCACAATGTCTGAAAGTTAGTTGAGCTTCTCCCGGGAACAACAGGAGGTGGGTCCCAGCTCTCCCCCCAGGCGGCACTGATTGCAGCAGGGAGGCATGGACTCTGTTCCCCAGATTGATACCCGCACCCACCCCAGTCTGGAAATGAAAGTTGCTTCTAGACAATAATCCACTGTAAGAAATGTGCATTCATGAGCCCAAAGAGTTAGCACAGCAAGTAGAAACGCTTGCCACCCAAGAAAAGGGACCTGAGTTCAATCCCCCAGAACCCCCCCCCCCCCCCCAGCGCCATGTTCAGTAGAACAC
>CM053749.1:7041837-7118167 GCA_028658305.1 Pachyuromys duprasi
GGTGACAGATTGGACTGCACAGACCTCTCGTGTTATGATTTGAAGCTGACCGTGAGCTGGACCTCAAGGGACCTCCTGCGCATGACTCTCATTAGGTTAATTCTCTTTTGTATACATAATAAGTCCCATCTGCCTGTGCAAGAAAACTTCTCTGCTCTAGGAGTCTTTCTTTATAGGGCTAATGGTGTCTTCGTTGCCCTAAACTTTGCAGGAATTGAGAGCGGGTATTTGAATGGGGGACACATGAGAGTCCCATGTAGAGCCCGCTTGGATGAAAGCAAAGAGCGAGCTTTAATAGGAAGCTTGTAAATCCACCAACAAATGTGGATGTTGCAAGCAATAGTCACTATTTTTTTTTAAATGTGGTTTGAAGCTACTTATTTTCAACCAAATAGGAACATGATTGAAGGACCATCAAGGACCATCTTTTGTTCTGTCTGGACCATGGAAGGCCTCAGCTCACAGAGGATTTTAGGATACATGGTCAAGTTAGGGATAGGACAAAAAGCATAGGCACTCTTTCCCATGGGAGTGTGCTGTGAACACACTTGGTGGAGACCGCCAAATCCACTTGCACCTTAGGGCTTGTCAGTCCCATCCCAGTAGTTTGTTGTACACTGCCCTCTAGTGGTGAATTTACAGAATACTGGCCCACTGGTGGGATTTCTAGGGTTCAAATGTGATTTCACTTCCGGGTCATCATCAGAAACTGGACCGTGGTGTCATGTTATCGTGGCTTGTTTGTTTATGTCACTTTTTTCTTATTCAAGAAAAAGACCAAGGAATAACATTGCTGTCATTCCTAAAAATGTTGACCTCCGTTCGCTACTCTGCCTAAAGGGAAGGTTTTACTCTTATTGAACACTTCAGCCATACTCATGTATTAAAATAGGAATGTGAATGCACAGTATTCTTTTATATCAAAACCTGAAGCACTTATTTTCATTCTATGCGATGTGTGTCTTTTATATAAAAAAAAAATGTCTGGTAGATCAAATAAATCAAAAGCCTGCAGATGACCCTGCCTCTTGTCGCTGATCAGGGTAGCTAAACCCACCCCACACACCAGATTACTCGGAAGCATGGCAGAAAGTGTCATCTACAAATCCTTTCTGCCTTTCCCACGTGGATTGTCTCTGAACAGCCCTGTGAGTACATTTCCCTGGGCAGATGCACCGTGTCTGCTCACCGCAGGTTAAGAGCACCAGTGACTGACAAAGCAAAGTCGAGAATCCATCAAAGCCCCACCCGGTGAACAAATAAGTCACCATGCCCAATTATAGAGTGTGGCGCCAGGTAAGGTACAGGAGGGTGAGTTACCCACAGAGTCTCACACCCATGTGGATGCTGACTTCCCCATGGCTGCACAGACTATGCAGCGGGGATCTTCCTTCCAAACACTCCAGCACATCCCGAGACCATGAGATTACTTGCAGCTTGGCCAGAATTGCATACATCTGGGAAGAAGGTATAGGAAGAAGTGGATAGAATCTAAGGTGAGGCTCTGATGACCCTCCCCACCTCCTAATTCTGTGAAGGGATGGCAATGGGCCCAGTCTTGAAGCTCACTTTTGGGTAGTCACAGCTGCTCTGGTCAAGATGGCTCTGGCCCTTACATTGGAGGCGTGGACATTCTAAAACAGACTCGGGTCCCTTCAAAAACAACCCAGGAGAGCTGGGGGTGGGGGGCGTTTATACAGGCATGGGGAAATGAGCTTGGCCCTCAGAGCCCAGGCAAAATACCCACAAGTGCTTACAATGTCAGCTTGGGAGGAAAAGATAGAGCCTCTCAGGGGCTTGCTGGTCAACCAGCCTCCCTTAACTGAGCCCCGGGTAAAAGATGGTCAAAATCCAAGTGTACAGGTCTAAGGAACAACACTGGAAGCTAACCTCTGGCCTGGCCACCCGCATCTGCACATGTGCACTTGCATGTCTACACATGAACGCGCAAACACACCATAAAACTAATCCCTGACAGAAGCTCACTAATAACAGATGACCAGCAGCCCTGGGGAGCCTGCCGTCCCTTTTCTCCTTAGTCTTCCCTGTTTCCTGTGTTTCTGCAGGATGGCTCGTGGTGTGCCAGCATGGCCTCCCTCCCCATCCCAAGGACTGTTTTGGCCCATGTGACTATTTGTCCAGGATTGTCATGGTGATGGTTGCTTCACCATGTGCATCTGCTGGGTGTTTTCTTTCCTCTCACAAGCATGCCAGTGCCTGCCCCATGTGCCCTTTGGTAGCCCAAACAAAGCTTTGCATTTGTGTGTTGAACTTAGAAAACTGTGTCTGCATCCTGGTTGATAGTAAGTTGTTGCTTTGCATAAAGGCAGATTTATAGAAAAAAAATTAAAAACCTAGATAGCATTAAAAACACAGAGGGAAGGAGATCTTGGTAGAGGTCAGGGACAGAGAGGGGTCTGCCTATGTGAGTGTTGACAATACACTCACTCAGTGAGCATTAGCCCTGACCCTCCATCAGGCACAGGAGGGAGGGAATGTGCTCATCTCCCAGGGGAAAGAACTGGATTTTCAGAAGCCAAGCTCCTGAGCTACAATCAGGGGCAAAGCCAAGTTAACCAGGAACTAGAGCTTCAAGCAACTGAAGAGCTTGCTTTTCTGTGTTTCGTGTTGTCTCATGTTTAAAACTGACCAGTGCAGTAGACCAAGGGGCCACACCATGAGGAAAATGCCTGGCACTCCATCTAATACTTACATCTTTGCATCTCCCTCCCTGTAGCTCTGACTCTTTCTGGAGAGCCAACATATTCTTTCCTCTCCACCTAATTTGCCCAGCACACCCCTAACAAGGTCTGAAGAAATGCTTGCAGAAAGAACAGTGAAGAGATGAGTGGCTGAGAGCAGATAGTGCTTCTTCATGTGTGAAATGTGTGCCAGGACCTTCGATGGCCTCCTATCAGCCAGCCATCAAGAACATGGCTTTTAGCAAATACACCTTTATCTCTAAAGGTATTAGAAAGACGGCAGGACACGATGCCTGCACTTTCATAAGTGTTTTTTTCTTGAATGATAAATGAGTGAAAATATGAACCTTTTTTTTAAGTCATTGAGAGGTAACAGTGTATTTATGGCAATCACGGGAAATGGGATCTTGTCTAAAAACCCAAGAATGGAAGTGGCCTAGCCAGCTGAGGAAAGAGCTCAAAAACATGGCACCATCTGGTGTACAGCCCCTTTAGGACTTTCATAGTCTCTACCCCTTCTCCTTGTGTTTGATGGGCTCTTCCCCACCCCCACCTCACTTCCTGCACACGTGTGCATCCCCGTGCTTTGTTCTATGGATAAAGCTCAGAAAAGGACAGACTCCCAGTTTTCCTTGGCAAGCTAGATTTTTATTTTATTTTTTGTATGTTCATCTCGATGTTTCCATTTAGTCCCTACAGCAGCTACAGAAGGACTCTAATGGCAACAGATGGGCTCCAAATTATCCACATGGAATAGCAGTAAGGCTAGAGTTAGGAGCAATAACACAGAGCCCTGGAGCCACCAAAGGTCTGGCTCATTAGCAGTGCTTCTTTTCTGGTTGCTGAGACCAAATACCTGACAAGCAGGGAGGAAAAGATTCTTTGGGCTTACAGTTCAAGGTGACACAGTCCACAGTGGTAGGGAAGGCACGGCAGCAGGAATCGAGTCAGCTGATCACACTGTGTCTTTGAGGGCTAAGTTACGTTTTAAGTTTTAATTACTGTGCATAAGAGATTCAGAAAACAGAAATTCCCCTAACCTGTAAAATCCTTGCCCAAGGACAGATCCTTCCTGAAATGTTGGAGGCTATTGTTTATGTGAGGTAACAAGCCACATGTGTGTTTTACCTCCTCTAAACAAATTTCCCTGACCCAACTGCACAGATGATGCGGGATCACATGTAGGTGGGAGGTACACAGGCTGGAAGTAGGTCAGGACAGATGCTTGCCCCTGATTGGACCTGGTGGGACATGCGCAGCCCTATTTGTTTGCCTTTATAAAGCTCTGCAAAATGTGACTTGTCGCCATTTTCTGGGGACTCCAGGATGCACTGGGACAGAGTCCCATCATCTTAGCCAATATTTACTTAAAACTTGCTCCAAATTTGGCTCAAAAATGATGGTAGTGGTCTTGTTATCGTCTGGTAGGATTAACAGTGTCCACTATCAAGAAGCAAAATTCAGAAGTGGAGCCTTGCTACAAAACCTCAAATGAACCCTTGAGGACCCACTTCACCCCACCCTGTGAGGCTCCGCCCCCTTAAAGTCCTACAGCTTTCAGAAATAGCTAGGGCTCAAGTGCATGCCTGTGGGGAACAAATGCACTATTACCACAGCACCAGCCCAAACTACAGAGGTGGGAAGCTGCCCTTAGCCCTGGAGGCTGGAGAGAGCAGCCAATAAGAATGCAGGAAAAGCCCCCCTCCCCCACCACCCATGCACAAGGTCTCTGGGCTCAAACTCAAGAGCCTTAGCCAAAACAGAAGCCAAGGTCTTTTGACCCTCCTCCAGGGTCTATTCCACCTGGATCATTTCAGTACTGGCTACTGCAAGGTCTGGAGCATTAGCAGCTGCCAGCACAAACCTAGCGCCCTCAGCAGGGAGCCCATCCCTCCTGCCAACCACCGCCTTTTAGATGCAAGGACTTTGTTTGGTGGTGACCTTTTCTTTTTTGTCTTAAACTCTGCGTGCAAATGACATGCTAATGGCCCCATTCTTGAAGGAACTTTCTTTCCTAAGTTACAGACAAGCAACTTTTCATCTACACAAGCCTGTTTATCCCTTTCCAAGGAAGCTACCCCAGTTGGCATCTGCTCATCTTGTTCATTTTCCCCCTGAAGTAACTGCCTAATCATTGCTTATCACATTTCTAATTAGTTTCCTCCTTTTTTTTTTTACTCGAATGATTTTGGCTTCACACTTTGGAGGTTGGGGGCCATGCCTTTCAGGCCTTCTTTGCAAACACTGCTGATCAAGACAAGACTGTGAACCTGCCCACACTTCAGGGCCTGCCAATCAGTTGCACATGGCATAATCTATTCTAATATTCCTCCTGATACTTGCTGCACTTAAAAATAACATGTTAGTAATGTCTTCCTATTCTAATTATTGAGCCTTCACTTCATTTTAATTTTTGAGAATTTTATACAATGAGTACTGTTTACATCATTTTAGACCTTCCCTTCCCCCCACTCTCCCCAATCCTGATCATTTCCTGTCCCCTCCCAGTCCAACATTTTCAAAACCATCTCAAAATAGTCCAAATGCTAAAGAGATGTCTGTGGTGTGGCATATTCTGGTCGTCCACAGTGATTTTTAGGGTGACTTTCTGGCCACCCAAACCGTGCAGGCTACACAGTAGGACAGGATGACCTCATGCTGGGGCTGTTGAACAGAAAACCAGTGAAGGTCTTTGAAATTCCATATTTTGTGTGTCCAAACATCCACAAGCAGTCTCTGAGGGCTCTCAGTGTGAAGACAGAATGAGCACCCAGCTGTACCCAGATTATGATAAGTAACTGTTATGCCCAGTTCGTGAGACCCCCCAGAGACCATCAGGAATAGATTCCACTGCAAATACATGAGAGCTTATTGTGCTTGACCTATGGGTTGCAAAAACTTCCTGTGGAAGCAGGAAAGGAATGCAGCCCCTTGGTCTAGAAGAACAAAGTTTTTAAAGAGAAAAAAAAATGCAAGCAGGGAGTTACATGCATTGGTGTTACATGATTGCATAAAGGAAACTGACTTTTGAAATTATTGGGAGCCAAGACCACAAACAGTTCTGGCCATCTGGGCAGGTTTCCTAGCAATTATATCTCTAGTGGGCTGGAAAAAGAATGCAGTAAGGCTGGTCTCCCACCTTCCCCTTTAGGCAGCTGGATATGTGTCCAACTGGCTAGCTTTTGTTCAGGCTTGTGCTTTAAACTTTAAACCAATACCCAAAATTCTTTGGTCTCTCATAACAAAGTTCTGTTGTTGAAAAAAAAATTAGATGATGGAACTGAAGATAATGTCTCAGAAAGTAAGAACACATGCTGCTCCCTCAGAGGACCAGAGCTTGGTTCAGCACTTAAGACTTCCCCTAACTCCAGTGACGATGGAAGATCTTGGCTCTCTTCTGGCCTCTACAGGCACAAAGCTCCAAAGCTCCAAACAGGCATTTGCAATCCACATAAACAGAAAGTAAAGATGAGGGCAGCAATATGGCAACATAGCAATAGTCTCTGAAGGGTGACTTTTGATAAAATGGTAGCTAATTATTTTTGGACTATATTTTGAGATTGTGGCAACCTCCCTATTAGGAATATACATTAAAACTTTTGTATACATCACAGATAGATATATTGAAGTATTTGGAAGTAAATTATGGCTCCGAATAACTATAATTAATGTTCTGAGGCTCTTCGTGAGGAATGCCTCCCTCCCACTCAAATTCCTACTAAAGTGCTCTCCAAGTTGATAAACAGCTGGAATACAGAAGTGATGGTTTCTAGATGAAAGCCCCTAGCTTCTCTTTCTCCATACTTGAACTTGGCTGGGGCTGAATGAAATCTTTGAATAATGTCTTCTAAAATCAGAGCGGTGACATTTGTTTCCTGGCTTTTCTTAGTTGGGGGACAGGACTGCATTTGTTGGAATGTCTGTTCAAAGCTGTGGAGTATGCTAAGACATGGCCCCTGTGTCTGAATTTTATGCAGTTGCCCCTAGGGAAAGCTGCTGATTTGAGTCCTGCCTTGTACTTTGGTTTCAGGAGGCAAATACTACATTAGGAAATGTACCTGCAGTGCCTGAAGGAATTGAGTCATCATTGGCATCATCTATTGTCTCTAATCCACACTAAACGTGACTTGTCAAAGTGACAGAGCTGTGTTTAAACAGTGAGCATGCAAAACTGTGACAGAATCATTTCCTGCCTAAGCTGCTATTGTTAGGATATTCTATCTCAGGCATGGGGAAAGTAACTAAGACACATCTTTTTAAGGACTGAGCAGATTTTTCCTCCTTGTGAGCTGTGGTCCCAGGCTTTTGCCCTTTCATTCTTTCTTAATCTCCAAACAGGGTCTGCAACAATTTAACTCAATTTTGTGATTTGAAATATCATTCCTATGCTCATGGATCTGCAATTTAAGACTTTCATTTCCAACTTCCCCCCTGAAGCTGAGATTCATAATTATCAATAAATCATTTGGGGCTGGCTGATTTATAGATGGCTCAAAACTTGCAGTGCCTGCATCAGGTGACATATAAATCTACTGTTCCCATTTAAGGAAGCAAGAAGTCTTTCCTAAAAGTGTCCAACCAAAAGTATGTGAAACTGTCCTAACCCTCCTTGCTCTATGGACACTCTCTTCCATTCATCAGCCCTACTGTGCCTTGAATGTGAACTGTTCCCTACAGACTCTTGTACGGAGAGGCTGATTGCCAGCTGATAGGCTTTGGAATTTATTGCTCATCTGGAGTCTGACTTAATTCTGTATTAATCGCTTGATGGATTCATAACATGAAGTGATTACTGGGAAATACAGATAATAAGTGGAGGTAGGTGACTGTGGGTGTATTTTTTAAAGGTTTGTTTGTTTTCTTATGTATATGAGCATTTAGCCTGCATATATATCTGTCTTCCATGTCCTTGATTGGTGTCTGTGGGGGCCAGAAAAGAGTTAAGTTATGGATAGTTGTGAGCTGCTATGTGAGTATAGGAATTGAACCAGGTCCTCTGGAAGAGCAGCCAGTATTCTTAACCACAGAGCCATATCTCCTGCTACCTGTGAATTGAGCTGCTATGTGAGTATAGGAATTGAACCAGGTCCTCTGGAAGAGCAGCCAGTATTCTTAATCACAGAGCCATATCTCCTGCTACCTGTGAATTTATTCTATGCACTACATCTTCCTCTTGAGCTTTCTGTATTCTTTCTTCCTTCAATGTTCTGTGAGATGAACTGCCTTTTTCCATCACACACCCTTCCAGTATCCTTCCTCCCATGAGTCATTTGCCACAGTACTCCTTCCTTTACAACTCTAGTATAAATGAGCATACTTGCTTGCTTGGGCTGTTTTGTTGTGAAGATCTACAGCATGTCTAAATGAATTTAATAAAATCACTTTACAACACAGGGAAAAATGGGAGTAACTATCAGAAAGCATATGAAGCAAATGTCAAAAAGTTTTATCATAAAACTGCCTTGCAGCTTAGTTTATAAATTCTAGATATCCTGGAGTACACCTGAGAGTGAGTGCGTACACAGGGACATGAAAGCCTCCAACCTTCTTCTGAGCAACAAGAGCCATGACCAGCTGTACTCAATAGACTATGGACTTGCTTATTGAAGCTGCCCAGATGGCGTTCATTCAGAGAACAAAGAAGGTCCCAAAAGATGCCATGATGGCACAGTACAGTTCACCAGCATTAATGCACACAAGGCAGGGTGATCCATCAGGATGTGGCCATTGGAGGTGCTTGGTTATTGCATGATCCAGTGGCTCAGCAGCTTTCTTCCTTGAGATGATAACTTGAAGGATCCTAACTACATTAGAGATTCTGAAATTAGATACAGAGACAATGTTGCAGCCTCAATGGAGAAACACATTCCTGGGAAAAACAAGCCAGGTGAAATTGCTAAGCAGATGGAAAGTGTGTTATTTCACTACACTGAAAAACCTATAAAGTCAAGAGTGTAAAGACTATGGCCACAGTGTATCCAAGGTCTAGCATGGAGCAAAGTAAATATTGGGGTAGCTCATATATGATTAAGTCAAACAAGTTTTTGGAAGTCAGTTACACAGACATGCATGGGTAGGACCCAGAGTAATATGGTTGCACACTACAATATTTGACCTGAGAGTTACAAGAATCTATGTGAACTGCAATTGGGACACTGGGGTGTAAACAGAAAAGAACAGGTATCAGAAGAACAAATTCTTATAAATTTTAATAAAATTTGTTTTTCAAAGAAAAACTGTAGCTATTTAATCATTAATCCAACCGCACAATACTCACATACAAATAAAACAAAATAGAAAATTAGAAAAAAAATCAGATGAATAGGAAAAGAAGTCAGTTCCTGATATCACATTGACTTCTGGCTTTCTTTCTGGTTCTTGGGTCTGCACGGCCTCTTCCACACATATATCTGATCACCCCATGTTTTTCACTCCACACGTCATGCTTTCTTCTCCGCCTTTCCTCCACATCTTTGAGGCTGGGCCTATCTTCACACCTCCATTCTCCACAGCACTAAAATCCAGTTTGACAGACAACTGGATGGGTAATTTTGTTCTACACAGATGGAAATCAGAAGAAGAGGAGGAGAAAGAAGAGGAAGAGGAAGAGGAGGAGGAGGAGGATGTAGCCCTCCCAGTGCTGGCAGTTTGGGGACCTTAAGTTCAAACATTTAGGGTATGAGTTGGCAGACACGGAGGCTCCTAAATCTAAACCCAGAGACACAGAGGCTTATGGTTGTCAGCTATAGAAGTTAAAGAAATAGATTCCCATCTCTGTCTCCCATTGAGCTTTGTGCCTTCTGATAATGTCGTTCTTTACCCTGGCTATCTGCCTCTATATGCCCACCATCCTTAATCATCCCTACCATTTCTCTTCCTCACTGTCTCTGTCCTCTGGAGCTCCTCAGCTGCCCTCTCTATTGCTATGGCTGCTTCCACTCCCTCAGCAGTGTCAGGTGCTGGCCCTTCTCTGGCCCTGTGGTTTTCTCCTCTTTGTATTACCAACTCAGCCTACAGTACAAGTGCTGGCTACTCTTATGTCAACCTGACACAAGCTCAAGTTGTCTGAAAGTAGGGAACCTCAACTGAGGAAAATGTGTCCATAAGTTCTAGCTGTAGGGCATTTTTTAAAAAGTAATGATAGATGGGGAGGACCTGGCCCATTGTGGGTGAAGCTATCCCTGGGCTGGGATCCTAGGTTCTCTAAAATCAAACAAACAAGCAAGCAAGCAAAGAAACTGATCAAGTCATGATGAGTAAAGCAGTAAGCAGCATCCCTTCATGGCCTCTGCATTGGCTCCCACCTCCAGGTTCCTGACCTGTTTGAGTTCCTGTCCTGGCTTCCTTTAATGATGGATAGTGATGCAGAGAAGCATAAGCCAGATAAACCCGTTCCTTCCCAACTTAGTTCTGGTGTTTCCTCAAAGCAACAGAAATCCTAACTAAGACATTGCCCATGATAAAGATCATAAGTAGACCAGTAAAACCACTTTGGAGGTGGGAGTGAGAGAGAGCACAGGGAGATGTTTCCAAGCTGGCTAGAAAAATAAGCCAAACAGCCCAGGAGGGCTATGGTATGCAAATACAAGACTAATTTGCACCAATCACAACTGCTTTCCATTCCACCCTTACACACAAGGACTAGTCTCTGCCCTCAAATGATACCACTCTCAAGCTTTCTGTTGGGTCACTCGGGGTGTGCCAACCTCCTGCTCCGAAGTTAGAAAGCTGAAAAGCTACAGGGTTAGCAGGATCATTCTTTAACCAAGACTTTGGTTTGATAGTTAAAGCTCATACACATTGTCTACAGCAGTTGTAGCTCGACCTCAGTCTCTGGAGCAGGGGCTGCAGCTTCAGGAACGGTGGCCCTTGCACCTGGGAGGTAGTTTCCTCAGGGTTTGCAGCCTGGTAAAAGCAGCCAGGTTGCTAGATGTCAGTCCAACCTGTCACTAAGAGGGCTTGTTCAGTTGATAGTTGCCTTCCCCAAGGACCTGACAATGGGAAGGGTCTGGCAACTGTCAATGAGTCAAAGGGCACAACTTGGCTCATTTAAAACCACCATTGAAAGGGTGCTTCAAAGAAGACCTCTTAGCCCGTTCTTAGCAGAGTTTGACTTGGGTAATAATGTTTACCGTATCACCACTTGAATTGTACAATTCTTTCGCAATTCTCTGTCTTTTCTAGAATGAAGAAGACTTTCAAGACATCTATTCTATCCATTGCCTATGTTTTGGTTTAGTTTCATTTTTATCTCTATCATCTATCTATGATCATCATCTATCTATCTATCATCTATCGTTTGTCTATCATTATCTATCTACCATCTACCTACCTATTTATTGCTGTTGTTTGAGACACATTCTCAAGTATATGAAACTAGCTGGTTCAGGGATCTGACTGGGATTACAAGGGCAGGTCACCACACCCAGCCTTTTTCTTTGTGAGTTCTGAGGGATCTGACTCAGGTCTTCATGTTTTTAAGGCAAATGTTTTATTGAGTGAGCAATTACCCTACCCTCTCAAATGATTATATTTATACGCATTGAGCCAAATACCTGATTGATAGTGTTTTATGACTATTTCAAGAAACAAACAAAAATAATGGGATGGTAAACTATCTGACCCCAGTGGTATTTTTCCATCAATCAAGAAAATGCCATGCCTTATCAAAGGCACAGCTGGACCTGAGCTGGGCTCTGGAGTTTCCCATAATTGCCCAGTAGAAAACAAATGACTAAACAACAAACCCATGCTTTGCTACATATTCTTTTACAATTTTTTAGGTGTTGACTAAGACTGAACATTTCTAGCCTCTTCAGTGGTTAAACTAAATATCCAGTTGAATCCAGTTCCCTTCTTTAGAATGTACTGACACAATCTCAAGACAAAGAAATGACAGAAAAAAAAGAATAGCAGTAACGCACAGTGCTGACAGGGCCTTTTATTTCATGAAGTACAACTTACTGAAAGCATCAGTCTTAGGAGCATTTTATGTAGACAAATTTTAAAAAGCAACAAGAATGAAATCATGTTCAGATAGCTCCCACCGCCGAGGAGTTTGAAGTTAAATCAGAAAATGAAGTGAAAATACCCTTTGCTGGGTGGAGATAGTGAAAGACCATGCAGTCTACAGTGAAAATAATCAGCGAACACTACACAGTACACATCTG
Organism: Pachyuromys duprasi; assembly: GCA_028658305.1. Taxonomy (NCBI): domain Eukaryota; kingdom Metazoa; phylum Chordata; class Mammalia; order Rodentia; family Muridae; genus Pachyuromys; species Pachyuromys duprasi. The sequence continues at coordinate 7,053,710 of CM053749.1, forward strand.
TTTCTCAGAATTCAATGTCATGAGTTAGTGGAGATCAGAAATACAACACCCAGATGCCTCTCAACACACAGCCTTCGTTCCACACCTCATCTCTGAACCATGCTTGTTTCTTAGTCAGGAAAACTCGCTAGAAATAAATCTACAATGATGCTCCAAGAGAGAGTTGCAATCACCCACTTCCACGAACAAAGGAGCACTGCCCCCGAAAGGGCTCGGATTCTATTCTCTGCCCACGACAGACCACCAAAAAGTCTAACTTTGAGAAGGAGAGTATTGTACAACCTTGGACTTTCGCTTCTGGTAATTTATTCTGTTCCCAAGAATGAAAGTGTGAAGTGCATTCCCAAATCTAAAAGAGGAACAGAGGCCACACAGACATGCAGTGTTGTTTCCCACCTAATGGCATATTTGCAGGAATGGATTAGTGCTTTATAGTCATGGATTGAAAGGGCACAGTACAAAGTATTTGGTTTTACCCAGTCTCTAACTCAGATGAATTAGAGTACATAATGATTCATTTTCACTCCTGAAAAAACCAAAACCAAAACCAAAAAACTTCAGCCCAAATAAAACATACATCTTTAGGGATTAATAATCTTACATGTCTCTCTCATATATATATATGTATATATATATACATATATATGTGTGTGTACATAAATATATGTGCATACATATATACATTATATATAAATATATAATATATAGTGTCATCTGAATAGTTTAAGGAACAAACAAAAAATAATGGGATTAAAGACTATCTGACCCCAGTGGTATTTTCAGTGGGCAAGAGAGAACTATGTAGTGTATGTGTCTCTCTATGTGTGTCTTTGACATGGTTTAGATACTTTAGGAACCCTGAACATTTGTAGAGAGAAGTATGTGGTGTGTGTGTGTGTGTGTGTGTGTGTGTGTGTGTGTGTGTGTGTCTTTGACATGGTTTAGATGCTTTAGGAACCCTGAACACTTGTAGCACAAACGCCACAGTTACATTTTTCAAAAGCTGGCTGAGGGATACTAAAATATCACGTGTTCTTTAACTGGCCAAGCATTGGTAAAGGCTGTTCCTAGACCATTGCTTCTCAGCGTTCTCTGTTTATCAGACTCACCTGTTGGGCTTACTAAAGCTCGGGATGCTGGAACCAGAGTGTCTGACTTAGGTGGTGTGGGGTAAAGCTGGAGGATTTGCGTTTCCAGTGAGTTCTCTGGTGGCGCCAGCTGGTGGAACAGGGGCCACAGCAAGGTTCACTGCTGTACGCTCCAATGGTGGCGCCGGCTGGTGGAACAGGGGCCACGGCAAGGTTCACTGCTGTGAGCTCCAAGTTCCATGTTCTTTAAAGAGCACTGGGAGCTTCCAACCCAGTATTCACCCTCATGGAGCTGCCTACAGTCTCCTCGGGGTTGTTTCCAAGGATAATATTTGAGAGAATTTTTTTTAATACTTCTACTTTCTCCATTCTACAAACAGTAGCAGCAGGCAGCCAAAGGACCCTTAGGACTACTTGCTTAGCATTTTGGTTTTCTGTGTGGGGAATGGGCATGTTTCCTAATCTCATCAGAAGGGCTGTGGTCTACCTAGTGTGTTTTCAGATGCGCTGGATCTGTGTCCCTCCCCAGGACAGGAGTGGTTCCTCTGGGGGACGAAAGCCTTGGCTACATGTCTCTACCCAGGCTGTTTATCTCATCCAGCAGGAAGTCCATGTCTTCCCGGCTCACTTGAGGGCTGATGACCACCTGGCGGAAGAAGTTGACCTTCCCTCGGTGAGGCTGGTAGCCCAGCATGAGACTTCCCTTCTTCATCATTTTCTCTTTAATGGCTGGGGCCACCTGCAAGGGGAGAGAGGACAGAGATGAAACCAAGTGGCATAGCACTTCAGCTGCTCTTTTGTCAACTGGTGTGGCTCTCAGCCTTGTCCCCAAGGCTGACATAATGACAATTCGTGGAGCTGTTCCAGCAGATACACACCAAGTCGAGTGGTTGAGCTGTGTCATTTCACCTTTGACCCCACAGGGAGATACGGGAAGCATGGCCATTGACAGATGAGGAGTCAGGCACATGAGTTCCCTTTCTGAGGCTGGGGTTAAATACTCCACTGAAGAGGAACTTAGGGTAGGAAGGGGTTCACTTCAGTTTACGGATTACAGTCCATCTTCAGGAGATGTCAGGACAGGAAATCAAACAGGAACTTGAAGCAGAAACCATGGAGGGACATTACTTGTTGGCTTCTTTGTGGGCTGGTGCTCAGCTTGCTTTCCTATGCAGCCTGGGACAGCCTGGCCAGAAAACCGTGCTGTAAAAACAGTGGGCTGAGCCCTCCTACGCCATTAACAATCAGACTCTTCTGCACACACGCAGCATGATCTGGAAAAATCTCTCCACTGAGACGCCCTTCTCAGGTGACTCTCGGCCATGTCAAGCTCACAGTTAAAGCTACACAGGACACAGGAGCTGTTATGGCAGCTTGCTGTTTCAGCTGGCTGGGCAGTGAGCTCTCAGGATCTACCTGTCTCTGCTGGGGTTACGGTGTGCACGGCTGTGCCTGGACTGAATGTTGCAGATGGTTCTTGACGAGCTTAATTTACAGAATGGCAATGGACCCTTGAGTCATCATCATTCCTCTACTTAAAAGATGCCTTACTTGCACACTTGATGGACAAGAAAATAAAACAAAAGAAAAATATTGGGAAGGCCTTGATCATGAGGACCACGTCTGTCAAAAAAAGCCCCAAATTACCAAGTTCAGAGCTAGCAGTTTGTGGTCCTTCAGATGATTTTAAGGTCACAGCCCCTTTCGGACCCATCCCATCCAATTCCCGTTCCTCAGCACAAAACCAGCTGTCTCTCTGCCCATTTTAAATCTAAAGCAGGAAGGTATACCCTTGGCTTCAGTCTAATTTGCATGCTTGGGTCCATTCACTTTTCAATGCTTCTATTTTTTTTTTCTCTCAAAAAGGGCATTTCCTGTTCCACCTGTGGAAAGCTTTTAGGACCGGAGGCTCATGATGCTCCCAAGGCTTGATGAAGCCATTCTCGAAACGAGTCTGTCAGGCTGCCAGAGCTTATAAGCAAATCAGAAATATTTTTTCATTGTTTTACCTTTTTTTTTTACATTTTATTTATTTATGTGGGGGAAGGAAGCAGGGTTCATGCCACAACCACATGTACAGAGGTCAGTTTTCTCCATCCACCAACCAGCTTAGGTCATCAGGCTCTGTGGCCAGCAGCTTCACCTGCTGAGCCATCTTCCAGCCCCAGAAATGTTTTCTGATGCATAAATTATAAACATAAGAGGACATGTTTTAATAGAAAGATGTTCTGGAGGGCTACATCCCTGCTCTTATTTCAGGGACAAAATTTCACAGGCTTCCACAGGCAATGTTCCCAAAGTGAGAAGCAAACTTCCTATGTTCAAGTTTGTTCCTGGTTTCCCAAGATTTCAAAGAAGTAATAAAATATCGCTGGGTCTCAGAGAATGAGCAGAGTGAGGGTTGGACAGTGTGCAGGAAATTTTTAATTTCTCTGTGAACATCATGATTAACTCCTAGGTGCATGGTAAAGGCCTCCTCTATCTAGAAATCCCATATGGGTAAGAAAGTCCTGAGGACCCTCAAAGCCAACAACCTATGGAATTTCTGGCACAAATCGTAATCATAACGGTAGCAGTCCTTACTGTTAACAAATATTTTGCTAGTTCTTTCTGCCTTGCAATGCTCATTTCAAACTAATTGTAAAGCGCCTGTGTATTTTCAGTGTAGAGCCTGGGAATGTTTTCATTAGCAGTCAGATTATCACCTTTGCACTTAAAAACACCACACATTCTCTGTTCACCAGCCTGTGAGGCAGAGGCTGACACTGGGCAGTCCCGGTATTCTCTCTTTGCTGGCAGCAGCAGAGAACAGTCCTCATCTGGCAGGATGGAATATTCACAGGGGAAAGAAAATATGCACAAACTAAATGTAAGTACACGGGTCTCATGCCTAAATGGAGCACGCATGGCAGAAAGCAATTTAGCATGGCTGAGATTGCTTTCCCGCTCTCAATTATTTTTACTGAGGCTTTCCCTTCAAATTGTAAATCAGATTCTTTCCGTGTGCCTCAGTGTGCTTGGTTCCTGCATCTTAAGTGGAGAAGACCCTGACATTTCTATTTCATTGCACAGCTTCCTCTCCACCGCTCCATGGGATTTCTGATTCCCCCTCTTAAATTACGTTCCAGTAATGACTTGGTCATTTCAATGGCATTCTGTTGTCATCCTGCTACAACACTTGGTAGCCCCGAGTATTTAAAAGGGTGCTTAAACAGAAGGAAGCACAAAATAAAATGACTCTCTCTGGCCAAGTGTAGCCATTTGATAACAAGTGCCGTAGCGGGGTCTTACCCTCTGATGAAGGAAATTGGTCACGTCCAGAAAATATCTTTTGGAAACGTGTCCATACTTAATGCAAACATGGTTTCATGTATGTGTATCCCTGAGTGGAATAGTGTATACCTGTAATCTAAACATTCAGGAGATGGAGGCTTGAGGAACAAGAATTCAAGGCTCACCTGGACTACGTGAGATCTTGTCTCCAAAAAAAAATTAAAATAAGAAGCTGGAGAGGGCTCAGCAGTTAAGCACTTGCTGCTCTTGTAGAGGATACTGGTTCCCAGCACAGACATGGCAGCTCACAACCACCTGTAACTCCAGGGGGATCTGATATCTTCTTCTGAGCCCTTTGGGCCAAGCACACTAATTCGTAGTGCATACATACACATAAACTTAAAACACAAATAATCACAATTGATAACCCATAGCAAAGGAAAAATTTGTTTTCTCTAATGGAGTCTCACTGGCTACAGAAACTGCACTTCAGGCCTGGCCCCATGCCCAACAGTAGATGCCAAAGCAAAACAAACTCAATGATATTTTTGGAAGAATTTGTTGTTGTTGCTCTCACAATGCTTTGCCTGGGCATTTTAAAAAACTACGTATCTTTTGCCTATATGTATCTTTTCCACAGGAAAAGGCAGACATCAGGGGTATGGAGCCATGACAGCCTCCCGACAATGGACCGGTGGTGAGAGTCTGCAGAACTGTAACTCCTATGATGGACTATATTTAAAAGGGGGGGGGCACTGTGCTCGGAATATGTTGGGCGCTTGTGTTAGGGATGACACCACTCATCTCTTAAAATTAATTTGCTTTTAATCAGTTTTAATCTGTACACAGTCCCCCTTTTGTCTTTCTCTCTCAGTGAGCATCTCTGGAGACTTGATTCTTTGGAAGTGCTAAGAAAAGCAAAACTTCTGATTGATGCCTTCTCCCCAAAGTGTCCACTGCTCCCCCTTGTTAGAAACAGCCTTCCCGCCTTAGCGGTTTCAGACATGGAACCTCACATGTCATGTATGCCATGACCACATGATCTGTCATTCAGGCTCTAGCTTTTCTTCCGGGCTGGACAACAGGCACTTACTTGTCGTTTCAGAAAGCTGGACGGTGTTTCTCAGTGGAGCTGCACCACTGAGAGTTCACCTATTATGGACAGGAGTGGCCTCCTGTGTTCTTCTAGGAAGGTCTGTATTTGCCTCAGTTGTCAGAATACAGGACTGTTTCGTGGGTGAAGAAACTATTTCTGTGCGCTGAAAAGATGAGCATAGAGTCCAAGCTCAAGACATCTCCAGGTTCCCCGGTTGCCCTAGATCTGCTGAGTTTTGGAAACAATGAATAACATAGTCTTCCTGGGACATCAGCAGAGGCTGAGGAGGGGTAGACGGGGGGGGGGAGGGGAAGGGCATTCTGCAATTCTGGGAGAGCAGGGCGCAGGGATGAATCTTCTTGAATCCCTTATGTCAGTTTTCTACCAGTAAAAAATTTCAAAGCCTTTGGAGAAGTTTGTCAAGTTGTTTGTCAATGGTAAAATTTGACAAATAGTCAAAACACTTAACATTCTCCAGAAAACAGTGAGCATTTTCGTTTTGAATGCTTGAAGTGTCAATTTTCTCCCTTCAGTGTATCTGTCTGCCCACGTCTTACTGTCTTTCCTGCCATAGCGTTTTACTTGCCCCAGCCGTTTGTGCAATGTATTTGCCCTGCTACCCTGCCCCATAATTTAGGGTTGAGCTATAGCTCTGAAAGTACCTCAAGCTTAAATTAGGTAAAATTGGTGATCAGTGGCCCAAGGAATCATATGCATCTAAAAGATTGGTTCAGCTTGACAGAACATGAAGAAATATACCACATTTCCTCTAGACATGCCTTTCTCAAGCATGAATATTTTTAGCCTAATTTCTCCCACAGTACATCTGAAAAGTCAGAATAAAGTGTGCCTCCATTTAAAAGAACTGCCCCATTCATTCTTTTGCTAACACAAGCAAGCAAGTACCAAAATTGGGAGTTTAGAATCTAAACAGCGGTGTCTGAAGGAGGCAGTTAGCTTCACGTGATATTTACACCATAGAGACAACTATGGCAGACGTTCCTATAAACCTAATGTCGGCTGTATATTTGAGGCCAGCTAAAATGAACAGTCATAAAAACAAACCAAACTGAACCAAGAGCTTTAGCTGAAGAATGGACACAATAAACACTTCACACCCTCTATAAAGCAAAGCTTAATGCTCTGTGTGTTCCAGCAGCCAGCTGAGCTAACAGCAACTGAAGAGTGGTTATGGGCCAACACCCACATTTCAGCCATGGTCGCAGATTTCCTTTGTGCTCTGAGAAATGAAGTGTATCTTAGTAAATTCCAGCAGAAGTAAAAACAGTGACATAGGGGCTTGTGAGCGAATGTCAGGGTGCTCTTCCCACAAAATACCCCGAGATTGGTTCCCACATAAAAACCAACCATGGTGGCATGTGCCCTGCAGTAGACAGAAACAAGATGGTCTCTGAAGCTTGGAAGCAGGCTGGTATTGTCAGCTTGGTGAGCTTCACATTTAGTGAGAGATCCTGCCTCAAAAAAAAAAATAAAGTATGGGAAGACATCCAGTATTGACCTCTGGCCACACACACACACATACACACAAACCACACGAATGTGCATGCACACACACACACATACACACATGAGCATAAACATGTACAAGCTCACGCTGGAATACACACACACTGTCTGTTGCACATGCACACACAGCACATCAAACCATTTCAGATCGCTGCAATGGCAGTGGAGTGATACTTGCGTTCAGTGTCTCCACTAACCCATAAGGCCTGAAATAACCCAACCCATTGAGGTATTATGTGGCCTCAAATATTAAAGAGTCCTTGTTCAGCACCACTTTTCAGTAAGGGATGCCCCTGACAACTCTGGGTCCTTCCTGTTTCTCCCATGACTCCCTAAATTTGCTGTGGACCAGAGTAAGTAACTAAATTTTAGGGTCAGCAGAAGAAGTGGAAAGCTGAGAGCTGAAAAGGATTTTCATGTTGTTTCTCGAGGATTCTCAACACGATCACTCAGAAATGATGACACCTCTGGAGAGTGCGAAAACAAGAGTACACTTGCATTTTTCTCAGGCTCCTGTGGGTGAGGGCCCAACATCTCTGCACATTTCTCTTGGCTGTTTTAATAGACACAAGGGTTTTCCTCCCCAAACTGGTGCCTCATACAGCAAGCAGCTGAGTAACATAGAGTTAGCAACCCAAAGGCAGCATTCACACCTCACCTGTGGAGCTGGGGGTGAGGCGCAGTCTGTGAATGCTTGCCTAAGATGTACAGTCCTGGGGTCAACCCCAGGGAAGTAGGCGAACCTCAGGGACAGAAGGAACATTTGTGCTAAAGAGGATGAAAGATGCTGAGTCTCTTTCTCAGATGATTTCAGGGTACCTTCCTAAGGATGGCATCTGCCTCTATTGCCTTAAGTGAAGTAACCATGGTAACTGCCTGTTGAGATTTTGGTGACTGATTTACTCCATGCCAACAGGCTTCTAACAGCCACTGAGGCTCTTTGGGGCATTAAATGCAATGCCTCTGCCTGGCAACTTAGAAACAAACATGGTGCCATTTGGTTGACACCCTCAAACTATGAACCTAAATAAATAAATAAATTCTTTCTTAAGTTGCTTCTTTCCAGATTCTGACCCACACAGTATAGAGCAGAAACGGCAAAATGGCTCCCTGGAAACCGTGGCTGCCACCAAACCTGATGACCTGAGTTCTATCCCAGGAACCAACAGGGAACAGAGGGGAGAACAGAATGTTACAAGTTGTCCTCTGACTTCTATACATGCACTGTAGCAACTGTATACACACACACACACATTCTCTCTCAAACACATAAATAAATGTGATAAAAAATTTTACAAATGGCTATAATGGACAACTTATGAAACAGAAATTATGCCTGGAACATTAAGTTCTAACTTTCTGCTTCAGCCTAAAAGTTTTATAATTTCCATCTTTAAGTACTATCTTTTCAGCCTCCTGCCCACTACCACACAGCACCGGGAGAAATGTGTGGCAGAGAAATGGGAGAGAAAGAGAAGCAGAACAATTTGTGCTCTATGACGAGAGGCAGAATTGGAAATGTGGGGATGGTGAGGAACACTCCCAGGTGAGTAGCCTGCAACCTAAGGCCGTGGAAATGTCCCTGCCCACACTGCTGCCAAGGGTCATGTCTGAGTCTGTGGGCCTGCAGCAGCAGGGATCTATGTTGGTGTCTCATGTCCTGGCCTATGTTACCACCAAAGGCCACAATGCAGAGTTTCTTGGTCTGGGCTGCAGCCTGGGGCCATGTTGCTATCCATGGGCTGCCCAGAGCTAGCCCCACCCCTCACCACTGGCACTGGGGAGAGTTGACTTCCCCAGAGCAGGAAAGCAGGAGAGCTGGCCCTGCTCCTCATCTGGTGCAAAGTGGTGTGGGCGGAGAGAGATGCCTCACCTCCCTCAAGTCCTCACTGCCTGTGGCAGGCAGACGAACCGGCAGACTCTCCCGGGAGAGGAGAGTTAGGTCCACTCCTCACCTGGGGAGATAAGGGAGAGCTTGGTCCTGGTGGCGTGGGCACAGGAGAGCAGGAGGGCTGACCAACTCAGCTACCACCCAGGCTCAGATCTAGGGCTTTGAGTTGGATCACCCCAGCATCTACCCCATCTATGATCTGCTGGAGCACATGAAGGAAGGGACTGGCCTTGTACAAGAACCGAAGCTGTAGAATCTCCACAACACAGGGCAACAACAGGATATTCAAGAGGAGTCCCCATGAGGAGCCAGAATTGATAGTGTAGCAGAAGCCAGGGGCCTCAAACCAGACCAGTGACTCATTGCAATGAACATTTGCAAGTAAAGCTGTTCATGCAAAATAGTATACTGTGTGACACACTACAGCTTTCACAGTGAATTTTTGTTGTTGCTGCTGTTGTTTTAAGTGTTTGTCTGTTTAGTGTTTGTTTGGTTGGTTGGCTTTGGTTTTTCAGGACAGAGTTTTTCTGTGTAGCCTTGCCTGTCTTGGAACTTGCTCTGCAGACTAGGCTGCACTTGAACTCAGAGATCCACCTGCCTCTTTATTATTAATTAATTCATTTATTTATTTTTGTTTTTTGTTTTCTTTTCAGGGGGAGATTACATGGGCAGGGAGCAGACATGGAGGGATGGGAAGATAAGTGAGATTGGGGTGCATAATGTGAAATTGATGAATAAAAGTTTAAAAAAAACAAAAAGTACTGTCTTTTAAGTTAACTCTTAATTATATAATAATATATAATATTTATCATAATAATAGGTAATATATATGTATTTTAAAATTTATTGTAATGGAGTCATTTGGACTGAAGAGCTGGCTTCTGTTGGAAACTCCAATTTCTTGCCTCCAGTTGTTACTTATTAGGTAAGGAATGCTTTCAGCCATGAGCTTCGTATTATGTTGACGATGGTAGAATTCTAAAGGGCATTTTCATTAACTGCCTCTCCATTTTACAGACACACAATTACACAATCTATAATAAACATGTTTAATAGTTTTCTCTTGAAGTATTTTATTTCCCATGTTTCCCACCATGGCTACAGTGGCCAGAGCCACGTTAACGGATGCTGCAAGGGCTCCTGGTTTGTGACTGAACATAGAGGGATGCTTTTCATGCTTGACACATATTAACCCAACACATCCCCCAAGCCAAGCTCAGCATGTACTGCAGGTGTCTCCTCTGCCTTCCCGAAGGTCACAGAGAGTGTATGGTTAAGTCAATTTTTAAGGCTCTCATTCTTTCTTCATCCACCGAAATGGGAAATATAATTAAGATTACATTTTTTAATGTGTTCAGAAACAGGTGGAAAAGTGATGAGAATTTCACTTTAAGAACTGCTTTTTACTTGGCGTCTAAAATGATGGAGTCTACTGAATGAAGCCCTAAAAATGGAACCTGGGTGGCGTACTCCATGCAGCCTGGCTAGCAAGTTCATCTCTCCAGACAGCACCCGGAAAATACTACATAAATTGTTTCAACCTGAGTGAGTGGACTATTGTAAAGATTCCTGAAATAATCCTCTCATCTTTTAACACAGCTCTGACCTAGTTTAGGGGAGTCTGTTTAATGCCTCCTCCTGCCTCACTGACCTCCAGGACGGATGGTCAGACAAATCTGCATCTAACAGGCTACTTTCATCTCTGGACTTACAAAGGGGACAGATTTTCTTTCAAAAGGAAATTGAAACTTGTCTTACTAGGCAGCATTTCGGGAGATTTTCCTTTTTATTTCATAACCAGAGCAAACAGAGAGCAGAGAGAGGAAACATCAGGCAGGTCTTGGAATGCGGCACTGATTGGCATAGAACAGAGAGGCCAGTGCTCAATGGGAGTTTTCCTCCACGTGGTTTATTGAGAAGCCCTAGGCCCTCACTGCAGAAGGAAATACAGATGGCATATAGAAGATGCAGCGAGGCTGGTTGCTAGAGGGAATCACACAGGGACAGCCCTGGCCTAGAGGACTGACTGGAAGAAGGGACCTTACAGGGAGTGAAAACCCTGAGTGTGGGCAGAGTCCTTGCTGCTCAAGCAGGAGGACCTGAGTTCAGTCCCCAAGGACTGGCATAAAAGTGGGACATGGGGGAGAGGGGCAGCGGCTTGTCATTCCTGTGCTGGCAGAGGGCGGAGGCTAGAGGCAGAAGAAGAAGCAGGAGGATGCCTGAGGTTTTCTGCCCAGCCAACCTAGCTGAATTGGAAATCTCCAGGCTCAGGAGAGACTTTTTAGATGAAAACAGTATGGAGAAGTGACTAAGGAAACCCTATTTATATGTTGAATGATAGAAAATCGGTGTGCTTTGCACCCGTGTGTGTGAAATCCCTAAAGCTGTGCATTGCAGCCTTGTCCCAGGTGGATGAAGAATAGAAAATAGAAACTGCAGGGCTCCTGTTTCTATGAAGTGGCTCCTGGGTTTAAACGGTGGTCAGTCTTGTGATTGATTCGACTGACAGGGGGTTCTCACCTTCTTCCCCCAAGCCATGAACTCATGTGTTGCTCTGTGTTCTCTTGAATGTCTTCCCTCCTGAACAGTCAGGCACACATGTGCCCAGGAGCTGGGGGAGTCAGCTTCCCCTTGTTGTGACAAGGCAGCTGAGGTGGTCCTGTTTCCAAACTGCTGAGGTTGCCTCTCCATGTCCTTTCCTTTCCTCTTGGGCAAAATAATGACCCAAGTCTTTAAGACCCACATTCTGAGGATGTGCTTAGTCCTGATGTGACTTGATATGTTGGGATGGGTTGATTGGTGGGGATAGGAGTGGAGTGGGATGGGGGTTGGGGGTTTGGGGGGGGGATTCCCTTTTCTGAGAAGGGGAAGGGAGAGTGGGGAAGACAGTGGGAGGATGAGACTGGGAGGGAAGGACAGAGGGGGGTATGATTGGGATGTAAAGTGAATATGTAAATTAATTAATGAACAAAAAGAACCAACATTCTTTCCATGACTGACAAGACACATTATCATGATCTCTCATATGATCTTAATGTAGGTGTGAACACTTGCTCCAGAAAGTATATGTGCATAAATAGAGACACAGTCTTCAGCAAAATATGCTGGTAAGCTTGAAGAGATTTATATTTTTATAATTAATTTATTTTTTATTTTATGTGCATCAGTGTGAAGATATTAGATCCCTTGGATTTGGAGTTACAGACAGTTGTGAGCTGCCATGTGGGTGCTGGGAATTGAACCTGGGTCCTTTGGAAGGGCAGACAGTGCTCTTAACCACTGAGCCATCCCTCCAGCCCCCTTGAAGAGATTTAAATCACTATTCAGAGAGGGTGCTGTGGGATGAATAAGAAGTGCCCCCTCTGGCTTGTGAATTTGAAACTGTCCCCAGCTGGTGGCACTATCTGGGAGAGATTATGGACTGTTTAGAAAGTGGAGCCTTGCTTGAAGGAGGCAAGATTGGAGGTTTTACAGCCTGGACTGCCTCCTGTTCTCTGTCTCTGCTTCCTGTCTGTGAAGGAGCCCTGGCCACTCAGCTCCCTGGCTCCTGCCATGCCTCCCTCAGAGCTCATGTGGACTCTTTCTTTGGAACTGAGAACCAAAGTCGCTTTAGGTTATGGAGTTTTATCCCAGCAATGAACAGCAGAGATTACAGAAGGCATCATAAGTGGGGGTGGCCAGGCCACTGAGGTGACAGAGTTTGTACGTACTTAAATGAGCACAAAGAAACTGAGAAATGACTTGACCATTTGTCACCCTAGTCCACTGACAATGGGGTTTGAGGAGCATTGTTGGAGCCAGCGCTAGGGTCATCCTGTGCAGCCTACAGGTGGTACTGCTATTACATGGAGAAGGCATGGAGGTCTCAACTAAGCCCTGGTGCTACTAAGACCTAGGAACTGGAAATTCATTTTAGCAGATTAACCCAGTTATGGGATCCTCCTTACTAAAGGACTACAAAGAGCAAGCAGGCACAAGGTTTTCCCCATCAGTACTTTCACGGGGGCCATGGGAAATAGCCTGGGGCTCATCCTTGGAAACAGGACAAACAGTTTGTGAGGGAAGTGGCCTTCTCATTTTACTTTCTAATCTTCCCTCCCCTGAGAGGGAATCTAATCCCTGCCCCTCAGTTTGGGCATTCCCACAGTTAGGAATGCCAATAGGTAAAAACAACAGCTCAGTTGGTGCACGAGGAAGAAAACCAGCATTGGAATGAGCAGGGGGAAATGAGCTAGGTTTATCTACTGGCGGAAGTATTTTCTGTAAATGTGGTGCTGTGGGTTTTGGTGTTCTTAGTGACCATCAATGCAGGAGAGTGGAAAAAAAACAGTATGAGTCAAAATTAAATTTACTGTGTGTCTGTATATGCCACCTGTGTGCAAGTGCCCACAGGGGTCAGAAGAGGGTGCTGAGTCCCTCGGAGCTTGAGTAACAATCAGTTGTGAGCCAGTCAGTGTGAGTGATGGGAACTGAACTTGGGTCCTCTGAAAGGACAGTAAGCACTGCTCTTAACCATGGAGCCATATTTCCAGACCCCTAAAATAACATGAGCTTGAACACGGAAATACGTCAGAGTCCTGAGACAGTCTGTGCTAAAAGAATGCTGCCCAAGTTAAAAAGTGGCCACCCTCATAACATGCACGCGACTGAGAACACACATGTGTCTACATAGGCTATCTTTGGGAGCATGCATGTGACATGTGCTTGAGAACACATATGTGTCTACAGCACATGCTTTTCAGATCCTTGTGGGCTCATCCTGCCCCTCAGATGAGGCTCATCACCACAGGGCTGAATGAAGTGAATCACCTGACAAACAAGTTATGAGACAAAGCGATCAGAATTGGGATCTGTTCTGTTTATGATGGCAGACAGACCACAGCCATAAGGAAGCATAATCCTTCCTCTTAGGATTTTAGCATCTAAACTCCTGGATGGTCTGAAATTTCTTCCCAGAGTTAAAGCCTCTCTACCTCAAGCATATCATCATCATGACAATGTCATCAACATCACACACACACACACACACACACACACACACACAGAGTTAGTCAGACAGACACATAGACAGACACAGAGATACACAGACAGACAGACACACTCACAGATACACAGTCAGACAGACAAACAGGCCACACACTCACACTCCAGTCTCCTTGACTGCTGGCAGCTGTGAATCAACTATGTATAGCTCTGTCAAGATGATGATGTGTTTGCCTGTCTGAATAAGAAAGAAGGAAGGGAAAGAAAGAGAAAGAGAAATGTAGAATTAAATTGAATTGGAAGCACACACTCTTATTCATTCTGGTAAGGAATAAAGTCATATCAACTCATACATATCTTTGGACAGTTTTTGTAAAAATCTTCAAATCCAATTCTCCTGAAAAGATAGCCTCTGTTATATTTTTCCAAATCAAATAAATGTGTCAGTATTTAAAAATGTTATATTATCACTTGCTTTGAAAAGAAAGTTCTAGACATGAAATGTGGATGAAATATTCAAATAAAGTGCAGGGTTTAATCATTTTCACAGATGTATCTCTTTTTAAAAGATTTATGTACATTTGTGGCTCTGTGTGTGTGTGTATGTGTGTATGCCACATGAGTGCAGGTGACCCCAGAGGCCAGAAGAGGGCGTTAGATCTCCCTGGAGCTGGAGTTACAGGCAGCTGAGTCCCTAACACAGCTGCTGGCCCTCTGGAGCATCAACTCTGAGCCATCCCTCCAGTCCTAGATTTATTCTATTTTATATTTTCCCTTTTCCACCTATTTGTCCTTTCTATTTAAAATCTGAATTTCACACTTACCACGAGTGTGGCCTTCGGTTGGGACTGACTGTCTCCGTTATGAAGTCAGAGTGAATCTATTCCTGATTCACTGCACTGGCTAGATCACTGGGGTCACTAATGATGGGTCTCTCCAAACTTCCTGCCAATCACACAGGACCAGTCTATGACTTAAAAATGCTTCCTGTCAGAGGCACCTCAGAAATATTTACAAGGACGGCCTACCAAACCCTCAGCCACACGCAGAGCTCATTACTCATCTAGAGGCATAAAACAGAGCCAGGAAAAGGGAAGGCAGGGGAGGGGCGCGCGATTTCTACCTTCCCCTGGATCAAAACAGTAGCGTGGAGGCGATGGATTGATTCAGCACGCCATCTAGTGAGGACAAGGGGAAGTGCAGGGATACAGAGGAAAATTCCAAACTCAGATGTTTTGCGCTTCCGTTAGGACTGTTTTAAACAATAAAATGACAAGTCTGACTTGGTGATGCACACCTCTCATCACTACTACTCAAGAGGCTGAGGCAGGAGGGTCACAAGGTCAAGGTTAGCCTGGCTACTGAGTACAAGGCCGGCATGGGCAACTTAGGGAGACTGTCAAAATTAAACAATCAAATAAACAGTCAAATAAGCAGTGTGCAGGAGTGTGATTTGGTGGCAGAGAGCACTTTTGTGGAATTTACAAGATACCAGCTTTAATCCCTAGAACTGTTCTTCCCCTACCAAAAATGACGTGGGTGCATGTGTATGTGTGTGTGTGGTTCAGAAGACATGCCTTTTGTTTGAAATAGCGTCTCTCGTTGGAATTTGACAGGTGGGCCAGGCTAATGGGCCCAGCAGTTTGGGTAGATTCACCTGTCTCTGCCTCCTACCTCACAGCACCAGGAGTCCACACACGCAACTCACCTGGCTATTCACCTGGGTTCTAAATGCAGGTCCCCATGCTTGCTCGACAACAGTGAATTCTTAAGTTATGAGAGACCCAAAAAGCACAATGGCATTAGCACAGATCAGATTCAACTCATTATCCTACCTGCCTCTTGGGACAGGCAGACCGGCAAGCTCCCTGCAAGATGCTCTGGCGTCTCTGTGATTAGAGGCAGCCCAGCCATAATTCCCTCCCACAGGAAGTCAGCCTCTGCCATGTGAATGGTACCTGAGGGCCTGAGAAGGTGGGCACCAGGGTGCCGGGGTTTTGAAGCAGGCATCTGCCAGCTGTGGTGTCCTTCAGTTAAGTGGCCATTGTGGAAGAGATCCTGGCTATGAAAAAATTAAAAACTGTTTGGACCTCTATAGTCTTTTCCACCAGAAAATCAGAACCAACAGCCTCTATTTTGCAGCATTCTGCACTCAAAGGGCACCCAATAAATAGCACACTGTTCAATAACTAGAGGTGGCAGCTAACGTTTTTAACCCTGGAAAGAGAGCTGAATATAATTCAGCTATTGCATTTTGATTTTTTTTCCTATATAAAGCCGCCTCGCTCATTCCTTTCAGTTTTGAACCTCTCACCCTACCTTTCAATGTCATCTCTCTGAATCTGTTTTTTTTTTTTTTTCTACTTTCTCCGAACTGAATAAATGCTATGCGGTTTTCTCTCAAGTTTTTACAGTGACAGAAAAAGCAAAAGAATAAAAGTCCCAAACTCAGTACTGTGGTGATGTTACCAGAACTAGCCATCAACATTCCTACCTAACTTCACCTTCAGTCGTTCTGATTTTTAAACAGCCACCACCAACAGAAAACCTCGCCGCCTCATCCTTCCTGGTTCAGGCTTGCTTGCTCGCCCCGCCCCCATTGTCCCGACCGGATTTAGAATCACCAAGGAGGCACACTTCTGTGAGCTAAAGGGATTAGCTACGAGGAAGACTCATCCTGGTGTGTGGCAGCACCTCATGGGCTGGAGTTCTGGAAGGAAAGAAAGGAGAGGGGCAGCTGAAAGCATCATTCTTCCCACTCTCCTTCCAGGCCTGCCCGGATGCAGGGAGGCCGGACATCCGTCACCTCGACCTCTGCTGTTTCTTCTGCTTTGAGAGGGACTCTACTCTCACAACACCCTCTGCCCCACCCCATGACTTTCTGTTTGTTCATTATTTGGTCTCAGCAATGAGAAAAACAATCCGTATTCCAGGCAGGAAACTTAGTGCTTTGGATAATGGTCTGACATAGTCAGGACTCAATTCTGTTTGTCTTATGGGAAACTTACTCTATTCAAATCCAGGACTTGCAAGTAACTCCTGCTCCTTTTCTTTTCTTTCCTTCAACATAAATTATCTCATACTGCCCCTCTCACCCTTGCTCGGACATCCTTTAGTTAGTGGGAGAGGAGGCTTCAAGATTGCAGTCGGGAGAATACATATTTGGGGATGCCTGCTTTCCCAGGGGTATCCTGACTTACGTGTGATCCTGTTGTCATGGTTACAGCTTCCACTTCACGTCTGAATTGGACCTTCAGTACACTGTGGTCACCTGACCCACATAGCCTATTCTAAAAATGTGGTTTTTTTTTTTTTTAATGTTTCCATTATATGTATCTGTGAGTGTGGGCTTGAACCCTTGAGTGCTGTGCCTGTGGGGTCCAGAGGAAGGCGGTGCATTCCCTGGAGCTGGAGTTCCAGGCAGTTGTGAGCTGCCTGACTTGGGTCCTGGAAACTGAACCCAGGTCCCCAGTAAGAGCAGTGCTCACTCTTAACTGCCAAGCCCTGTCTCCAGCCACACCCCACATTACAGAATATTAGTGATGGGTGGAGTGATGGGAGAAGGTAGGCATGCTCTGCTATGGACCTCTTCTAGCCCCGTCTCGATGCTGGCCTCCTGCTGCTCAGTCTTCCTAAATTCCAGTTCTCCGTGTTGCTCCAAACATCGCCCACAGATGAGTCTGTGTGAAATGTCATGTTACACACATGTAATACCAACTGATGCTTCCAGATGCTGAAAAAGCCTCCTGGGTGGAGTTTCCACCTCTCCTTCCCTTTCCTTTATCGCCTCAGCCAGTCTGTAAACACAATTGCTACACTAATCTCTAATATCAGAACATGGCATATATTCTCACAGGCTGTATTCATCCTCTGGTTTCCTGCTAGTTTAAACCCACATCTTCAGACTAGTGGATTGATGGCTCAGTGATTAAGAGCTCATGCTGCTCTTTCAACAGAACTGAGTTCAGTTCTCAGCACCCAGCCAGGCAGCTCACAACCTCCTGGAACTCCAGCTCCAGGGGATCCTAGACCCCTTCACTCTCCCTAGGCACCTATGTGCCACACCCACGCACACGCACTCATATACACAAATAGATAAAATAAGCCTTAAAAATATTACTAACCTATTTGCCCAAAGTAGCAAACTCGCTTTTCATTCACAGTGAACATTAGGGCCCATGGGGGCTGGTACACAGTGGGGCATCATGTGATATTGTACTTGACTGGGAATCATGGGAAGGTATCTGACCCACGCGGCGACCTTGTGTGTGTGTGCTGTGCCCTGTGCTGATATTGATAATTAGTTGTAACAAATGAAAAGAGAAGCGTGCACTGAGACAAAGCATCAAGCCCTTTCGTGAGTGAACTGAGGGCGTCAAACAGAAGTCCCAAAGCCCCGGATTGGCGGGAGGTCTCTGCAGAAGATAGTCTAAACTCGAGAGCTAAAGAGAGACAATTTGAGAGCATTTCTGACATGTGTACTGGGGAGCCCTCCCCCAAATGCTCTCTACCAAAGCTGTGTCCCAGTAACACTGAAGAAAACCAATCAGGTTTCTGTTGTTCTGGCGCCTCCCAGTGGGTGCTCCCCTCCCACTCCCCTGAGTTTAGGTTTTGGAGAAGAGCCCTGTGGAAATCTTGGTGTTAATTTTCAGCCTTGCTTTGACACAAATGTAAAAGTCAATAAAGCTCAGTCTTGTTTCCTCCCCTCTGCTTTCAACACACACACACATGCTCACTTTGGGCCCTCCGGAGAGTAACTAGACAGGAGCAGTATTTTAAAAAAGATTCAACAATAGTTGTTCACACGGAAGGCAGGGGTGCTGAGGGGAGAGGGCCCCTCGGAGGCTGCAGCACATCCGAGTCCATTGTATGACATCTTCGAGGCTTCTCGGTGCCTGCACAGAGATCACTGAGGTGGGAATGTCTACTTGCCATTCAGAATCACTACAGAAACAAAGCTTTGGGATGAGTGAATCTGTGGGAAATGCCGTCTTACACACGTGTAATGCCAACCGATACCACGAGCATGCGGCTCTCTCTGCTCCCCGACTAGGCACACAGTGGGACTGGCTGCCTTAAGCTCCTACCGCCATGCCTTCCCTGCCCAGAGCGACCGTAACCTCAAACTGTGAAGCAAAATACACTCCTGCTCTCTTAAATTGTCTTTGTCGTATTTTCTCACAGTGAAGAACAGCACTTGTTCGAGAGCATCCTCGGAAACTGGAGGTGTCAGTGGCACACTAAAGCGACCTGAAACAATTAAAAGTGCTTCTGCTGGCAGGTTGCAGACAGAGGCAAGTGGATCTCTGTGAGCTCAAGCCCAGCTTGGTCTACATACAATTCCCAGGCTATGCATTGAGACCCTGCCTTCAGACACAATGCATGCTCTAGTTGATGGGGCAGTTATTTCTCAAATTCTCACATAGGTAACCATTAAGTCATAAGACGTATAGGTGTGAGGCTACCACTGGCTAAGCCAGATGACAGTGGTGAGCTGGGACCACGGAATCAGATGGGAACTGGAATTCTTCGCTGTCACCAGCTGTAACCTTTTCTGCGCACTCCAGCATTGCACAACGCAACTGTTAAACATCAGGTAGTTTGGGATGTGCAAAGGAGACATCTTTTGTTTTTGAGCAGTTATTAATCTATTCTTTTTTAATTTTATTTTTTTTTACAGTTTATTCATTACATATCCTGATTGAAGCCCCCCTCCCTCAACTCCTCCCAGTCCCGCCCTCCCTCCCACCAAAGGAGACATCTTAACAGGCACCTTCTCGATCAACTTCCTTAAAAAAACAAAAACAAAAGCAAAACAACAACACTGCCATCAATGGACACTGTCTCCTCATGCGGGGGAGGGAGTGGCTTACGGCCATCCTGACCTCAGTCTTCTCTGCTGAACTTCCCAGAGCAACTGTTTTGTCCTAGTTCCAGCCAAATTCATCTTGTGCATCACCCCACTGCCCTGCAGGCCCTGCAGAACACAGTTGTAGTTGGGGCTGCCCATTGTTTGACAGCATAAAGCAGGCTGTTTTCATCAATTGGGTGAGGCGTTTGAAGCTTTGTGGGCTTCCATCCCTTGGCCTGTCTCTAGTGTGAGGCAGTCATGTGGCTGGGCCCTTGGAGGCCTAGCCTGCTTCTCTCCAGTTAGGAAGTCCCTTCTAGAATGAGTCTGCTCTTCGCTAACCTGAGCTTCACTGAGTGGCATGAGCCATTGCACTCCTCCGTTTTCCAGGGATACAACCATGTGACCTTGTGAAGTGCTCAACACTCCGCCAAGATTCCAACTCTGGCTCTGCGCAAGTGGACAGCAATTACCCGAGGACTGAGCAAGTGAGTGAAGACCATTCCAATTTACCTCACATGCCCTGGACATAATAACATTTTCTCCCTCTGGCATTCTTTTTTTTTTTTTTTTTTATTCAGAAAATCTTCTGCAAAAGATGTGTTCGGAATCCTAGTTCCATCTTTTAAAAGCTCAGTTTCTGTGAAATATGAATTTAGCTTGTTATCTTGCTTAATTGGTTTCTGCTTATTGTTCATTTGAAATTTTCTACATTTTAACTTTTATGGGAACCAATACTCTGTTTTAGTTACTCTTCTGTTGTGATGAAGCACTGTGATCACAGAAGGCTCAGCAGTTCTATCCTCAACCACAAGACATGAGACTGTAAATCCTTAAAACCAGCCCATATGACGTACTTCCTCAATCAAGGCTCCACTTCCTGGAGGCTCCATAGCCAGCTGAGGACCAAGTGTTCAAACACCTGAGGCTACAGGGACCACTTCTCACTCAAACCTGATGCAGTGTTCCGGCCTCCACGTCCATGCACACACACACACACACACACACACACACACACACACACACACACACACACACAGCATAGCCTGGGAATTGTATGTAGACCAGGGGAATAGCTTCTTAGAGCAAGGTATCTAATAGCCTCCCATCCACACATTTTTGCTGAGTTCTTCCGCCAAACCACTGACAACCCTCCGACCTTGAAAGGAAGGCAGTCCTCCTCACAACAAAATTCACCTTCTCAACCACATGTTTGCTTGGCTGGTGGGATTCCCCACTGACATTTGGCCAAACTCCACCAGTGGTCCAATTATAAGCCATGCTGGAAAGCTGTCTAAATTCTACCTGCCTCTTTACTCTCAGACTCCTCCAGACAAATGCTCAAGGCTTCCCCATGCTCTCACTCCATCGCCAAGGTGTCACACTCAGCCCCTAGGTTAGAAGCCTAGAACTTAAGGCTCTGAGGTGAAGAAGGGGTGATTTGGAAGGACATCTGGAACTCATGTTCAGCTAGGGACTGAGAGCCACCTGCATATCAAATTTTGTTCAGTATCTTCCTCCCTCAAGTGATAACCCCAGTTTCTGATGCATGGGGTTTTCCTGAAAAGTCTCTGCTGGAGAATGTGGTCTCCAGATGCACAAAGACCCTTTAATTATTTTATTGAAGTGTTTTGTGTGTACAGGTCTGTCTGAATGTATGCCACGTGTGTGCAAGGTGTTAGTGGAGGCCAGGAGAGGGCATCAGGTTGCCTGGATCTGGAGTTGTAGGCAGTTGTAAACTGCCTGACCTGGGACTGTGGAACAAGTAAAGTCCTGTGAAGGAGCAGGAACTGCTGAGCCATCTCTCCGCCCCAATAAAGATCCTGAGATAGAGGCAGAGAACAAGGTGTGGGGTTGTCTTTCAAGCATGATGCCCTCCTTCCGCACTTTCTCCCTGGGTTACAGAGACCAATGTGGTGCAGGGTCAGGGAACCTGATGTTCTATTTTTCTCGATATGTAAAGGGAACACCACAGGGAAATCTTTGGGGAAGCAAATGGTAATTATGTCCAAATGATAAAATAAAATTGTTTGTGAAATGATAACGCTCTTCAGGAGAGAAGAAGGGGGCATTCTGTGGCTTCGTTTTTGAAAGCAATACAGCCTGGATGAGAAGCAGCTCAAAGCCTCCATTCTAAGTGGATGGAAAGGGACAGTGTCACTCCCCAGCCAGGGTACCACCTAGAGCATCAGGAGCATGGGGCCCAGATCCCACAGCTGAACTGATAGATGGAAAGAGTGTGTCACCTCCGGGGATAAATATTGGAGCTTCATGGCGTAGAAGATATTTAAATGTAGATGAGCCAAGAATACAAAAACAAAAAAAAATTAATGCCTATGAAATTTCACTTCTCAATAACTCTGGTTCTGTCAAAGTCAAGGCTGGTGAAGCAAGCTAGGCTGTGACTTGTTCTCTGAGGTGAACAGACAGAAACTGGCAAGTAAAGATGAAGCTGTTCAGGATTTTACTAAAAACGGATGTACACATTGCTGAGGGGCACAACATTGCACAGTGGTGTCCTCCCTCCCTCTCTCCCTTTCCTCCTCCCCACCTCCCTCCATTCCTTTCTTCCTTTCCTTTTAAGTAATTTTCTTAAAAATAGTCTGACATGGGCTTTGAGAGGAATTAAAATTGCCAATCGGTGAAACATCAAATACGAAGAGTCTAAGAGGCTTCCTGGAGAAAGCACAGCAGAGGAGAGCTGTCCCCAGAGCCATTCTGAAAGAATGTCTGCTTCAGCAACTGTCCAGAGAACTATCATTTGTATCAAGAGTGGACCTTCCCATCAAGGTGCAAAGAGATAGATGTCATTGTCTCAGGATGCCCACAAATATTCACTGACTCTCTCATACCCCACATTTCCCCCCAACATGAATTTGAAGTTCCAATACTGACAAAATGACACAGTCTATTCCTAAAATATACCCTATCGGTATTTACCATGCAAATGCCAAGAAATGATTATTTAGTGGCTGGAAGACCCATACAGAGGTGCTGGCCAAATGAAGTCATCAGTCTGATTCATTTGAGAGGTTGATTCTTATTATTAAAGCAACAAGAAATTCATGGAAGAAGTCACATTTACATGGAAATTTAGAGAGTCTGAGGAGATGGTTTCATGGGTTAAAAATGCCTCCTGTACACATGAGAGGACTGGAGTTCAAATCTCCCACACCCAGGTAAATTCCAAGTGGCAGGAACAGCATGCCTGGAATCCCAGGCAGGCCCAGGGCTGGCCTTGGACAGAGCCCCCTGACCAAGCCTGCTAGATAAGCTGGGTCAGCAAGTTCTACATTCAAGTGAGAGACCCTGCCTTGATATATACGGTAAGGAGAGACTGAGGAAGACACCGAATGTCAATCCCTGTCTTCTACACCCACATAACCCGCATGGGCACATACGCATAAAACTCACGCACAAAAGACATACAGTTACACTAAGGACTCTTTGCTTGCCTGTCTTCTTGAGCTCTCTTGATTTTTGCGGTGGTTGTGACTGAACCCAATTCCCACTGGCTAGATAAATGCTCTACTGCTGAGCTGTATCCCTGGCCCCCAAATTTAGAATTTCTACATAGAAAAAAAACTGTTAATAAGCCTGATTATTCTCAACTCCAGCATTAGCATACATATAAAGATGGCCCAGATATATAATTATGTATTAATGTCATTAAATATATTAAGCTGGGGCACATGAAGACCCCCCCTTCTCTCTGGAACCCTCTTGGGCCTGCACTCTGAGCAAGCCCTCCTTTGCAGAGCTGTTGTGGGATGATACTATGCATTTCTGCCTCTAAGGGATGCCAGGAGGAGAGCGTGCACACAGGGAGTGATGATGACACAGTCCTGTATCTGTCCGCATTCTCCACTTGGCCTGGCAGCCTGGGACGTCTCAGTGCAGATTTGATAAATGTATGAGTAAATGAAGTGACACCAGTGTCCAGAAATGTTATGTTGAGCCTGAAAAAACAGCGCAATGTTTTCAAAGCACTCTCTGTGGTCCGCGGTAACGAAAGGAGCTTAAGTTCTGACTGTCTTCAAATTCCAAGTTGCTCAGCTCATCTGAGCTTCTGTTTCCTCAAGTGCAAAAGAATGTGAATAATAAAAAACAGAGTCTGAGTTTATAGAATTCTTATATGTAGCCACTGAGATTGCAGGCGTGGAAACATTTGTCAAGGCACAAAACACTGCACCGTACAAAGTTGCGGGGTAAAGTGTCTTTATGGTACAGTGATTTCAATCACAGTATTGATTATCTAAAGATATTATTAGTTGGTTTCCTCGTTACTATGACAACAGGCCTGGCAAGAAGCAGCTTAAGGGGCTGAAGGGATAGCTCAGCCTATAAGTGCTGACTGCTCTTCCAGGGGCCCACAACAGGCAGCTCCCTACCATTAACCCCAGCTTCAGGGACACTAACATCTACTTCTGTCCCCTGTGAGCACCTGGCTTCATTCCCCCCCAACCCCCCCACACACAGATGTGCATGCACACACGGAATTTAAAAGTATGATTTAAGAGGCAGCGTGAAGGAGGAGGGGTTTCCTTGATGCTCAGGGCTGTGAGGCAGCGGGTTGCTCCACCTCTGCAGCCAGGAAGGAGAGTGTGGGTGAGAAGCATGGCACAGACCCAACGCCATTTTTCACAGTGTGATTATAAAATTCCTCCCTGAGGAGATGTGATGGTCTCTTCCTCCGCCTAACCTGGGCTGACCCTGCGGCACTCTTCTGCGTGAGGAAGGCAGTATGATTGGGATATGTTGGTTCTGCGTGCAGACCTCATGAATTCTCACAACTATCCCTCACTCTCTTGGAACCTTTCCTGTCCCAGGACTACCAGCCTGGATTACCTGCCAGAGGATAAGAGATTGCACAGCTGAGGGCCCAGCTGTCCAAGATCAGCCCGCAGCAGTCCAACAACAGCAGATTTCAGCTCCCCACCTATAATCAACTGCAGACATGAAACACCGTCAGCCCAGACTAGGAGGACCACCCAGAAGACAGCCAGAAGACAGCCAGCCTGACAAAACCTATAACAGCCACTGAGGTGGGGGTGGTTTGTTCTGTGAAATAATAGCTAATTCATGCTCCCCCATGAGTACACCTGGAGATATGTTCCGGAAGGCAGGGCCACACAGGCAGAAGGGGTGTGTGGTGTGGTGTGGTGTGGTATGTGTTTGTGTATGTGTATGTGTGTGTGTGTTGAATCATTAAGGGTATGTTTTTGCTTTTGTTTAGTTTCCTTCAGCTTTTCCAGAGACATTTGAGAAGCAGCTGCAGGCTGACCTCAGTGTGAGGGCTGGAAGCTGTCCCTGTTAGCAGGAAAACTGCCTCCATCCACAGCACGCCGGACACGGCTGCATTTCTGCTTCCAAGACACGTTTAAAGGGAAAGTAAGAAATGACTTCCTGGCCACTATCAAATCTCTCTTTATGTATGCCATTCCTTTCTAATATAGCTTCTGAAATCAACCTAACCTGTCTGACATTTAAAACTCAGCTGATGCAAGAAATCAGGAAAGTATTAGTTAGCAAAAGCAGACAGGGGAGAGAGAGATGAGGCGCTAGCTCATCAGAAGCTCATAAAACCATAAATGCATGAGGAATTTGCATTGAAAGTGGAAAGGGAAATGGAAAACAGATGAAAGGGCAGAGGTGTATGGAGATGGCTGAGTCAGTAAAGTACTTGCCCCACAAACATTAGCAGTTGACTTCAGAACCCTAGCACCCACGTAAAAAGGCTGGGTGTGGTAGCATGCACTTGTAGCCCCAGAAACCCCAGCATTGGGAGGCAGAGATAAAAGTGGTCCCTGGGGCTAGCTATCCAGCTAGTCTACCAATCAGCAAGCTCCCTGCTTACTAAGCAGCATTGTCTTGGAAGAAAACAAGACAGGGGTGATTGGTAAAGACACCTTATATCAACCTCTTGATTCCACATGAACAGGCATGCCACATGCATGGAACTAGAATGAACAAACACACACACACACACACACACACACACTAGCAGCATTGTTGTTCAGATAAGTCATTGAGACAAATGCCTGAGCTTAAAGTGGCGGGGCTGGTATCGAGCCATAGAAAATGCAAGTGATTTTTACAGCCTGCTCTGATGTGTACTAAGATCCATAGTGTTCAATAATTTAAACTTTGTTCTCCCGACAGTTCCAGGAACTAGGTATTATTAAAGTTAGGTTACAGATGAGGCTTGGGAAGACAAAGCGATTTTCCCCATGAAGGTTTTATAAGGTAGCTTCTTTTTGTTTGTTTGTTTTCAGAGCCAAGAGCAAAATCAGATCTGGAGAGTAGCAGAGAACTGGTCTTTCTACAACTGTTTGAACCCCGGACCTCAGCCGACACCACAGACTTTGCCTCTGAACCCAGCACTTGTCAGCAATGTTCTAAGAGTAATATGTATGCAGTAGTCTGAATTAGCCCCCATTTCTGTGGTGAACCCCTTTCTTGTCAGGTTAGTGGAGCACTGACCCCCTGCTGATGGGCACCCTCCTTCCTGATCACTTTTGTCCCCTTTGACTCCTGTCCTGGTTCTACCTTCTTCCAAATCTTCTGGGTGTCTGCATCTGTCCACAATCCTTTCACCTCTTAGCCCCCCCTCTTCCCCATCTCACTCAGAGCCACCCGTCCTGGACTTGACAACCTTAAGATAAAAACGACTCTGCCCTTACCCACCAACTCACAGGAAATGTGGGCAAGCGAAGTCCCCACTCTGAGAATGTTGGAGATGGAGATTGTATGTGAGCAACATCATGCAAGGCATAAGGTCAGATGCTCAGAAAGGGTCACAAAGAGCAAGCACAAATCCTCCATGAACATCTAATGGGGAGAGCAATTGTGGTTCCTGAACGTATTCCCTATGTGGGAATGCAGAGGCAAGAAGGCAGTCTGGCGTGGCATCCCTCAGGCCCTGTCTATCTTATTTCTTAGATACAGGGTCTCTCCTTGGCCTGGAGCCTATGGGTTATTCTAGGCTGGCTAGTCAGCAAATGTGTCCAGTTCCCCAGCTCTGGATTACAAATACGTGCCTGTGTACCAGATTGTTTTATAATGTGGGTGAACACGGGTTTCCTAATTGAGCCATCTCCCAGAGTTTTCCTTGGGTTCTTCTTCCTGCTGACCCTGTTCAAAAGGATCTGTCCTCTTGTATTTCCATCAGATAAGTCTTCTCTCTGATCCAGAGGTCATAAACCACTTTCACGAATCCATTGCCACCCTTGTCAAAGGCAGCCCTTCCTGAAACCTGGTACGAATGCCAACACTTTAATAAAGTCTTTTTCTGAGCCTCTAGTGGAAGTCATTACGGTCTGGCTCAGCATTTCTATGGCCTCTCTCCAAAGTATCTTTCAATCTAGCGTAGACATTACTCCAAATTCCTTTTGCAGCTAAGGGATCTGACATGATTGACAGCTGCCTTGTAATTCCATGTGTCATCACTTCAGAAATAAGTGGGAGAAGTAGCATCAGGGAGGAATATACTCTGTCTAGTGCAGCTCATGGAGCATGTATGTATGTGTGTGTGGTCTAGAGCTGGCATGTCTTGGGGCACAGAGTTCAGAGACAACTACAGATTCATATGGGAGCAGCTTGCTCAGCAGCCCAGTGTGGAGTATGCTTTTGAGCCACTGTTCCTGTTAGCTTCTTGTGAGCTCATAAGTATTTTATTTTAATTTTTTAAAGATTTATTTGTTTGTTATGTGTAAGTCTATGTGCCTATGGTCTTTATGTGTAGCATGTGAGTGCACTGTCCACAGAGATTAGAAGGCATTGGATCCCGAGACACTGGAGTTACAGTTTTGGTGAGTTGTCATGTGGGTGCTTGGAATTGAACTGGGTCTTCTGCCTAAACAACAAAATTTCTTAACCACTGAACCATCTTGCTAACCCTATATCAGTCGTTTTATTGACACAAGATGTCCCTGCAAGATAAGGAGCCACACTTGTAATTAGAACATGTGGTTTTACCACTATGAGCATTGTCTTAGCTCTTTTTCTCCCGAACACCATGGCCAGTAGCAACTTAAGGGAAAAAAATCATTTTGACTTGAGATTCAGCATCCATGATAGTTGGGGAAGCATGGCCTCAGGGAGATATGGTGGCAGGTGGTAGGGAAGGAAGCTGAGGGATCACACCTTAATCCCATACAGGAACCAGAAAGAACAGGAATGGGGGGGGGGTTGTAAACTCTGAACATCTGCTTCCAGTGACCTATTTCCTCTAGCACCGCAAACTGGAGGCTAAGTGCTCTGATGCATGAGCCTGTAGGGGGACATTTAAACCACCACAGACGACTGTCTACAGGGTCCTGTGTTTTAAATGCCATGTTGCAAAGCCTAACCCAAACAGCATCTTAACGTGTGGTAGGTGCAGTTCCTTTTCAGAAGCGTTTATCCTCACTTCTTTACTTCCACAGCGGAAACGCTTTTACTTGCACCGCTTGACGCAGGAAGTCACCCTACAGCTAGTTTGGGCTTCCATGGGTTGGGGTGCACTTTCCACAGTCTTGCAGTGTTGGGCTCAGCTATCCAGCTTGCTTTGCTTAATCAAGTATTAGTAGCTATGAGATGACAGAGACTTCAAATGCTCTTGTCCCCCTGCCATGTCCATCAGAATCCCTTCTCATGTTCGTCGGCTCACAGAAATGGGTAAGAACTTCACACAGAGCCATGCAAGGCAAGCCTAACCCAAGTATCCACTGAAGCTCTTCCGATTCCTGTATCCTGTAGAGGGAGTGATGCATGCTTGATACTTTGTGATTGACAGTGTCACAGTTTTGCCATGACAATAAATTATGTTTCTAGAAGACAAGAAAGGAAATTCTCCCTTCTAAAAAAGGTTTGCTGTATTAGAAACAGAAGGCACAACTTGTATCAAAAGTTAGACCCTGTCCCAACTCCTCTCTCTTCACACTTGACTTCTTTGAGAATTACAAACTCTCGCCACTCCCACCTAGAGTTCCCCTGAACTCACTGTATAGTTGAGAACGACCTTGAACTCCCGATCCTCCTGAGAAGTCTGCATCTCTACCTAACAGGCTACATTTCTTTTTTTAATTTCCATGGCAGCAGACATTACTAGAGCTATAGGTGACTTAGAGCATTTCCTTTAGCACTTTAGACTTTACCCATAGGTTCTCTTCCTCTAGCCTCTTGTCTCCTTTGTTGTCACTTGACTTGAATCTTTCTGTGAGGAACAGTCCACTTTTGTCTCCTCCAAGCCCTAAACGTTTCCTTCAGCCCTACTCATTATGTTCCAGCAGCCAATGGACTGCACCAATCCTGAGTTCTTCTTAAAATGTCCTACATGGATGGGATGCCCAGAACCACCTCCCACAATGATGCCTTCAGCTTTGTTCTGCTGTCACTTTCCTCTGCTGACCATGTACCAGGCCAACCACACACAGACACACAGACACACACACACAATCTCAGTGGTCAATATTTGTCCTCTCACTAAGCTACACACACTTAATAACTACCAAACTTCTTGCAGCTGTGATGGCTGTGGCTTTAGTAATCACTCTGAAATCATTTGAGTTCTTGGAGGTTTTGATTTAAAGAATGCTATCTGGAATAATTTTGAGAAGCAAAGAGTAACCTTGATAATTTGATCTTGCACTGAATACTTGCATTGTTTTCAGAATTCTACTATACTCATTATGTTAAGAAGAAGAAGAAAAAAAAGAAGAAGAAGAAGAAGAAGAAGAAGCAGCAGCAAGAGGCTACAGATGCTAGAACCTAACCTATACTAACAGGAAAAGAAGACCATAATCATTGGATGAAGCAGAGAATAGGGAAGCTGCAGCCTCTCCTACTTTGGTTAGCAAGATTAGAAGCTGATTTCCCCTGCTGCCTTACTGGAAAAATCAATGGCTAGTAAAAATGTGAACAATATTAATTCAAACTGGCCAAATAGGGATTAAACTTTACCATGTGGAACACAGCCCATAAAAATGTTTAGCAACTAGATTTCTTCTTCCAATTATGAAGGAGATAACACATAATTTTTCCTATAGGCATTAAAGGAAGAGCCTGCGAACACAGCCAGGATGTAAATCAAGTCCTACATGGGTGATTTATTTACCCACTTCAGAAGACCCAGGTTTCTAATGTCTACCTCTTTGCACATCATCCAGTGATGCTATATTATAGACTGCTATGAGAATTCTGAGCAGATTCCCAGGAGAAGGAGCTAGAGTCCATCCCAAGCTCCTTGTCAAGTTGTAGAGGTTATAGCTCAAGGCAATAGCACAGTGGGTAGTCAGAGAGCAGGAAGACCTCAGCTGGTCACCTCACACAAAAGGAGCCTGCTGTGGTGGCCCATGCCTAATCCTAATGCTGGGAAGGCAGAAACAAGTGAATCCCCAGGGTTCAAAGAGAGAACATGTCTCAGAGAACAAGAGAGATGGAATCTTGAGAAACGATGCACACATGTGTATGTTATACTATGTATTGGCCTAGTTGGCTCAATGTCCCAAGTTCAACTCCTGGAACTGTTAAAAGGTGACCTGTCTAAGAAATGTTCAAGGTTTATCTCTCTCAAACAATAACCAAAACCAGGACGGCAAACAGTTCTCCCAACAGAGTTAAAGCATGCAATTACAAATCCAAGGCATTTTCTCTGCCCAGACAGGAAGAAGTCATTTCTAAGATATGATTTGATGGAGTCTAGTGTTTTTGCTAAAACAAATCAGAGCACAGTTTTGCAACAGTTCTGTGAGACTGTATATTGTAACATTGTATATATTGTATAGTGTATATTGTACACTGTAACAAAACAAAAACTTCAGGATGGCTGCACAGCCAAGCCAGCTTTCTGAAGTCTAAAGAAGAGCTATTCCGTCATCTCTCATCTTTGTACATTTATAAAAGCAACAATTGTGTTCCTAAGCTCCCCTCCCCGTGAGCATTTTATTAGCAAAATTACGTGATTGGGGTAAAAGTCTAGGTACACGGAAGACATTGATGTTTGCTTTTTAAGATCAGGATTTCACTATGTAGCCCTAGGTGTCCTGAAACTTTTTATGTAGACCAGGCTGGCCTCAAACTCACAGAAATCTGCCTCCCTCTGCTTCCTAGGTGCTGTGATTAAAGGTGTGATATCACCGTGCTTGGATAAATGTGCATTTATTATTTGTCTGCGTGAACGTCTCTCAGACCCAGAGCTCAACAGTGCAGCTGCTCAAGCTAGCCTGTTCACACTGTGGGTCTTCTGCTTTTGCCTCCTGAGGGTAGGATTTTGGGCAACCTGCCACCTCTGCCTAAC
Source organism: Pachyuromys duprasi (assembly GCA_028658305.1). NCBI lineage: Eukaryota > Metazoa > Chordata > Mammalia > Rodentia > Muridae > Pachyuromys > Pachyuromys duprasi. The sequence continues at coordinate 7,084,694 of CM053749.1, forward strand.
TTTCACATGGTTGGTGGGAACGCCAGCACTGCTTCCTTAGCTGGTATCTTATCCTCTGGGGCTCTCCAGCTAGAGCTGGAGTTTTGAGCCTGTGTTTTGAGACTGGCCTGAAAGTCGCTGAAGACAGTAGGCCATCTCATTACTGAGCCCTAGGGATTTGCTTCTCAACCTCCTCAGTGTTGAAAGCATATGCCACCATGGCTGGCTTCTCTACGTGGCTTCTGGAGATCAAACTGAAGTCCTCTGACTTGCATGCCAAGTACTTCACTGACTGAACCATCGTATGAAGCCCTTCCTTCATATTTTTGTTTGGGTAGCTTTCGAGACAGAAGTCTTATTCCATCTAGGTTGGCCTTGAACATCATACATATTCAAGACTAGTCTCAAAGTCCTGATCACCCTACCTCCATATCCAGAGTACTAGAATGTCACCTGATTTCCTTATGCTCTTTTTTACAAACTTTACCTTTTATTTTTAGTTATGTATATATGTAAGTGTCTGTGTGTGGGTTTGAGTTTGTGCATGTGAGTACAGTTTCCCACAGAGGCCAGAAGAGGGACTTGGATCTTCTAGAATTGAAATTACACATGGTTATGAGCAACCGAACTTGGATTCAGGGAATTGGACTCTGGTCCTTGGCAAGAGCATTAAGCTCTCTTAACTGCTGAGCCATCTTTCTAGCCACTGCTTTCGCTACATTCTTAATGAAACTGTACAGATGAAGTAAAGCTAAGGAATTTCTCAGGCCGTTCAGGGCCACTGCTGGTGAACGGCAGGCACACTGGGGTACCCATTAATCTCTAGAGATAGTAACTTAAGCTCTACAAAAAAATCTTAACAAAGTACCATTTAAAAAAAGACAAGAAGACTAAAAAGTTCAAAATACATATGCAAAAATTAAAAACAACTTCCATGAGGCTAGAGAGACAGCTTTGTGGTCAAGAGCACTTACTGCTCTTGTAGAGGAGCCAGGTTTGTGTTCCAGGGCCCACATGGTGATTCACAACTCCAGGTCTAGAGGGTCCAATGCCCTCTTCTGCAATCACCGTACACATAGATACTCATGGTTAAAAATCTTACACACAAAAAATAAGTGAATAAACCTAATTTAAAAAATTTTAAATGCATCATACTTTAATAAGCCACTTTACAAAAGAACAATAGCATAAAGGTAGTTTGGGTTGATTATAGATTACATTATGAAATTATATCCTTCAAACACCCATTGTTCCTGACCCCCAAACCAGAAACAAAAATCCCTAGAATGGATTGGGTATCCAGAAATAAAATCAAGTATTTCTTTAAAATTCAATACACAAATAACACTGACTATGGTATTATGGGAAGAATCTAATACATTGAATTGTAATATCTGTGCACAAATTTGGGGAAATAAGTAGATTGCGTTAATATTTTACTCTGTACACAAAAAATACCCTCCACACAGATGAAGGACTTAAACACAGAATATTGACTGATGGGAAAGTCAGCGGGAGATGGATTAGAATATTTATCAGGTTCATGAAACAAGAGTAACTTCAGCTTTGAAGCCTTGGAATAAATCATGAGGAAAAAGACTGACAGATTTGAATATATAAAAAATTTAAAACTTCTGTACAGAGGGGAAAAAAATCCAACAAGACTGAAATAAAAAAGGCATTGTGATGAGGGCAACATTTGCATGCCAGGTGACAAACAGAGTTTTCAAACCCAAGCCGTGTACACCCTCGTTCAAACTTATCAGGAAAATATACGATTTCAAAATACAAATATGTAAAATATGAGAGAGCAAAACACATTGAGAGACAAATTCCATTAGGAGGGGAAACAAGAAAATCACTGGGCCTCCAAAAATGAATACAATATACAGTAAAGCCGACCCAAGACAGTATCTCCTCCCTATTCTAAGTAACGCCCCACTGTCCTCCAGTGATTCCTGGTGTAGCCACAGATATGTGGAAGGCTGTGTACTCTCTTTTGACTTTCATAATTGTAAATGGCTCCCAATTTCTTAAGAATTAATAGCGTAAGGGCTGTAAATATGGCTTAGTGGTTAAGAACACACACTGCTCTTGACCTGAGTTTGGTTCCTTGCATCCATGCCTGGCACATCACAACTTCCTTTACTCCAGATCAAGGGAACTCAGTTTCCTCTACTGCATATGCACACACACACACACACACACACACACACACACAATTAAAAATACAAAAACATCTTAGAATAATTCATAACATAGAGGCACAACCAGGCTCAAAAGCCATACAAATCCAGCAATCAGCAACTGCATTTGAGGAAGTCTGCATTGTGTAAGTAGTAAAAATCAAAGTGGATGTGCGGATTCCACGACTGAAGGCTGGGGATTTAGCTGATTTGGCAAAGTATGGCTCGCATACACCAGGCCTTGGCTTTGACGCCCAGCAGTGCATAAGCTGGATATGCCACCACCTATAACTCTGGTACTGGGAAGGTGGAGAGGCAGGAGGATCAGAACTCGATTGTCTTCTTTTCCTGCACACCAAGGCTGAAGCCCTCTGAGACACATGAGACCCAGACTCAAAGGAACAAGGGTGGCGGCTCAAGCCTTTAATCCTAGCACTCAGGCAGATACGTGGTCCTGAGGCCAGCCTGGATTACATTGATATTTCCAGGTGATTAAGCTACATAGTGAGACCCTGACCCCCCCCAAGAAAAAAGAAAGGTAGAAAGGTGGGGGCCAGCATGAAGATGTTCATCAATGATTGTTTACAGCGTCCAAATACCTGAGGCATGCAAACACCCACAGTTGTCACGTCTGTGTGGAATTTGTCAGCTATAACTGTGTGTTTTGTAGATTATAGCACGCTGTTATACAGTGTTCACAGTTTTTTCTTCTCTAGGGTTTCATCTGATAGAATGGATAGAGATAGATAGATAGATAGATAGATAGATAGATAGATAGATAGATAGATAGATAGATGGATGAGAGATAAACGATAGCTCGATAGGTGATAGATGATGGATGGATAGGTGATAGACAGATGAGAGATTGATGATAGATAGATAGGCAGATAGGAAGATTGATCGATAGGCAGACAGATAGACTGACTGATTGATTGATTGATTGATTAATGATAAATAGATACCTACAAAGGGACAGACAGATGGCCAGATAGATGAATACAGAGATAGATAGATAGATAGATAGATAGATAGATAGATAGATAGATAGATAGATAGATAGATAGATAGGTACATAGATAGATGATAGATAGATAGATGAGAGTAGTGAAGGAGGTTGAGGGGGACAAACCAGGAAAAGGAAATCACATCACTATTGCCATTTACACGTTGTCCAAGACTGGGCATGTCTCCTAGTTTTGGCGAACAGTGTATGAGAGAAGAAAGGAGGAGCACTTGGGAAGGAGAAGAAGAGAAGTTAGCGGTGGGGCGGCAGCAGAGACTAGACAGGAGTACAGGAGCGGGAGGCAGCCGCGGGAAGCAGCCCTAAGGCAAACGCAGACTAGTTAGCCACAGAGACAGGGACATGGCTTTCTCTAGTACAGGGGAGCACAGAGACACAAACACACATTTGAAAGGAAGAGAAGGAGAAAGCTTGTCCTTTGGGAATTCCCTCCACTCCCTCCCTGGGCAGTCCTAGTGGCCATTACCTTACAATTCTGTACATTCTCTCTGGTCATCCACCCTGAGTGTCAATTCCCATCCAGGAATAAAGCAATAAGCAGAGTGGCCAGCAGGGGGCAGCTTTGGAACCTGCAAAGGAGCTTCAAAGATAATTGGGGAACTTTTTTCCTCCCCTTTAGCACAGAGTCCATTCTTAATTCTGCAACAATAAATCCTCATCGTGTCCAGTGCAATTTCTTTAATGGCTGTGTTGTGGGTATGAATTTTCCCTGTAAACTCAGGTGCTCAAGAAATGTCACAGTACTTTATTTCTTCTAAATAGAAATTAAATCCAAGTCACGCCACTGTCCTAAAAGACCAGGCAGAAAGTCCATCCTCAGTAAGAAGTATGGTTCCTCTGGCACCTTGGGGTCCTTCAGTGGCCTCACCTAGGGCTTAAAGTGACCTCTCACTCTGCGGTGCTTGACCCCTGCAGCCCTGCCTCCCTTGGACCTGTCTCCGCACTCCTTGCTCTAAGTAGCTTCCCAAGTTCACCCCAGGCGTTGGAAATACGCCAGAAAAGAGAAAGTCTTCAGGCCACGAAAACCTTAGGAGAAGTGAGGAGCCTGGAAACCCCATGTCATCCAGGAATGCAGAAATGACAAGGTGCATGCAGGGTCTTACTTGCACAGTCAGTCCAGACACAGATTTGCGGCCCTAACAGAGCCCAATTCTACCTCTGGTTTGTAGGTCTAATAGAGAGACAGAGGTTTTCCTTCTTGGTAGATTTTGCAGGAATTCCTGGGGGTGAATGGTTTGTTGGGACTGACCACCACATGAGTCCCTTTGGGGGAACAGACAAAAGAGAATCCTGTGGGGATAATAATAATAATGTAAAAGTATTTATGAGAACTCCAGGATTCAAGGACTGGGGGGGGAGGGGGGTGCTGGTTGGTACTTTCTTAGCATGCAAAGTATCCTGGGCTTGATCTGCAGTGTCGTATAAAATAAAGTGGATGGGGACACACACACACACACACAAGGTAGGAGCCACTGAGAAAGGCACCAGAGCTTGATCTCTCCTCTCTGCATGGACACACACACACATGCATGTAGCCTGCCCCCCACCCCAGTCTGTGAACACATACAAACACAAGATACATCTAAATGAAATAAAATAAAAAGTAAATAAAACCAATGTCAACATTAGATTCTCCTTAAATGTAAAGCCATATAAATTGGATTTTTTTGGAAATGTATCATCAATTGTGTACCACAAGATTTTCAAAAGGACTTTGTTTTTTAAATTATTAAAAATAAATAATGCCTGGGGCTGGAGAGATGTCTCAGAAGTTCAGAGCACAGGCTGCTCTTGCAGAGAACCCAGGTTTAATTTATAGCACCCACAGATTGGCTCACAACTGTCTGTAACTCCAATTCTGTGAAATCCAATGCCCTTTCCTGGCTTTCACTGGCACCATGCAAGCACATAATGCACAGACATGCACACAAACAAAGCACTAATGCACATAAAATAAAATAGTTAAAAGAAAGAAAACCTGTTCTGTCTTGAAATAAATAAATATTTTTAGTTCACAACCTGAAAGTGAGTGTCTGGGTACCCCATGATCACAGATCATAATTGTGTGAAAATCAGAACCAGAATTCTCAAAAACAGGAAATGTACAGGTTCTCTTGGACACACCTGCACATGTGCACGTGCATGCATGCGAGAAGACACTAACACACCCAGAAGGTGGTCTACAAAATGTCACTGGCAGACTGAAGAAAGGAGGCTTAGTGATTGAAATATAAAGGTAGACCATGAATCAAGCCCTGAATGGGGCATGCCAAGGACCTGAAGACCTGTCTACAGTACCAGGAAGTGGCCTGTCTTCACATCTGTGGGGCTGCCCAGTTCAGGCACCCACTCTAGAAGCCTGTTGAGGCAACACAGATTCTCTCAAAGGATATCTGGAATCATCTGTCAAATGATATCCATAACCAAGCAACAAGACAACAACTGTGTCAGGGAGGATCCAAAAAACCCGATTCTTTTATGACTGAAAAGAAGGGACAGTCAGACACAGCCAGCCTTAGTTACAAATCTGCAGCAAATCAGAGCAAGTTGTCATGACCTCACAGGAGGGCAAAGGAAGGTGTGTTAACTCCTTGCAACAATGTTAGCATTTTGTGAATGGGATATAGACTTTGTAAGTGAAATATCCACAAAAACATTTTATCAGCACACCAAGGATATGGCCAGAAAAGGTCATGGGATTTTTCTGGGGCCTGCTTCTGGTTTGTCTGTGTATTTTATTCCTAATTTTCTGTCATCAACTGGTTACTCTGGGGCAGCACCTAACGAACACACAGGCAAAAACTTACTATACATAGACCTTGGAGTCTACCATCCATTCTCGGCCTAGACATGCACACAGGTTTTTTTTTTTATATACGATTAATATCTGTGATGGTTCATCACTATTGTCAACTTGATGGGGCTAAGAGTCACCATGGAAACAAATCTCTGAGCACCTCTGTGAAGAGGTTTTTAGATTAGATTAATTGAGGTGGGAAGGCAGATGTCCTGTGGGTGGTATCACCCCATGGACTAGGATTCCAGACTGCACAAAATGCAGCAAGACAGTAGATGCAACGTGACTGGCTGCTCCTCCCCCTTCCTGCGGATACAAATGTGACCACTGCCCTCCACTTCTGCCACCATTGCTCCCATACCGTGTGGACAGTGTCCTCTTGAGCTGTAAGCCCAAATGAAACCTTCCATCCTGAAACTGCTTCCTGTCACAGATTTTGTCATAGCAAAAGGAGAAGTAACCAGTAAATTTCTCCTCCCCCACATAAATAGATATAGGTAGATACATACATACACAGATACAAATACATAGATAGATAGATACCTAGATATCACTATATATGAACATAATTTTTCAAAATGTGCATGCTATAGTAGCTGATTTGGAAACTGTTTTTCTCAATTAGCGATGTATTTTAATTGTCTAAACACTGAATTTGCCTATAAGTTATGTACTAATATTTAACTAGTTCCTTAGAGTTTGGCTATTTAGTTACTTCCTAGCCTTTTGTTATTTTGAATGACTGTGAATCTCAGAGTATCTTTTCACTCCTCACAACTCTCTTGCTATTTAAAAAAAAACATTTTTAAGGTTGGAATTGCTAAAACAAAATGTATGTGCAATTAAGGTTTCCCTGTGTTTTCTGTCACTCCAGTAAAACAGCACATTTATGTACACACGGGAAGCTTAGGGAACAGGCTGGGGACATGCTTCAGCCATTAACATGCTTGTTCTGCCTGGGGACCTGAATTTCAAGTGCCAGAATTCACATGAGCAATCCAAGTGTGATGGCAGGTGCCTCCAGTCCTAGCACGGGGGAGGTACAGGTAGAAGTATATGGATTCGCAGAGTAAGCCTAGCCTAACTGTGAGGAACCTTGTGTCAAAAAACTTGATGGAGAGTGATGGAGGAAGAGTGACACAGAGCTCCGGCGTGCACATGCACACATGGGTATATGTACACACACCCATGCATACAATAAAGGAAAGGCCCAAAGGACTCAGCTGACACTCAATTTCAGACAGCAATATGCAAAATGACATGTAAGTGTACATCTGTGTGCAGATGTATGTAAGCATATGTTGGGGGGGGGGGGTAGGAGTCAACCCTGGGTGTCAGTTCCCACTTTTTAATCTTTATCTTCTTTTTAAAAAACCTCATCATTAACAGGATCTCTCACTGGCCTGGGACTCTCTACATGGTCTGGCCTGCAGGCCCCAGGGATCCCTTTGTCTCTGCCCTTCCAGTGTCGAGAAGACAAGTGCTTGCCACCACCACCCTTGGCTCTTTTTCCAACTTGAGTTTGGGGAACCCTGTTCAGGTCCCCATGCTTGCACACAATCAGCTTACTGGCTGAGCTCTCTCCCTAACTCCTCTATGACCATTTATTACATTTATTCATGTGTGTGTGTGTGTGTGTCTGTGTGTGTGTGTGTGTGTACTTATCTATGTACATTCCATGGTGTACCAATGGAAGTCATAGGATGACTTACAGGATTCAGTTCAATTTTTCAACCATGTGGGGCCCAGGGATAGAAAGAAGTTGCATCACCAGTTTGGACCACAATCACCTTTGCCCACTGAGCCATCTCACCAGCCCCTGTGCCCATTTTTTTCCCATAGATACTGTTTTTGACTTCATGTAAAGCAAGAGAAACAAACTTATGTGCTATTTTGAGAATGTTGTCACCAATGCTGGTCCATCCTTATTACTTTCTAGACAGGTATCACCTATTTGTAGCCTTTTGCCTTTGTGTCCAGAACACACTCACTGTGTGATTCAGAGCATGGAGAGGAATTTTATCAAGTCCAGGCATCTTTTGAAGCTGCCATGCACAGTATTGATATGATATGCAGAAACATATACCTAATTACTAACCATTTTGTTTTTTCATTGCATATAAGATCTCATCTATTCCTTACAGAACTACATGTGTTGGCTTTCTACTTTGGGAGAACAAGGGGAATGTTAGTATTTCTTATGAATAGTGGTCATTGGTTTGGTGGGGTTGACAGCTGATGCTCCTGAGAGTGGGGACCAGTTCCCCAGTCCTGAAGCAGGACAATGCTAACACAGCAGGATGTGCTGGGAGGCAAAAAAAAAAGAGAGAGAAAGATGATGCCAGGAGCCAAAGAGACAGACACAGTCTCTGCAGGAAAGTCAGGAAGGCCTGAGCTGTTGTCATGCCTGGAGAGATCAGAAAGAGACCATCTGTAGAGGACACCTGAAAACAAATCACAGCAACATAAAGACTGAACACAACACCACAGAATGGCTGTCACAGCCCTGCGTTATCAGAAATAGTCTCCTATTCTTGCCAACACACACACACACACACACACACACACACACACACGCATCCTGTGATATGCCAGATTCATTTCTCCCTCCAGCTGCCAAATGAGACCATCACGCCAGTAGTTCTGTGACTTGTCAGCTCACCAGGTGAGTGCAACCAGAGGAGGAAAGCCAAAAACAACAAAAGCTTTTTTGCTTTATTTATTTGTTTGTAGTTCTCCACCTAAGACAAATGAGGAAATAAATTCTTAGTACGTGTTAAGTGAACACCATGTTATAAATCGAAAACTCACATTCTCACACTACAGTAAGCACACAACCAGAGAGATCAACAATGGGCACACAAGCCTCACTTCTCTCTTTCCACACTCATCCATAAACATTCATGCAGAGAGAGAACAGGACAACTAAGAGCTTAAGGCCACATGACAACTGTGGGCAGCATAGGCTTCACTAGCCAGAAACAGTCACGAACAAAAGGCATGATGTTACAGCAGGGAAAGGAAATGGGGGAATCTCAAAGGCAAAGAAGCATTTGTTCTTTTGTAAAAGACTTATTTTTACTTCCGTGTGTGTGTGTGTGTGTGAGAGAGAGAGAGAGAGAGAGAAAGAGAGAGCATTTGTGTTTTCTGTCGGTGTATGCTGTGTGAACATGAGTACCCACACAGGCCAGATGAGAGGGTGTATGAGAACTCCTGGAGTTACAGTAGTTGTGATTTGCCTAATGTAGGTGAACTCAGGTCCCATGGAAGAACAGCAAGTGCTCTTAACCACTGAGCCAACTCTCCAGCTACAGCAGCCAAGAAAAGTGGATACTAACTATTCCAGAAAAAAATATTGGCCATTGTTGGGAGTACACGAGAATGTCTTAATGTGTGTTTGATTTCCTGTGAAGGTGGGAAGCATAGAGCATAGGGATTCTCTGACATTGATGATGTATCTGTGATGTTTTAAATGAGAACTATTCCCCAGAGGCTCAGGTATTTGAACACATGTCCTGAAGTTATGAAAGTTACTGGACTTTTAGGAAGGCAGAGTCTTGGTGGAGGAAGTATGTCACTAGGGACGGGCTTTGCGAGCCTAGACCTCACTCCATCTGTCATTTGCTCTCTCTGCTTCCTGTGTGTGGACAGAGACGTGATCTCTCACTTCCTGCTCTGGCCCCTCACTGCCATGCCCTCTCACCTTGATGGGCCTATGTCTGTAAGTTCCAGTCAGTTTTTTTCATAGCAACAAACAGTAAGTAGCACGAGATCCATTGCTGATTTCAAATTTTCTCAGTGTTGAAGAAAAGGAGAAGGAGGATAAAGCCAACCCTACATTCCTGGAAGCCAAGTAGTTAATAGTTCTCTTAATCTCTGTGCCGTGGCACCAAATCAAAGAAACACAAACATCACATTCTATATAAATTCTCTTAGCAACCAAAACAAAGATTTTCAGATCTGTGACCATCTTTCTCAACTCAAAGGCTGCTTCTCTTCTGGCTCTGCCCAATAACCTCAGTCTCCAGCCATCGAAGTGAAGAATTCCCCTGTAATCAGCAGCCAGCTTCCCACCCTCTACTGTTCCTACGTCCCTTGCCGTCTGAAGTGTATTCTCACAGCACTTTCCTATTTACGTCCTGTGACAAAACAGCAGACAGATCTCAAGACCTCATTGTTGCCATGAGAGGTGAGGGTATGGCAAAGCCAAGACATGGACTTCTAGCCATCTACGTTTCTAAAACCACTCTTTCTTCCTATAACCAAACTGGGGATAATCAGCAACTTCGGAGAGGGAGGATTTCTTTTGGCTCACGGTTTGGGGCTACAGTGGAAGAGTCATGGCAGAAGGCTCATGAGTCAGCCCCCTTACACTGCACTCACGGTTGGGAGTTGGAGAGAGATCTGTTTGAGGCTCGGCTCGGCTCGGCTCACTTTTTCCTTTCCATTTTTCTGGACCCCTTGCCCAAGGAATGGTGCTGTTCATATTTAGGGTGGGTCTTCCTCCTCAGGCAGACCTTTCTGGAAATGCCCCTATAGACCCATCCACGGATGCATCCCACCAATGCCTTAGGTGTTCCTTAATCCAGTCAAGTTAAAAGTTAAAATTGAACACCACTCTCCTTGAGCTCAGGTTTGATAGGAGACAGCATGTGTTCATATTGTGTGTCACAGTACAGGAGTCATAAATATGTCTGGATGAAGAGAAATAGGTGAGATGGTCTTGCCATCGGGTAAGGCCACAGAGGGCCAGAGCTCAAAGGCAATAAAGATGCTTTCTGCCATCTCATATCCATCACCACTCCTTCATAACTTGGGGCATTCCCCTTCTCTGGACCCTCTGGGTGTTCACACACTGAACTTCCTCAGGACCTATTTCTTTCTAGTTGTTCCCTCCCTAGCACCTCTCTGTTGTTTAAGACCCTGCTCCAAACACACTGAAGCAGAGGTTTTTCCCTTCTGCTTTTGCTGCCAGCAAAAGGGTCTTCATCCCTCCTGTCTGTCTCTTTACCTGCAATCTCCCTGAACATGAACTTGTCAAGGTCATAGAGCAAGTTCTTTTGATATTTGTCTCTCTGGTGGTTAATACATCTAACCCTCAGTAAATGTTTACAGCTGCCTGCCTGGTAAGTCCTTCTCCTTTCCTTCGAAGGGCAAGTTGAAGGGCTATCAACTGTCAAAAGCTGTTTAAATAATTAGTGTTTTCTCTGGTGAGAGGAGGAGAGGGATTGCAAGTCAGAGCTTTTACGAGCTTGGATGGAGTCTTCTCTGCTTGCCTTGCGAGGACAGATGCAGCAGGAAGGGGTTGCCTAGTTTTAAAGATACCAACGCATCACAAATTCCCACATGTGTATATCATATGGCTTAAATTACCAAGTTAATTTTCAATATGCAGTGGGGCGTGGGGATAAGGGTTGTTGACTAATGAGACTTCGCAGTCGTTGGAAAGCTGGGTGAGAGGCAGGATTTATCTGGCAGAGCCGCGAGAGGGTCAGCTCCCCACAGCTGTGTGAAGCCTTTATCTGTTTTCAGTGCTGGGACTGTGACTCAGGGCTTTGAACCCACAGGGAAATGTTAGGCAAGTGCTTTACCATTGAGCTAGACCTCAAGCCCCATGAAGACACTTTCAAGCACACTTTGTTCCATTGAAGACCCAGGCCCAGCACCCTTTGTTTTGTTCCCGCAAGTCTCTTGGGTGTGTGCTGCCGGCTTTTCTGGTAAAGAGAATTGGGTGTTGCTCACTGGGCACTGACACAGGGTCGATGAGGAGTCAGATGCGAGGTAACTGAGGAATACAGCAGTCGGATATCAGCAGTGGTGTCTCTGGATAGGTCAGCACGCTCCTTTGTGGTTTAGAATCCTTGAAACTGCAGTTAACTTGTTCACTCTACAAACCACACATCATCACTTGCCTTGTGGCTCTGACATGACAGGTCATGGGGAGAAATACTCTACAAGAGAGGTACTGCCCACCACGATGTTAAAGAGAGTACTAGGGTTTTTGTTGCTGTGAAGAGACTACGACCGCAACAACTTTTATGTAGGAAAACTTTTAATTGGGACTTACAAATAAGGAGCTAGTTTAGCCCGTGTATCATCATAGCAGGAAGCATGGCAGTGTGTAGACAGACATGATGCAGAAGTAGCTGAGATTTCTATATCCTGATTGGCAGCCAGCAGGGAGAGAGTAAGCCATTGTGCCTCCCTTGGGCTTCTGAAAACCCCAAAGCCCACCCCTAATGACGTACTTCCTCCCAAAAGGCCACACCTCCTAATAGTGCCGTTCCCTGTGAGCCTATGGGGGCCACTTTCATTCAAACCGCAACTGAGGGCAGAAGGGTTCCCTCACCCCATGAACATACCACGAGTCTCATAAGCATTCATTAAAATGTTTTCAGAATCCACAACACAGAATCCAGTGGGATCCCCTTGCCCTTCCTGAAGTAGCCCACTCTAATCTCTCTTTGGGGTACTTGCTTTGCTAAATACACTTCCACTCAAATTCTCCCTGTGTCTGTCTGTCTGTCTCTCTCTCTTGTCTGTCCCTCTCTCTTCCTCTCCCTCTGCCTCTCTCTCTCTCTCCCTTCCCTCCTCCCGTCTCTCTCTTTCAATTGAGTTCTCTCCTTCAAGAACACAAGAAGCCCAAGACACCATCCCTGCAATAGCAGTATCGGATTTAGGTTTCTGCATGTGTTTTCAAGTGAGATGACAGGGTGCTGAGATGGCAATGTCCCTACGAAACTGAGGGCACAGCTCTGACTGTGAACCTGCAGCCAGTCAGAGGGAGGCAGTACTTCTAAGTCCACAATTATCTTGCACACAGCACAGCTGTCTTTTCCCTGTGTGTGTATTGAGGTGGTGAGTTAATGTGCTAGATGTAAACACAGCTTACAACTGTTGGCATGTCATCAGTTTCTACCAGTATGGGAGGCGCTTCTCTGTGTCTTCAGGAGGAGTTACACTCGGAGTTATCCACAGACCAATAGGCAGAGGGAACATTGAATCCATCTCATCAAAAGAGGAAAAACAAACCACTCATTACTCACCAAGCTAAGCTTTTTCCAGAATTCTGGTCCTTCTTCCATCTCTCTAAGACTTGGTGGAATGTACCAAAAGCAAATGTTGGTATATTCAGGCTGAGAATTAAAAAACAAAAAATGTTTTAATACCACAAGATTACCATAAGGATGTAATTAAACGAAGACTTTTAAATGGTATGCTAGTCTCTTCAGAGTCATCAAGTGAGTATAACTTATGACAAAGCCAGACTCTTGCAGAGTAGTTCTATAGGAATTCTGATAATACCCTACTGGAGTTTGGATCTAGAAGGTTCTCTTTCCTCTATATGAAGGGTGGGCTCAGACTAGAAAATATAACCTGACCTATGAGCTCAAAACTCAACACACTCACACACACACACACACAGACTAACACAGCCATTGTCGTCACACTATCACATGACGAATCTCCATCACCATTGAAGTGCAACGTAAGACAGGCCATGCCAAAGACCATCACAAGCCATGTACTCAAGCAGCATTGAGTACATGAGACGGATTCTCAAGTGAGATACAGTTCCTTGTTCTCAGAATCCATTACGAATGACATCCACCTTCCTCACCGGGTACTGGGAGTGACGGTTCTTGAGATGTCTTTGGTACTTTTCCTCTACAGATGTAGGTTGTAGCCAGTAACCAGCACTTACAGTTCTTACTCGTTCTCGGGTTGTCTGCACTCCTGCTCTGAAGTCTGTGGGACTTCACAAAGAATAAATAGCTAGTGTCTCCTATCTTAAGATCAAGACTGCGACCACATGGCGTTCTGCTGTCAGTGGATTCTAAGTCATCACTGAGAGCCTAGGGATGTTTCCAGCTTACCGAGACAACTTCTTGATCCACTCACCCTTTCATCTTTGAAATTTCTAACGTTCTCATTGGATTTGACAAAGAGAAAGAGTTACAAATCTTTAAACTACAGAGTAGTTTTTATAAAGGCAACGCTGTGCAATTCAACTCAATTTCCACACACCTTTATCACACGACAATGTTTTATAATGCAAATCTACAAGATTTACATTTTGACATCTGATTTATAATAGATTTGGTTCCTTTAGATAAATTGTGCTGAGCTTCTAAGTTCTTTGATCATTTAAAAAGAATATTTAAAAAACTAATCAAGAAGTGGAAGAAAAACACAGTTTGCTCTCATCATTTGCTTCTAGGAATTAACCGATAAACCATAGGCACTCCTCCCCTGGCATCAGTTATAAATGCATTAGCCTTCAGCTCCAAGCTCACCCTTGTCAGTGCTCTACAGTGATGGTGGTCGACCCTGTAAATATTTCCTTATTGTTGCCGGATTCAATATTGTGTCATAATCAGTGGGTGATGGAGAAATGTTAAAGGAAGAAGTGGCCCTTGGCAGCGCAGCACACTGTGCACATTTCCTGAGTCTGTGCAAAGTATGAGTTGTTCTCAATGGCACTGGGTATGCAGAAATAAGTATTTACTGCTTTAAGGACATCTCAGCAAAATGGCGGTTTTCCTTTCTGGCACACTGCCCAGGCAGCTTTGGAGGGTGGGAGCTATCACCAGCCAGACACTTTGTTCCAGTGACTTGACGGGTGCCTTCTGTGAGTAGTCTGAAGCTGCCCCAAAGCTATGCCCCCCTCCAGGGAGATGACTCCCCTCAGGATGCATAATATAGATTTCTAGTGAGTCTCGCCAAGGCGACATCTCAGTGAACTCTGCCTTCATGTCAGCCACACACTCTTTCCAAGTCATTCTGTCTCCCAGCTGTCAGGGACTGGCCTCTTCCTCCTCCCCTCCATCTCAGTTGGCCTGATGGCTCTCCATAGATCAGCTATACCTATATAGTTGTAGGAAATTATTTAATTCCTATAAAATCATCTCTCATGCCCCCAGGTCTCTTTGTATGTGTGTATGTATGTATGCATATGTACGTATGTATGTATGTGTGTGTATATATGTCTCATGTGTATAAATATAGATACATGCATGTACATATATGTGTACATGTGTGCATCTAGGTACCATATCTATCTATCCACCATCTCTCTCTATCTATATATACATTTCCTTCTGTTTATACATTTTATATCTTTCTCACTTCAAATTGCTGGGCCACTATTATTTTTCCCTTTTGAATGGACCTTACTACATCACCAATTCATTGTTATTTGCCTGAAAATACTATAAAACATGCCACAACAGCTTTATAGGAGTGTCAGACTGTCTAAGTCTCAAGTCAGGCCCCGGCTATTCTGTTTCCTTGTGCAACTTTCTATCTTTCAGCTATTGTGATAGTAATGTTTTCTGTGGCCCCCTCTCCTTGTACATTCGCTTTCGAATGGCCTGGCTCCGTGAAGTGACAGTTGACAAAGCGTAAAGCCCTTCTGACTTCACTAGAGGATGTTTGATCCTCCATTTGAAGATGGCATAAATTCACTGTAGTCATCTCCGAAACAAGTGAGTAGGAGAAAACGTCTTTGAATGTTCACAAAGAACATACTTGGGTTTTCTCCTATTTTGTTCCCTCAGTAGCTTCTGTTTCATGCCGCGGCTTCCTGCAAGAGCTTCAAAGCACTAATGACTGTCTGTAGAGCAAGAATAATGCATATCCCACTTACTTTTAATCTCTTTCATATATGAAAGCATGACCTCTGAACACCATAGTAGCACACTCAGTATAGATTATGTACAAACCATCATGTTCTAAAGGCTGAAAAGGGAAACCGGCCATGTAGTGAAGAGTGAGGGAAAATAGTTGCAACAAGTACACTGTCAGAATATGTTAAGGGCCATTGATGACAGCCTTCCATTATTTTCTGGTTTTTAAGGAAAAAAAAAAACAGGTGCGTTGTTATCAATACTAGGGAGAGTCATTGACAAACGAGTAGTCAATAGTTGTTGTTGTTAAATTGCTATAAAACTAAGTTACACATCTTTCTGATCAGAATAACAGTAACAGAAAGAAGGTAGCATTATGTATTTTGTCAAGTATAAACACAGACTCTGGAACACATATTAATATAATCAATTATGTAAATATAGAATGAAGGAGAAGCTGACAAGGCAGATTTGACATCATATTCCTAGGTTTTAAAAACAAGATTGTAGTACTAAAAACTGTTTAAAGATGGGGTCACAGATAAAGCTTAGGTTTTAGAATCACAAGGTTAGAATTCCAAACTCACCTGTGTGTATGTGTACGTGTGTGTGCACGCATGTGTAGACCACCAGAGGTCAACTTCAAGCATCACTTCCCAGGTAGGTACCTTCCACTTCTTATTTGAGACAGTGTTTCCCAGTGGTCTGGAATTTTCCAAGTAGGCTAGGCTGTCTTGGCCAATAAGCTTGAGGAATCCATCTACCTATACCTCCCTAGTGTTGACATTACAAGAATGTACCAGATACTTAACTTTTTACTTGAGTACTAAACATCAAAATCAAGTCCTCTTGCTTGCACAGAAAGCATGCTACTGGCCCAGCCATTTCCCCATCCCTTTACCAGGTTTTGGCTTATACAAATGCCAAAGGTTCTGGGTCTCTGCTTTCTACACTGTAATGTGGAGGTGATAGTCTCTGCACATAGGCTCAATTGGATGAGCAAAAAGAGAATTTATTTCCAGTGGTTGGTAGCATACCTGACATGGAGCAGGAGCCCTGTGAGGTTAATGACTATTCCTTGAGGCCACCCTGCTGGAAGGAAATGTCCTTTTCAAGTGGATGTACAGCCTCATTAAAATCTGCACTAGCTGAGACAAATCACAATGAACATTTCTGGATACCATATTTGAAAGGAAATCCTAAGATGTATAGAGTATCTAAAGAAGGTCAACAAAATTGCTTGGCATCAGGAGCAGAATTTCTGTGTTGCAGAAACGAGGGGGAGGGTGATTAGAATGAGACAATATGTCTGTTCCCAGAGACCCAGAGACTCATAAGGGGGTGAGGTGAGATGGGTAATCCGCAACGAGTGAGTGTCATCAAAGGAGAGATTTCCCATAGTGTAAGAAATGGACAGTGCATCAGTGGATGCCAGTGTCTTCAGAGGACTTAAAAATGGAAGGAATGAGCAGAGGGGAGAGTTCAATGGAGAGAAACTGAGCTCTGCTTTGCCATGGGCTTGTCCATATGCCGCGCTGGGGGTTGGGATCTCAGCTTCATTCCAGAGGCAGTGTGGAGTAACAATAGAGTGGCAGCCTAGATTTTGTAAAGCCATTCAAGCAGAGATGAGTGAGAGAGGAAAGGAGAGGACACTGCCAACCCTAGCAGTGACTGGCTCCAAACCAAACCAGAGGAGAAGACCAGATAAGCAGAAGGAAAAGGAGACAGGGAAAGGCACCGAGAGCTTTGCTTGGAATGATCATGGTTGTAGTAATCATGGTGCACATTCAAAGAAGAATGTGAACTTTTGGTAAGAAAAATGGCTATACTTTAGCTTCAGGGATGGCAAGTGAGTAAAGTGTGTGTGGAGTCTGGGGGAAACTCTGGGATACCCAAACACAAAAGTCAAGGGCGTAGCCAAATACAGTAATAACACAGGTCAAACCTAGATGGTAGAGCCTTTGGGGACACTGCTGACAGAATAAAGGACCAAGAACAAAAGAGTAGAAAAGAATATCCAAATTGTATTAGACAAAGAGGACCCCACACCAAAGCTGAAAAGAAAAAGTCAAGGACACCATTCTAGGTAAGAACTTCAAGATGGAGTGGGTAGCTGTGTAAAATATAATAGAAGCCTAAGAAGTCTCAGATTTTTGTAATTAGAGAGGTCACTGTGATTATGGCAAGCTGTGTGCGATAAGTTACCTAAGGTAAGCCACAGGTGCTTAGCACACATGGGAAGCAAGCATCCATGGGCAATAACATGGGAATTCAGAGCCATCTAGAAGAGGACGAACTCATGGGCCTTCCATAGCAGGAAGCTGTTCAAACACAATTTGATGACCTGTCACACAGGCTCTCTCGTGAGGCTTTCTTCCATCCTCAGGAGGTTGATAAGATGTCCTTCATGCCTCCAAATGTCTATGAATCCCAATAATATTTCCTAATGTAGAATTCAGGAACACAAAAAAACAAAAAGGTGAATAATTCAGACTCACCCACGAGACTGAAATGAAAAATATGAATGGGAGTCTAAGAAGGAGTATACCTCTAGGAAAATAACTATCAGATCTTAGATCTAACACAGGAAGAAAAAGACAGAGTTATGGTTTTCAGGGGAGTATGAATAATGCAGAATTCATTTGAAATTATAACTTTCAATCATCTTCAAGAAGATAGACATTACTGTAGCTCTTTTCAGGAAAAGACATTCAAGTGCTACATGTTCTGTTTTTCTATGCTCATTTAAAATTTCTAATGTTGTACTTGGTCTCCCTCTTTCTATTTCTCTCTCCCCCCCCCCTTTCCCTTCTCCCTGTCTCTGCCTACCTCTCTGTCTCCCTCATTTCCTCTCTCCCTCTCCCTGCCTTATTCTCCCTCTTCATTTTTTTATTAACTTAGCATTTACATGTGAAATCCAAGGTCTAATTCTACTTTATTTCTTGAAACAAAAATCAAGGGAGACAAATGTACAAAAGTCCTTTCAGCAGGGCTGGGATGCAGCCCAGTGGGGGAAGATGTGCTATGCCTGTGGACTCTGTTTCAATTCTCAGAGCCAGTAATGAAGACAAAAACCCAAAGCTCTGTAGCAGAAATTCTGAAAGGGTCATACAGGAAGCCTTCTATATTATAGGAGCCAGCTGGCGTCTACAAAAGTAAAAATTAAAAAAAACCCAAATTCATGGGTTTGGAGAGATGGGTCAGTTGTTAAGAGCGTGTACTTCTGCTGTAGAGGATCTGAGTTCAGTTTCCATCATCCACTTCAGGCAGTTCATAAAAACCTGCAATACTAGAACCATGGGATCTAACACCCTCTCTTGGCCTCTGCAGGTACTACACTCAGGTACCCACACATGGGCACACATGTACAGGCATAATTAAAAAATACAAATAAGTAAATCTTTAAAAACATACCCAGAGGCAAAGCTTGCCTAAAAATTAAAGCTTACCTTAACTTAAAACAATATGAATGTAATTCCCCATTACTAAGAGGCGCTAAGATGGCCACCCTCCCTTTCCAGGGCCTTAAGGAAGAAGTTACCCATGCTGTTTGAACCTGTCATCTTTTCTCCTCAGCACTTTCACTCTTATCTTTACAAAAACAAACAAAACCCCTATCATGTAGTTCCAAAGTGCACAGTGTTTTTCATGAACACTGTGGAAATAAAGCAACTCAAATTTGGGAAAATAAAAACTGATCCCCGTTTGCTGGTTCTCTTATGTGTGTGTAGATTCTCATAAGATATGGAGCCAGCCAAGAGATCCACCAACATGGCAATGGCTAAGGAATACAGGATACACTCACTCACGTGTAATAAATGAATGAAGTGACATTTGCAGGAGAAGTGTGTGGGACTGAAGACCAGGATGTTAAGTGAATGAGGGGCTCAGTGCTTTATCTTTCACAAACTACAGTCATCTGGGGAAAAGGAACCTCAGTTGGAGGCTTCCTCTACTTTGTTGGTCTATGTGGGGGTCAGGGGTGGCATTGTTTCAATGATGATGATGATGTGGGAGGACCCAGGCCACTGTGGGTAGTCCATCACCTAGGTAGATGGTCATGAGTTATATTAGAAAGCAGGCTGGGCGAGGCAGGAAGGCAACCCACCAAGCGCCAGTCAGTCCTCTGTGGCCTTTGCTTTAGTTCCTGCCCCCAGGTCCCTGCCTTGTCTTACCTCAATGATGGACTGGAATCTGTAAGCTGAAATAAACCCTTCCCTTTCACAGATGCTTTTGGTTTTATCACAACAACAGAGAAGCAAACTAGGATAGTGTAATAATCACTCTCTGCCACACTTGTTTTTGGGTTGCTTGTTTTTATGTGGTTGCTGGATATTAAACTCAGGTCGTCAGGCTTGGAAGGTAAGCACTTTACCAATGGAGCCTCCTCCCCTGTGCTCATTGAAGAATTTCATCTGTCTTATACAATAACTCCATTACAGCAATTGCTACATTGATGACTATATTTACACCCATTTGGAAGTATGTCTTACACACGTTTCTTTTCTGAAGACATTTAACTACTTGGTGCTTTCCACATGTCCCTTTCACTTCCCAGTGGAATATGAGCAGAGTGGGGACCTCTCTTATCTTAAATACCCCTGGAGGTTGAAACTGCTGGCGCACAGTAGCATCCAAAGTGTCTGCTGAATAAATGATTAGTACAGATTATCTTGACTTCTTATAAGCAGCACAAGTTCCTACAGTAGAATCTATAAGTGGTTTTACATCAAGTTAAAGATTGCAGTGAGGTTTAACAAGATCTAAGATAACCTTGCCCTTCACAGTTCTTAAAAGTTAGGAAGAAAAGGAGGGGCTGGAGAGATGGCTTACTGCTCAAGAGCACATACATACATAGTGCTCCAACAGAGGGCCTGAGTTCATCTCCATCACACACACAGTTAAGAACAGCATGTAACTCCAGCCCCATGAGATCTAACACCATCTTCTGGCCTCCTCAGGCAACTGCCCTCATGTTCACATATTTCCCACATGTCTGTGGGGGCACTGTTTTGTTGATAATTGATGTAGGAGGGCCTAGACCGCTAGGGATAGTCCAACCGCTAGGTTGCATGAGGTCATACATTGTATAAGAAAGCAGGTATATACATACACACACACACATATATATATACATACATATATATACATATATACATGTATATACATATATACATTGTACATGTGTGTATACATACATATATGTGTATACATATATGTATGTATGTATACACACATGTACAATCCAAATGAGACAGGGCTCCTTGGCTAGGGAGAAGCATCAATGGGTAAATGCTCTTTCTCAGCAAGCATGAGGACATGTGTTGGGATCCCTATTGCCCAGGTAAAAAGCCAGTCATGGCCTAGCATGACTGTAAGCTCAACATTGGGTGACAGGAAACAGGCAGATTCTGAGAGCTTGTAGAACAGTCAGTCTGCTTGAAAAAACAAGCTACTGGTCCAGTGAGAGACTCTTGCAAGAAGGTGGTGCAGTATAGAGAAAGACACCTGATCCCTTGCTCTGGCCTTCCATATGCGTGTGTCCACACTCATGCATATCACACACACACACACACACACACACACACACACATGGGGGGGGGGTGCTTACATTTCCTTATTTGATATTTTAACAAAATCATTCATCTTCAAAATCACCTGACTTCTTATAAAACAGCAAGAGAGCCAATATCTATAATGGAACATCCTGCTTCCCATTGCTCCAAAGTTCATACATGCTCATTATTTCATAAAAAGAGAGCACGTGTGCATGCTTTATACACCCTTAGTTGGTCTTGGATACAAAGGCACAGTTTTGAAACACAATCACTATGCCATCTCTGTATCGAGAAAGAGGTCATAATTTAGTCAGCATTATCTCTGCTAATTATTATTGAGCATTTTAATTTTCAACACTTAAAGACAAGTGCATTCTCTGTGAATCCAAGCAAGGAAAAAAATGTTCACTAATACAGTAAATTAACATAATGGACTGTATGAATTAAGCTAATGACTTGTTTCTTAGCCTGCAACAGAAAAACCAACACAATGCAACAGATTAGAAAATGACTGCTTTCATCACCGTTGACTGACAAGACCGAGCGCAATCGCACAATTACTTACTTCCATGAGCAGCCTGAATCCTTCTCTTTTCTTGATTTCACCTACCAGGTACCTAAAATTAGAATAATGTTATTTTTAAAATAAAAATATTGGTAATGTGCAATCTCAAAATACTGTGAACTTGACTCCCATAACCCGAAGCATGGCTTCTGGTGCAGAACTGACGGGGGTGGGGGGGATCCATGAGCCACAGGCAAAGTTACACATGGGGGCAGATGCCTCTGAAGACGTTGGGCCTCCCTCAGAGGCCATGTCTTACTGAGGAGATGAAGCCAAGCTCACATTCTAACACGAGCTTTAACTGTGGCGTGAAAAGTTAAGGTGAGCCACGTCATACCCAACTTCTCTTACATTTTATCGCAATTATTTATTTTATTTCATATATATGAGTGCTTTGCCTGCGTGCATATTTATGTGCCATGTGCATGCAGTTCCTGTGGAGTCCGGAAGAGGGAGTTATGAATAGCTGTGGAAAGCCATGTGGGTGTTGGGAACTGAGCCTGGTCTGTCTGCAAGTGCCCTTAACCATTGGGCCACCTCCAGCCCCACTCATATCCTTCTTTCTGTTTAAACAACTTTGCTAGATGACAAGGAACATTTTAGTATGTCACTTTTGCTTAGATTTTAAATTTTTGATCAAAGAGCATAAACTGATTGTTTCCATGGCTAGATCAGAGAAGAAAGGGATCAGTGATCAGTATCATGTCACATGTAAGGAGGTTTGGGTACAGGTAGGATGCTAACGATAGCTTATTGAATATAAAAAGCATCATTTCATCATAAACCAAGGACTTGGATACACAGGACTTGAGATATTATTGGAGTAGGAATACAATGACACTAACGGAGTGAATAACACAGCCTGACTCTTCTCCTGTGGCCTGGTTTTTATCTCCTCTTAAACAGGGACATTTTACAAGGTTCACTTCTAGGTAAAGAATTACAGGCAATCAATGACTACTCAGAGAGAGGTAGAATCTGTTTTCTATAGAGAGTACCTCCTCATAGGTTATCCAAGCCCAAGTAGTCAGAGCTAAACACATGTACACACAAGCAATGATAAATTAATTTGGTAGAGTGTGTGTGTGTGTGTGTGTGTGTATGTCTGTGTGTGTGTGAGAGAGAGAGAGAGACACTAACTGAATAAAGAGAGGTTATATTTGAGAAGGGGACACAAGAAGAGTTGGAGGAGTAGAAACAATGTAAGTATCATACTTGTGTATGAAATTCTCCATAAGAGTAAAAATTATAAATGTAATAACTTGAAATGTTTGACCTTGGAAACAACTGACTTGATCATGAACCTTAAAAAGCTCACCCAAATATATACAAGAAAATGTGCAAAACTTTGGAAAAAAAGTGTTTTCCAAGGAATTATTATAGTCTACTCTATAACAAAAAGGGGCACAGGAAGAAAGGAGGAAAGAAAGAAGGAAACAACACATTTACCAGTAAAAACTGGCTTCAAAGCTTCTGTCCTTACCATGTAGCCATGGCAACATGACCACAATATCAAATTCTATGCATTCAATTGCTTCTCGTGAACCTCTACCCCACCAAAATTTTTATTCTTGAGTCTCATTTGATTATTTCAAAGATCAGACTAATGCAGCTTTTTTTTTCTAGTGTGGAATTGTCACAAAAGTAAGAAAACCCTAGAGGCCATATTTTTATTTTTGTTTTAATCATTAAATTACTTGCTTTAGGCCATTCTAAAATACTAATTTTTATAAAATTTGGTCTCTTTCTCTTGTCAATTTTATTTATATAGCTTTTACTGAAGATATAACATTGATCCTTGCACACTGATATTATTTTTAAATATATAAAATCTTATTAAAATCTATCTGTATTAAGTAGTCAAATGGATCTTTTACTTTGAACAATCATGTTGTATGCACACAAACTGACTGACATTCTACATTCATATTCACAACCCTGAATATTGTTTTCAGTACATGGTATAAAGTAGCTGTTAAGTATTGTGAAATTTGGCACACAACAAAAGGTGATTCTAGTCATTAATAAGTATCAGATTGATACCAGTGGCAATCAAAATATGTTAATGAAAACACTGATACTGAACTGTGTTCCACACACAGTACTGGATACAAGCACAGTGGCACCAGGAGTAATGAGCATATGGTAGAATGGTAGAAAGCTGCTCTGTGGTCATCCTTTATGATTGAACAAACCATGTTTGTGATTCAGCTAGGAAAAAAAATTAATCATATGAACACACACAGAAAGGTACATATTATAGTTGGATACACATATACATGCACATGTATGTATGTGTACACATATTTACACATGTATTATAGCTACCTCCTTTTGTGTGTCTTCTCTTTATAATTACCAGAAACAACTTTACAATACAGAGACCAGAGTTTGAAGAATTGAAGTGAAGTGAAAGTTTCTGGTTTCTTTGGAAACTCAGTTGTGAATATGTTTTTTGTTGTTGTTGTTTTGGTCTCAAGTACGAGATGTAGGAATTTTTTTCCCTCCACAAAAAAACAAAAAACAAAAAAAACAACCAACCAAACAAAAAACAGTCCCCTCGGAAAACAGCCCCTGAGAAAAGGCATGTGATGTTTGTCAGCTAAAAACTGACTCACGGTTTTTGTGAGCTGGAAAACCCCTTGTGGTGGACTCTGAGAAGGGACAAATAGAAGCCCACAGACAGCAAGACAATGCTTTTTCATTGCTATGTTTTGCAACAGTTCTGCTCCTTCACTGGTCTTCACAGAGAGAAACGCTCAGAGAACTGTTCATGCTGCTTTGGTGGACTTGTGCCACCAGGCAGAATGTTGCTGCTTCTACTGAATCGGTAGTTCCGCTACTGCTTCATGTGTGGCTGCTGCTACTTTGCTATTTGACTAGACTTCCGGTATCCTGATGACTGAGTTTGGTAGTCCCAAAGAATCCAGCAGGATGAAGCTAAAAGGTCTACAGCCCCTTTCCCTACTAAGCTCCTACCTAAGGTCAGGAAGTATGTGTTTGAAAACCTAAGCCTACATTGAAGCATTCTGAGCTACCCTGAGTGTACACCTGTTGAAACGAGTGGACTCAAGCTCTATCAGTCAAGCCCTCTGCTGTAAATGACATATATCCAGGAGGTTCAAGAGCAAATCACTGAAACATAGATCATTTTATTCCATTTTCATCATTGTTTTATAAGAAATAAAGCCCAAGTAAGAGCTGGAGAGGTGGCTCAGCAGTTAAGAGCAGTTACTGAGTAATCATGAAGACCTGAATTCAGACCCCAGCATCCATGTAAGATGACAGATATCATACACATGCCTTTCGTTTCATCTCCAACAAAGCCAGAGACAGGAGGTTTGCTGTGCCTTGCTAACTGAGAAACTGAGAGCTCAGTTTTCAAAGAAAACTCTGCCTCAAAGTTATTGGGGTGGAGGGTGATAGAGGAGGGCACACAACACTCCTCTGATACCCCTGAGCACTAATAGGAATGTGCACTCCCCCAGCACATGTGCCCATACACTCATGGGCACACACACATATAAATGAATAAGTAAATCTCTTAAAAGTAAGGCAATAGTGAGCTGCATCCACATGAGCCACATGAAGAGATGAGTGGAGTGAATGTTAAGGGAGGCATCAAGACTGAATACTTGAAAGGGGGAAAAAGAGGGACAGCATAGGTTTCAGAGTCATTGCTCCCATTTTATGCCTTTGTGCAGTTTCCTAGGTGCAGTTTCATGTCTAGCTTCTATAAAGGAACTTGAAAGAAAGATGAAAGCACAACAGAGAGCAGACACAACCTCTACCTAGACCAGGGAAGATTTGAGAATCATTCTTTATCTCAATCCTCAAGACCGAAAAAAAGAAAGTGTAACCTGTTATACTCAGAATGCTGAACAATGGTTACCCCAGCCTCCAATGTCCTGAGACCCTGGCTAAAGCTTGCCCACCTGGAAAGGTGATGATTCCAGGTTAGAAACTGATAATGGGCTTCTGATCAACCTTGTGACTCCAGGCAAATCATGTAGGGTCCCTAAACCTGCCTCAGTTTCCCCATGCGTATAATGGAGATATGGACTCAAACTTGGAAAACCCTTGCCTGACATTATTACTGTTTGGCATTTGCTCTTGCTTTGTGTGTTTTCTTTTTAGAACACTCTGGTCATAGTGGTCTTCAAAACTAAGGCAAGACATTTCAGTTCTATTCTTCTTGTAGAGCTGTCCTGTCTGGGCCTGAGTACTCAATAATCGCATATTCTTGGCACTGCTGTATTACCTCACCAAGGTTCAGAGGACATCACAGAAGAGGGGAGGAAAGGCTGTAAGATATGGAGTACTGTGGAGTGCCTTCTATTCATGACACCACCATTGCACTGATAAACTCATAGCAGTTGTGATTACTTGCACACAATGGTACCTATCAACATTCCATAATGAGGAAGGGGGACCTGATGGGGTCCCTCTTCCCCAAGGATTCATAGGCAGTTAATAGCTGCTGGAGCAAGGAGACACATTTTCTTCAGTGGTGTCATCATGGGTATGTTGATTATATACCTGTAAATAACCTCCCTAAGTAAAGTTACTGGTTCACCAAACAGACCAACCAAAGGAAGTGAAAATAGACAGGGAATAATTGGGAAGAGAAAGGGAATTAGTGAAAATGGGAAGGGGACAAGAGAGGGTAATCAGAAATGAGTATGACCAGAATGGATGTATGAAGTTTTATAGTGAATTGTACTGTTATGTATAATTGATGTATACTAATAAAAACTTAAAAGAAATCCTCTAGCTTTGTTAACCGTGTAGAACAGGTCTTATATTGGGGACAGGTCACCCTGGAGTCCCTGTCAGAGTCTGTAAAGTGTAGCTAAGAACTGGGGACCAGGCTGCTGTCACAGTGAAAACTGAAGCCTAACGTCAGTGCTCTCAAACATAAATCCCGGCATACATGGCTAATGCTATTTCCATAAGGAGGACTTCCACTGTGAAAGTGCTTTAGCACTGCTGGGCGTAACAAGCTGGCACGTTAATTGCCAACAAGAAGCACTATGCCAGCATTAACTTACTCTGTCGTTTCACTTACTGAGGTGAATGACTACACAATGTCAACGAGAAACAAGGCTCCGTCCATCTTGTTAGCCAGCTGCACTCAACGTGTGAGAAAAGAGTCTTCCCATGCTCACAGGGCAGTCATTGTGACAGCATGCATCCCCAAAAGGGACGGGCAGAGAGCTAGTGCAAAGTCATTCTCTTCACGGGTCTGCCTCTCCCTATGGAGCGAGGCTATCTTTCCCCAAGGCCTTACAAAGTCTTCCTGTGTCTTATTGACTGAGTCACAAACCCAGCTCTGCACTGTTGGCAAAGCAAGATTCTCAGTTAGAACATTGCTCCCTCGGTGGCATCAAGTTCCTGCTGGCCAGAACCAAGAAAGAGTAGGTGTTGGGTGTCTCAGACTCATGGAAGCCTAATGAAGAATGTCTTTAGTTAAAGACCATCCCAGAGCCTTCTATATCGTCTTAGGCATTGGACCCCCCTGGGGAAGGGTAGAGAAGGACATATTTCCTAAGCAAGTTAGACCTTGGCAATGGCATTTTCTTCTGACACATCAACTACATGTCAGCTATGTCACAGAACATGGCTCAGAAACAATTTAGAAATGCTTCTAGTTTCTGGCTATTATGAATAAAGCTGCTCTGAACATAGCTGAGCAAATGTTCTTGTTGTATGGTGGAGCATCTTTCAGGTATATGCCCAGGAGTGGTATAGCTGGGTCTTGAGGTAGAGCTGTTCCCAATTTTCTGAGAAAGTGCTAGATTGATTGCCAAAGTGGTTGTAGAAGTTTGCATCAACCAAGGACCATTCAGGGACTGGACATAGTCCCCTTACACAAATGTAGCTGATGGGCAGCTCAGTCTTCATGTAGGTCTTTTAGTAAGGGGAGCAGGGGCTGTCTTTGGCATGAACTTTGTTGTCTGTTTTTTGATCACTTCCCCCTGGTGGGGTTGCCTCTTCAGGCCAAAGGGAAAGAGGATACTCTCAGTCCTGACACTACTTGATGTGCTAGGGTGGGTTGGTGGGGAAGGGCTCCCCTTTTCTGAGAAGTAGCGGGGGTTAGGGTAAAGAGGGAGGGAGAATGGGACTGGGAAGAGAAAAGAAAGGGGGCTATGATCAGGATGTAAAATAAATAAATACATTAAATTTTAAAAATTAAAAAAAGAAACTTCTATTAGGAACCTGGCTCTTCTTCATACATGAAATAGGGTGTCAGAATAAAATCCAAATAAAATCTGGGCCACTTCTGTCTGCATTTATTATGATAAAAGCAGATGATTTATTATTTACAGTTTTTAAATATATGGAAGCAACCTAAAAATAAAGGCATGTTTTTCTTTTCCTTTTTTTAGAAAGCCTAATATGATATGGAAGAAGCCAGATAAGAAATATACATTCAGTTTGGGGCAGATGCCTTTCTATCAGAACTATGCAAGTAAGTCCACTTCAAAAGTAACCCTAATTTCAATAAATTCATTCTTGTGCCTCCCAGTAAGTTTGGCATAGAAGACAGAGGAGATATATAGATATAGATATAGATAGATATAGATATAGATAGATATAGATAGATATCAGCAAAAGCGTATATACCTTCTCAAAGCATACCGGGGATAAGCTTACCACAGTATCCCAGCTTGAGACTGAGGTGAGCATTAGCCAGCATCTTACTAAAAACGCTGCTCATTTTAAGGAGAAATGCTTTCCTAATGCTTCAGACCTTCCGCTATCCCAGTTGCTACATTTAAATGTTCAGCTCTGGGGCTGGAGAGGTGGCTCAGCCGCTTAGAACAGTTGCTGCTAGAACCCACGTTGGATTCCCAGCACCCACATGGTACCTCACAGCTGCCTGTAACCACAGCTCCAGGGAATCTATCGCCCTCTTCTGGACTCTGAGGGTTGACAACGGTCCATCACTCCAGTTCTAGGGGATCCAGAACCTTCCTCTGGCCTCTGTAGACACCCGGCATAGATATGCTGCACATACATACATGTAGGCAAAACACTCAGACACATAATGTAAAAATGAATGAATCTTACATGCTAGGATTTCATTTGTTCTTCTGGCAAGCCATTTCTTCCTGGAAACAGCCATCCCAGTCTTGTTCTCAATTCTCCAGCCACTTAAGAGTTTCCCTGTGACACTCCAGGCTGAGTTCATCTCTGGCTGTCTTCTCAGAATTTCTTCTGATGGATTCATGGAGGCTCCCAGAGCTCTGGGGGTTTCTCCATCTATTCTCTGTATATTTGCTTCTAATAGACTGTGTCTCCAGGCTTGTGTGCTGCAATAGCAGCCGCACACTTAATTCTGTTGCCACTGCCTTTGCTTCCCAATTTAGCAAGGTTTTGAAACAAGTTTTATTTGTGGGTGTGTTTGTGGGTGTGCATGCTTTCGTGTGTGTGTATGTTTATGTGTGTGTGCATGTACGTGTCTGCATACCACATGTATGTAGGTTTCTTACAGTAGCCAGGAAAGGATGTCAGGCCCCTGGTGCTGCTGTGAGTCATCTGAAATGAATGCTGGGAACAGAACTCGGGTCCTCTGAAAGAGCAAGTGTTCTCAGCCACCAGCCATCTCTCCAGCCCCTTAAATGATCAGCTCAGAGAAAATAAATATGGAAGTGTTGGCCCTTCCTGATTCTGCCCTTCCCTGTTACAAGAGCCGCAAAGGACAGGAAGTGCTTACTCCCTCAGCATTCACATAAGTCTATGAAATGGATTCCACCTGAGAGGCTGCAACTTATGTGTCAGGGGGATTAATAAATGGCTCGCTGGAGACCCAATAAAGTAGCAGAATGGAAGCTTCTGCTGGTTGTTGCTGTTGTGGAGACTCACACAGATGATTCTTCTAGCCTGCCTTGAAAACTGGCCCCCTGTGAACATCCATTTAACCAGAATGCCTCAACAAAGGACTAGAAGGACTCTCCGCAACAGGCAGGCCTAGGCCTGGGGATGAAGACAAGCCCGGCTTTCCTAGGTTTCAGTCACCCGCTGCTCACATTCATTTCCCCCTCTCTTTCCCTCCCTCTTTTCCTCCTCCCTCCCACCCTCCGTGTGTGTGTGGGGGGGAGGTATGCCTGTGTGTGCATGCAGAGGTAAGAGGGCAACACTGTGTGTTTTCATCACCTTATATTTTGAGACAGGATTTCTCAGTAAACCTGGAGTCACCTAGACTACCCAACCAGCAGTAATTACAGGGACCCTTCTGTTCCAGAGCCCTCAGCCCTGTGATTGCAGGAACTGCCAGTACACCTGGCTCTGTTCTGTTCTTCCCTTTTCTTTTTAAAAATAGTATATGTCTGTGCGTGGTATGTGGATGTGGGTGCCCATGAAGGCCAGAAGAGGCACCCTGGAGTTAAAGGCATGTGTGAACTGCCTCACAAGGTGCTAGGAGTAGAGCTGTGGCCCTCTGCAAGATCAACAAGCACTTTTAACACTGTTCTACCTCCTCAGCCTTACATTGACATTGATGTGGGTAGGAGGGATCCAAACTCAGGTTTTCACGCTTTTAGAGCCAACAGTTTTCCTACTTCACCATCTCCAGCCCTAGAAGAGGTGATGTTAACTGCCATCTACCCTCCCACCCAGGCTTTCAATAATGCCCACTCAGTGCACCCAGCTTTGGACCCACTGATTCCTTAACAACCCAATCAGAAGGAATTTTGAGCCCTTGCTGTTTCTTGAGAGAAATGCTACGCTCCCAGTTGGAACAGGAGGGTCACATGAAGAGTAGTAGAATCCTCAGCACTGGCCCCCTCTCTTCTTACTAGCTTCTGACAGTGCACGTGATCAGGGTCCTTCACCTCTTAACCATGTCTGCTTTTCCACATGTCAGGAGGACTGGCGTAAAACTGTCTTCTAAGCAGACATGGCTCTCACACTCATGGACACACAGCAGCTCTGATTGCCTGTACAACATGAAGCCAGCCCACATTACAGCATGGGTGAGGGAGGGTCACAGGAGCCCCCACTCCTAACTGAGGAGCAACTGAGAGAGTCAATGGCTTCTAGAGAGGACAGAATCAGTTTTCTTTAGGGATGTGGCCCCTGGTAGGTAGACCTCTCTCCAGGGACTAGTTCCATACCTGTGCCTATGTGGGGAGCACTAATTGGACCCAGAGGGGTCAACAGACAAACAAAACAAAACAGGAGGACATGAAGTTGGGAGGGAGATGTGGCAGAGATCCGAGAGGAGTTGGAGGGAGTGTGTGTGAGATGAATATAAACAAATACATTGTATATGTGTGTAAAATTATCAGAGAGTAAATAAAAATGTATTCGAATATAGCCTCTCTTGCTTTGGCAGGGAAGGAGAAAGAATTATTTGGACAGTGGTCTATACATATCTGCTTCTTCCATGTTAAGGTAAACATATCGGTTTCAGAATGGAGCTTTGCTTAGGTTCAGGAACATGGAAGAGGGGTTCTATGGACTTAGGATGATTCTGGCTGGCCTGGGCATGTAAATGATGCACAGGTCTTTGGTAAAAGACCTGACAAGGGCCTGAGAGATGATATCTTCATTATACCTGGAGGTTAACAATGCATGCACATCCTCAGTTCCATTCCCCCATCAGGCCCACCCTGCTGAGCACAGCAGCAATCTCCTGGGGGAAGTTAATTCCTCTTGGAGGTAGAACAGTCGACTCTGAGCAGAAATGACAAGAGGCGAAGCTTTTTGAACATGGGTGATCTCAGGTAAACTCAAGATTGAATTCCCATGGTCATAGGGACAAACAATATCAGAACTGTAGTCCTATGATTGAAGCAGATAATTTGACTCGAATCATCAGTGAGTTCTGGGACCAGTTTGGGAGGGCTTATGAAAACCCCACTGCTGAGTGTGAGAGATTCTGCAGATCCAACTCAGTTACTACAGTGGAGACATATGAGAATGGTCCCCATAGGCTCGTGTATTTAAATGTCTGATATCTGGTTGGCTGAACTGTTTGGGAAGGATTAGGGGGTGTGGCCTTGTTGTAGAAAGTGTATCACTGGGGATGGGTTTTAAGGTTGCAAAACCTATGCCTCGCCGAGTCTCACACTCTCTCTGCCTCCTACTTTTGTATCAGATGTGAACTCTCAACTTCTGTTCTAGCACCATGCTTCCCTGCCTGACTACTTCTGTGTTCCCAGCTATGATGATCATGGACTAACCCTGTGAAACTGTAAGCATGCCTCCAATTAAATGCTTTCTTTTATAAGTTGCCTTGGTCATGGCATCTCTTTACAGTGATAGTAAACCTAAGACAAAGGTAGACAGTGTTAATTGGGATTTTTCCCCTGAGAGCCAGTCTATCTGCCTTTAACCTCATGGTTCACAGCAAAAGAACAGGCACAAGAATTGAGATGATATTCAACCCTTTTCTAAAAACATGGCTACAAGCCAATCAGTAAGTTCAGAAAGAAATTAGAGCAGGATTCTAAGACTCTTAATCCTAGAGAAATGTTACCCAAGCTTGTCATTTCACAGTCCTTCAGAAGGAGGTTGTTGAAAGATCTCTGTCCCTTCTCTTGGCATTGGGCACAGAAGGATAATGTGACCTTTGATGACCCCAGGAATATATTGTTGTCCATCAAAAGTGTGGAAA
Organism: Pachyuromys duprasi; assembly: GCA_028658305.1. Lineage (NCBI taxonomy): Eukaryota > Metazoa > Chordata > Mammalia > Rodentia > Muridae > Pachyuromys > Pachyuromys duprasi. Next base: position 7,117,053 of record CM053749.1, read on the forward strand.
GATGAGGGGTACAAAAACACATTATGAATAACAGCATGAAAGCAGAAGGTTGTTTTTCTCAAATATTTAAATATAGGTCACAGAGCCTGCAGCGCTTTTCACTGAAATGTTAATTCCACTCAATTCAACTTGACAAACGTTTACAAACAATAAGGATTTGTTGAATTGAATTGAAATGTTAACATTTATCCTCCTGTGATACTGCGTCTGAAAGAATTAGAAAGTATCCTTAGACTATAAACTCCAGTCCACCCTGAGATGAATATTAACTTCAGAATAAATACCATCATCAAATATTTATATCTTGCCTTATTTCAAGACACCTGTCATTGAATCACTTAGAGGCTTTGGCAAAATAACACCACATCCTGCCACGTTTAAATAGTATAAGAAAATAAGAACCAGGACAGAGCTTCCTGACTTTTATTTTAATTTAATGGGTAGGTATGAATATTTATAACAAACTGTTTCCTGTTCTCATTGCTGGGTCACTGTCTCTGTACTTCTAGCAGGGGCACATTAATCCCATCTTTAGAGAAGGCGCGGTTCTCCCAAGGTTCAACAGGTTTTAAAAATTTATGTATTAGATTTTATGTGCACAGTGTGTGCACAGGAACTCACAGGAAGTCAGAAGAAGGTATCAGAGCCCCCAGAACTGGAATTACAGCTGGTTGGAAGCTACCATGTGAGTTTTGGGAACCGGACCAGGGTCCTCTGCAAAAGTAGTGAGCACTCTTAACCACTGCAGCCAACTCTGCAGATTCTCTTATAAGTCCAGATGACTGACACCCTACTGGAGTCAAGGTCACAGTCTTGGTGTGACCATGCAATTGTACATGTTGGTCTGGCGACAGCAACTGATTGACATTTCCCTCACTAAAGAACAATTAAGCTTTCTCTGGATTCCTGTTTTGAATTTGGTCTTGAACCTGATAAAATATAGATCTGATTCCTGGTAGCCACAATAGGAATCAACACAACCTGCAGAAAGCATGATGAAAGACAGAGAGAAGCAGGCCTGGTGATATTCTGTAAGCTTTTGGTCAAGCTATTCCAGAAGTCATCACTCAGCTTTATAAGTGATGTAAATGCTGTGAGAATGTTCCTTTTCTTCA